>CM076577.1:670422205-670836547 GCA_034641835.2 Pinus albicaulis | reverse complement strand
TAGTTAATGCGTTTTTGTAATATCCTAAAAGGGAGAATGCAATAATACTAAAAAAAAATCGTTGAACAACAGCAAAGAAAAAAATTAATCTAAAGATAACATCAGAATGTACAGAAAATCTAAGCCATTTTATTCATTGGAGATGGATTACAGTTACCATAGTGTAAAAATAGAGGTAATCTAGCCAAAGAGGTGCCCTAGAATAACCCTACAAACATGATACAACTAGTAGTGCATAACTAGAGAGCTACATGAAGAAATACTGCGTTGTCCTCTTTGTTGATGATGTACATATAGTTGTTGCAAAGGGAAATGCAGATCTATGGAGCTTAGGAGCTTTGACGATGCTAAGATTCAAGATCTGGCCAATGTGATGGGAACCCAATATAACCCAGAAAGGATTTTCCAGATTTATGAGTTTGGAAATCGCCCTCCTAGGGTTTGATCCTTTGACTGTTGGGTTATGCAGATCTAAAGCTATATCTTATCCAAATATGTCTGAAATGTGTTGTACAAATAGATTTGAGCTTTGAGGGCTGATCCCTCCTTCAGATCTCCAAGCTAGAAGCTTGAGATCTTGTCTCTTCTTCCTCCTCCTCAAGATGCAGCAACTGAAGATGCAACTACTGGACAAACTTTGTTGCACAAGAGGGAGAGACTCAATGCTTGTTGAAAGGTGCTAAAATAGGCTCTAGGCTAATGGAAATAATGATGGAAAAGTTAGGGGATGATCCCTCATAGGATTCCTAGCTGAAATGCTAGAATCTTCCTTCCTCCTTTAGATATTCAATGATGGACAGTGCAATCCTTGATGGGAACGCTACTGATAGGAGTTAAATAAAGCTTGGCCTGATTTTAGATCTGAAATGAAGCCCTGGTAATGTTGATCTTGAATTCAACCATGATCAGAATAATCCTCCACCAATTATCCAGTTGATATAGTGAAGACAACCTCCTCCTCCCAAACTGATCTTTAGAAATTGGGAAATTCCTGAAGGTATGTGTTCTGTAGAGAGTGGAAATCATGTCGCACCAATACCTGATGATGAATGAAAACTTATATTAACCTTCCCAAAGTAGGGACACAAGTCCTCTATGCGTAAGGGTGGGATTCTCGCTCGGGAACACCCTGTTCTAAACAACACTGCAAACTTAGCTAAAAAACATAAGAGTGCATGGAAATGTCACTTGAAAAATCCAGATCTAAACACATCATCAAATCATAAACTAAAACCTCCATCCAATGTTTCCTTAATCTCTTTTCCATACAAAGTGAGCCTTTCGAAGCCCTGGCCCACCTCGAAACTGTGTTTTTCATGTGGACATAATCCTCCATGGCTGACTGCACTACCTCTCCAAGTCTTCCATCATGTCTACATGCAATGTGCATCCTCTCCATCATGTGTGCATTAAATGCACTACTTCTTCCATCACTTCATCATGAATGCTCCATGGTCTTACATTATATTTTGTCCATGATTTCAGTTGATGCTTCAACCTCTATGATCTGTCTCATTGATGAGACATGATATCCACTCCATTCACATTAGTAGCTACTCCAATACCCCATTATGTAGATCTATATTAAATTAATCCACATTCACACATCAAAAGTGGATCTTATTCATCCTTGAGGACTATGGGTCCCTCCACCCTTTTATTTACTTAAATAATTAAGAAAATTAAGAACAATAATATTCCAAATATCATGTGAAAATTTGGGAATATTACAGTCCTCCTCGGAAAAATGTTGATTTTCCTCAAGGAACTTCAAAAGTAGATTCAAATCCATCTATTCCCCTCCAAATGGCATCCACATAAGGAAGGCCTCCTCCATTTGTTGCAATGTCTTATGTATGTTTGGTTCCAAAGATGTCTCTCAAGAATGCATTGAATGACCTACAAGTGTATAGTTAGATGTCCTTATTTCTCCAAGAAGTACCAAGTGACAACCATATGATGTCCAACATCATCATCAATACATGAGATACATAAAATAAAGTGGTTCTCCTCACATAGGAAAAGTCCCATCTCACAAATCATTTCTACATCCCATGTTTCATGAAGTACCTTGAGCATTGCCATGCCCTTATCTTCATCCCTGTTGGCCTTATTGGATCCAAGAATCATTCCTACATTATGCAAAAGAAGAAATAGAGATATATGGGTAGAAAATGATGTCAAACCATATTCTCTCAACAATAACCACCAGATTATGGCCTCTTGCTACCATCCTCCATGTCCCCCATGGAAGATGGACAAGCTAAACTCCCCCCAAAACAACCAAAGCAACAAGAGATATTTTTGCATTCTCACCTCCTCATGTGCATCATGGAGGAAAAACATACTGATAGACATGTAGAATGTCAAATAAGCCCAATACAAGTAAGTGCCATTAATACACATCATGAGAGAATCATGCCAATTTCTACTTAATACACAAAAAAAAGACATAAGAGATTTCATGTGATGGCCAAATTCTCTCATGGACAACCCAAGTGAACATGCCTCCTTCTGTTGCATTCTATCATTGATACAGAAGGTATGAATTAGAAAAATATGAGCTATTGGGTGGTAACCATACTCACCCAAGAGTAGCCAATGCAACCATGCCTCCTTCTTCATTACATGAGTGTTATTCAAGGCATGGATAAAAGAAATAGGAGCCTTTGGGTAGTAACCAAACTCACCCAAGAGAAACCAGCGTAACCAAGCTTCTTGCTGGCCCATGTCATATATTCACAAGTGGTCTTGCAATCCCTTGCTTATCATCCTCACCCACTCATCCCAATGTGGATGATGAGTGATGTTCTGCATAAACATGGTATCCTCCCTTTGTAGAATACCATCCACCTTAAACTCATGAAGAACTTTGCACTCCATGAAATGTTGAAGTGCACCTCCAATGAGATCTCTTAATGAGACCTTCTTCTCATCAATGGCCTTCCAAAACCAATGAGGTTTTGGATCTGCTGCAAGTAGAAGTTTCTCTTTCAGCTGTGGGATGCTCATTGAGAAAGAGTCATCTTGAAAGGGGAAAATACTACAAATATCAAGATGTCTACCATCTATCATCTTTCTCTCCATGGCTTCATGAATGAAGCTTCCATATGATTGCTCCCATAAGGAATGAGTCCTCTTCTTCTCACTGCTACTCATTAACAGCATTGTAGATATGCAGGATGATGTATATGTTGTCTCAAAGAAAGGCACAACGTTGTTCTCATAACTAGCCATTGTACATAGGATCAAGTTCATCCCATCTTCTAAAATTCCACATTTCAACTCAAAGGGTCGAATGTAGTTTAACAATGACAAACTAGGATATTTTTTCATCTCCTCCTTGATTAGATCAAGGTTCCTCTACACAATGATATGATGCTACTCCAAATCAGCATGTTGTTCTAACCCTTGGTTATGCATTGGCTTGATGGAATGTTCCCATAAGTTTCAATAGGAGGTATTGAAACAATATGATATGGAAGTGGATACATACCTTGGATCAACTAAGATTCAAAAACATCTTGCAAGATCACAAGAGTTTCCTCTTCCGGTGCAATTATTTCTCCAACTACTGGTAAGAGTGATGACTGCTCTTCTCAAAATGTACCAATGCTGGATTCTACCTCCTCTTTCTCATGCATCTCCTGAATCATGCATGGGAATCTATGTGTCAAGAGCTCAAGACTATATTGCAAAGTTGCAAGTGTCTCTTCTTCGGATGCAAGTACTTCTGCAGTTGGTGGTGAATGTAGTGACTCTTTGTCTAGAGTGACAAGATTGACATCCTCCTTTGTTCCCTTAGGAATTGTCTCTTTGTGACACGTCTCTGGTTTTCTCACATCAAACTTCTTTCTCAACTTGTGAAAGAAATCTGAATATTTAGTCACCTCTGCATGCTCCATGTGACCAAACCACCAATCATTGTCTTCACCTAGAAGATGAAGTGATGCAATCTAGACAACCTCTTTTTCAGCCACAAGATGTAGCCTGAAAAATGCATCTATCTCTCTCCTCCAAGCCTTAATAGTGCTTGAAGAAGATCCATCAATTGTAGGAAAATAAAATCTATTGTGCCTATTTCTTCTATTGCTGCTATAGGATCCTCTTTCTTCTTTGATTTGGAAGAATTGTTGGAGAGTTAGACTCTCCTTGAATGCTCTAGACCTTGCTTTTTACTCTTCAAGATACAGATTGAGAGTCTCATGTGTCTCAGATTCTTTTCTTTATTCATTTCTATACCATTCACCTTCTTTATAAAAGTGGGTATAGTAGATCTATGAGGAGATCTGTGATCCTCCGATCTTCTTTGTTGCTGATAAGAAGTACTAGGACCTTCTTCACCTTGAAACCTTCTTGAGGTTTCTTTTTGCATTTCTTCCTTCATCTCATTTATCTCCTTGGAGAGATCCTTCATAGTTCTCGAGGAAGATGTAGCAAAACTTAATCCCTCCATTATAGTAGATCTCTACTATCTGCTTCTTCTTTTGATGCAAAAGATGAAGTTTCCACAAGATGAGCCAAAGATCATGCTCTGATACCACTATAATATCCCAAAAGGGAGAATGCAGTAATACTAAAACACAACAGCTAAACAAAAACAAAGAAAACAATTAATCTAAAGAAAACATCATAATATACAGAGAATTTGAGCCATTTTATTATGTGGAGATGGATTATAGTTACAACCGTGTGAAAATAGAGGTACTCTAGCCAAAGAACTGGCCTAGAATAACCTTGCAAATATGATACAACTAGCACTGTGTAACTGGTGAGCTACATGAATAAATAATGCACTATCCCCTTTGATGATGATGGACATGTAGCTGCTGCAAAGGGAAATGCATATCTATGGAGCTTAGGAGACTTGATGATGCCAAGATTCAAGATCTGGCCAATGTGATGGGAACCCAAGATAACCTAGAAAGGATTTTCAAGATCTATGAGTTTGGGAAAATCACCCTCCTAGGGGTTGATCCTTTGACTACTGGGTTATGGAGATATGAAGCTAGATCTGATCCAAAGATGGCTGAAATGTGTTGTACAAACAAAACTAAGCTTTGAGGGCTGATCCATTCTTCAGTTCTCCAAGATAGAAGCTTGAGATCTTGTCTCTTCTTCCTCCTCCTCAAGATGCAGCAATTGAAGATGCAGCTGCTGGAAAAACTGTGTTGTACAAGAGGGAGAGACTCAATGCTTGATGAAAGGTTCTGCAATAGGCTCTAGACTAATGGAAATATTGATGGCAAAGTGAGGGCATGATCCCTCACAGGATTCCTAGCTGAAATGTTAGAAACTTCCTTCCTCCTTTTGATCTGCAATGATGGACTGCGCAATCCTGCATTAATTCGATGGCGATAGGAGGTCAAAGACTCCAAGCCTAATTCCATAAATGAAATGAAGCCACAGGAATGATAATCTTGATGTCCAAGGTGATAGGAATAATCCTCCACCGAGTTCTCGGCGTGCCATGTTGAAGGCAAACCTCCTCCTCTTCCCAAAATGATCTTCATAAATTGCGTAATTCCTGAAGGTATGTGTTACAGAGAGAGTGGAAACACTATGGCACCAATGCGTGATGATGAATGGGAGATGAGAATAACACGCCTTTAACATGAACTGAATTCTTCTATGGGTAAGGGTGTGATTCTTCTCGAGAACACACGTACTTCTAAACATCACTTGCAAACATAGCTAAAGAGCATAACGGTGCATGGAAATGTCACCTCACACAAATCCATATCTAAATAGATCATCAAATCATAAACTAAATCTTGCCTCTAATGTTTCTTTCATATTATTTTAATACAAAGTGAGCCTTCCCAAGCCCTGGCCCACCTCTATTGCATTTTTCATGTGGACATAATCCTCCATGGTTGAAATTTGCGCTACCTCTCCAAGTCCTCCATCATGTCTACATGCAATGTGCCTGCCCCCTCTGCAATCATGTGTGCATTAAATGCACTACTTCCTACGATCACTTCATCATGAATGCTCTATGATATTAATTAGATTCCTCCATGATCTCGGTTAATTGCTTCAACCTCCATGATCTCAATGAGACTTGATCTCCACTCCATTCACATTAGTAGTTGCTCCACTACTCCATTATGTAGATCTATGTTAAATTTATCCATATTCACACATCAAAAGTGGATCTTATTCTTCCTTGAGGATTATGGGTCCCTCCACCATTTTATTTACTTAATTAGTTAAGAAAATTAAGAACTCTAATATTCCAAATATCATGTGAAAATTTGGGAATGTTATACTTTTTCAAGTCTAGGATTTATGCCAATCATCAAGATATTTTCTCATGCATTTTTATGTCAATGTTGCGCATGAAAAAGACTGGATTTTTAATTGGAAACATTGGTACTGCAGTAACTAGCTACATTTTACAACACATTTCTTTGAATGACATATTTGGAGTGGTAGCTACCCTGAAACTGCTTCACATAGTGTTGAATTCCTTCTATATAGGAGAGAAAAATGATGACAACCAATGGACCCTAAAAAATATTCTTGTTTAAATTTGAATAGGTAATATGTCCGCAAAAAATAATCCATAGCATAGTATCCCATCAATGCATGAAAAATTTAAACTACAACAATAATTTTGAGAAATCCAAACCTAGCAATGACTCTAGTTCATTTTCAGATTTTTGTTGTATTGATTCTATCATCAGTTCACTAATTTCCTCATTTATGCTTGATCCAAGTGAAAAAAAATGCATGAAACCTAATGTAACCATGTTGATGTTTGTGTTTAAATTTAATTAAAAAAAATTCAAACGAAATTGTCAGATAAAAAACATGACAAAATTTGTGTGTTGACCAAAAATTAACCAAATTTTTTTCTAACTCCCTAAAATAATATTAAAACGTCCTATACTATTCAAAAACATGTCAAATTTGCATGTCTATTTTAATTCTAATAAAAGAAGACAATCTGTATGGATTGTTTATGTATTTTATATTAAAAAAAATTACATGATAATTATATCCACCGAACAATTTTAAAGTTACCATCAAATTCACCAATTCTGGAGATTTAGAGAATTGCAATCGTTTTTTAAAACTATTTCCAAATGAAGTGACTAAGCATGGAGCTATGGAAGGTTGATAGTTGAAATGTTCTAAAGGCCATCTCTCATTTTCAAACTAAAGGTCTTGCATAGCTCTCGGAATGGTATGATGCACTCAGTTCAACATGAAATTCAATTGCAACAACAAGTTCTCCATTCCATGGTAAGATAGGTTATAATCGAGAACATGCTACTAACAAAAAATGGGCGAAGTTCATATGAAACAAGTTGTGAAGGTGTCAAGTTCAAAGAAGGTGGACGATGGTAGTTAACAATGAGGTTTATGATGGTATGTTCCAAATCCGACATTGTTATGATTGTCTGTTATCTCAATAAATATTGGCCTCTACTAGTGATGGCTTGATTGGTTTAAACTTTAGGGTTTCCAATATATACTCTATAATATCTATAATTTAAGATTTTTATCTTAGATTTCTCACAGTTTTTCTTCCAATGGAAATCAGACACTTACTTTCCTTAATTCATTAGTGTAAAAAAAAAAATAGAGATGTGATGAGGGCACAACCCTAGAGTGATTTGGGAGGAAAGTTTTTCTTATGTAGACAGAGAGGGTGCACGCATGATGAATCCTCTAGAATGACTTGGGAGGAAATTTGTTCTTACGAAAATAGAGAAGACACATGCACATGCTAGCATTATCATTTCCCACATTAGTTGTCATTTCAGATTTAGTCTATTGTGACTAGATTAGAATACTTTCGTGATATTAGCATAGTTTCTTCAGTTAAAAAACAAAAGTTGTTTTTTCTAATTTCAGTTTTCTTTAGCTCTAGGAAAGGTACAATATTTAGGTATATTTTCATATTTAATGGGAGGTTATGATCACAAGGAGAATATGAAGTAAAGTAGCATGAATCTTATTCAAATAAGGTAGATTTCCCTAGGGTTTCAAGTAGATGTATGCATGCAAGATGTCCACTTTATCCTAGGAACCTAGGGTTAGGGTTCGAATATCATAAACCCTAAACCACTTCTATATGGAAGTGTGAAGGGTCTCTCTGGCTTAAAAGCGTTGGTTATTTTGTATTTATTGCATTGTACAATTTCATCCTCCAACTAATAAAAGAAAAACATATGTGATTTTGAGTGTTGCAAGTTTGAGTATTTTGTTTTTTATACTTTTCATTTAGTTATGTGTTTGTACTTTGTAGATCTTGCATAAAACAATGGTTATGATTGTTCCTTAAATTTACAACTTTCTAAGGTTTCTTATTTGCAACATAGTTTAAGGAAGAATCCTCCGTCCCTCCCTCTAGCCCGTGGAACAACAGTCCAAACAAGACAACTTAGGCAAAGAGTTCGAGACCTTTTGAGCAAGCTCCGTGCCATTTTGATAGAATGACGCTCCCGAGGATGCTCCTAGAGTCAAGTATAACATTCTCAATGCACTCCCTAGACACTCCCTAACTATTCCTTGGGCACTACTTGGACTCTCACTAATGGAAATGGTAAAATTTTAAATAAATATTTAAATTGAAATCTCTTCTAAAGAAAATGTCAACCTACATTTTACTTAAATTTTTAACATTACTATTAATTGTTTCAATATGGTTGAGAGTGGTTCCAACCTCTTTCTTCAAGAAGCTCCTTCTCCTTCAGCTAATATAATATCTAGGTTCATGTCCTAAAATTATTAAAGCAGAGGTGATCCCTCTAATTTTCACCTTTGACATGATTGACACATGGTTATTAAAATATAGAAATTAAACAATGTTCTTATCTACACTAAGCTTCATGTTTGGCCCTTTTTATTCCATACCAAGAAGTGGTTCTCTACAAGGGCCATCTGCAAGTGAAGAGATTTTTACACATCTACACGGTTTTCGTTGATTACACGTGATGTCAATTCAAAAAGGAATAAAAATTAGTGGCAAGAGAAATAAAAGCATTAACGATACAAAAAACTTGGAGATAGGATGATTTTTTAAAGAAGAAATATCATTTTCTATAGAAATTGACAGAATATATAGAACAAAAATAATGCTAATTGCTTGGATTAAAACAAAGTACCATTGATCTTCACTATCTTCCCCAGAAACTAGTGTGCAAGGCTTGCAAAATACATGACAAGAAAGTCGACTACAAGAGTACCCATTGGCAGGAAAAAGGTAGATTTACGGAACTCTAGCTAAGGTAAACTGTGAAAACCTCAGTGTATATTGTATCACTATTTCCATTGAAGCCCTTGAGGAAACCTACAACTGTGCCTCTGGGAATTTTTTCGTATTGGTATTTGCACCATGTTCTGTTATTTGCACCAACACGTAGTGTGAGACACATTTCTAAGGACAACAAGCAAAGTGCTAATTTTAACAAATGTTGACAAGCAGTAGCATTCCATTTCTACTTTACTATTCAACTATGGTACATTGTATTTCTCTTTCGAAGTTAATGGTATCGAATAGACAGTTTCAACAACTTCTTAAAATTACATAATTCAAAGTCCAGGAAAAAAAATTGCTTGGTTAAAATAGACCATATTGTGTTAATGTAGTGAAATAGGGTGGATGGAATTGGAAAAAATCATATAATAACTTATATTATCCATCTTTATACAAATTCCTTATATATGGAGAAATTTATAATCAATGATCTGGAATATTCTTTGGATAGTATCAAAGAAGTAGATAACCACCTAGAAAACTATTCCATATACTTTCTGAGCTTCTAGAACTGAAATTGTTGGTATCCTTGGATTTAGATAAAATGAATCAAAATTTGAAAAAATTTAGATTATTATCTTGCTGTGATGAATTGGATGTGTATAAAATAGAGGATGGAAAAGTTATTCTCAAATTTTGAGGATATTTTCCCTATTTTTAGGAAAATATAAATATTTCCAAAGTGCTCTATTCAAAGAGCTTAGGATCTGTAGGAAACATTACAAAGTATTGTACTCCATCAAAAATTCCTAGTACATAAAGAAAGATATAAATAAATCCTGGAAGATTTGAGGCAAAGAATAGAAAATTCCCTATCATAAAATACTATAAAGATTTCATCCAAACTGTCTGGGGAATATCATTTTTCCTGCATGTTTAACATCCACTTTTCTGATAAAAAGTAAAAGTGATCACATGAAATAACTCTTTTTTATTTATCAGTAAAACTATATACCCATCACATTGATTAACATATCTTCATAATTGAAACAGAATGAGAATCCAAAAATAGCAAACATGACATAATATTTTGAGACAACCCTACCACCAAGATGCCCAATGAAGTTGCAAACACCAATGATCGCTAATAAGATTGTGATATTTTGATAGGCCTTCAACTAGTCATATTTGTCCCAAATTATTGATAACTGTAACCCCACAACGAACCCTATAAAAAAAGGCTCCAAACAGAAACCAAAATTCATCTTTCACCACAACTTCCTGAAAATTGAAATCTTCTCATCGTATTGGTATTCTCTTTTTCTGGAAAACTACTTCTCCTTCAGCTAATATAATATCTAGTTTCATGTCCTCAAAGTCACAAAATAGTGTTGAGCCATCTAATTGTCTATGTAATTCATTAATATTTTTCTTTGACATGTTTGACACTGTATTATTAAAATATAGATATTCAACTTCTTATCTGCACTCGGATTCACGTCTAGGAGTTTTTCTTCCATACAAAGAAGTGGTTCTCTACAAGGGTCCATCTGAAAGTGAAGAGAGTTATGCACATCTACACGGTTTTCCTTGATTGCACGTAATGTCAATTGTATAGGAATCAAAGTTGGTGAAAAGAGAAATAGTGGCATTACCACCAAAATTAGCTTGGAGATAGGATGATTTTATAAACAAGAAATATCATTTACTATATAAATTGAAAAAATATATAGATCTAAAATAATGATAATCACTTGGACGAAAAGAAGGTACCATTGCTCTTTTCTATTTCCCCAAGAAACTCGTGGGCAAGGCCTGATAAAATACATGACAAGCAAGCATCCTACAAAAGGATCCACTAATAGGAAAACCAACAGATTTACGGAGCTCTATCTAAGAAACCCAATGAAAATTTCTATGTATACTAAATCACTAAGTCTAATGAAGCCATTGAGGATACCTACAACTGTGGCTGTGGGAGATTTCACATATTGGTATTTGCACCATGTTGTACTATTTGTATCAACGTATAGTGCGAACCACATCTGCAATGAAAAACAATAAAGGGATAATGTTGATAAGAAATATCATTCCATTTATACTTTTTCTCTTCAACTATGGTGCATTTGATTTCTCTTTGCGAGTTAGAGGTGCGTACTGGACAATCTCAAAAACCTCTGAAAATTACATAATTCAGAGTGCAGGAAAATAACTTGCTTGGTTAAAATAGAGTAGATTGTGGTAAGGTAGAGAGATAGGATGGCTGGAACTCAAAAAAATGGTAGTAGAGAAACACATTACATTTCCAATTCTTATATGGTATAAAACTTGAGAGAGCTACTAACAATTATCCAGAGTTATACAAATGTATACATTACGAAATTCCTTATACATGGAGAATGTTATCTTCAATGCTATGGAGTCTTCTATGGATAGCATAAAACAAGTAAATAAACACCAAGATAACTATTCTAGATACTTGTCCATCTTCTAGAACTAAAATTGGTTATATTCTTAGTTTTAGAAAAAATATTCAAAAGATTAAATTTTTTTGTGATTCTCTTACTATAATGAATTGGATGTGTGGAAAATATAGGATGGAAAAGTTTTTCTCAATTTCACTATTAAAGGAGATTCAAAAAATGAAATTGATTATTAACGCCATCTTTTTTATCCATGTATTCAAAATACTAGACATGGACATTGAATTCTTATCCAAATGACTCGAAAAGGAAATTGGGCAATGGATATTGTTACAATCTAGAGATTTCTTTGTTCAAAGATCCTTCAAATAAGTTTCTAAATGTCAACCTTCATTGTTGGGATTACAAATGTAGTACAGTTGTCAGTTACGGTTATGATATTTTGAAACTGTAAAAGTATAGAACTGAGTCATAAAGACTAGACATACTTAGATGGTTTTGCGAGTTTTCTTTTGAAAATCATAGTGGATTCAAAGAAGGGGTGGTAGCCTCACTATGTATAAATTTATTTTTATTTCACTCTAAGAGGACTTATGAATCTTGGGGGCATAGGATAATTTTTTTGTCTTTCTAGGTGTTTAAGGAAGAGACCAAATATGGTCTTTCAGAGTAAAAAACAATACATATCTTGAGGATATGTCCATTGGATAGTACAAAATACACATGTGCATAAAAATAATGTAAATCTCTGTTGTTTTAGAGTTGGAATTTACACCTACTTTTCAGAGAAAATTTATTCTATCAATAGTCTAGTAAAATAATGTAGATCTCTCTTGTTATATAGTTATAATTTACACATGTTTTTTTTTAGAAAAATATATTCTATTAATATTATAGTTTGTGTGGACCATATGGTTTATATTGGAAGGTCTTGGAGTGGATAGTGGAGAAATCTATTCCAAAAATTATGTAGAAAACTTCCCCTCATACTAGTTGTTTGTATTTTTACCCAATATGGGCTTCTTTAATATGAAAACTACATTTTCTTACCAATAAAATCTAATCCATCCTATATACATGCTTTATATACGATGCTTTTGAAAAATGTGAGAGATTGTTACATGTTTGTTTTCAAGTTATTAAAAAACAAGAAAATGTAATTCTTCTTAGACTTCACAATATTTCCCCATATTTTATTCTTAGGATGAATAAATGTTTTTTAACTTGTTAGTCTCATCTTCGAATATCAATTAATCTCTATTTATAAAATTGTATCTCCTTACCAAAATCCACACTAACACCTTTGAACATTAGCTAGTTGGGAAAAGAGTATTTTTTCATCTTAAAAATGTATCTTTATGTTCCACCAAGAGAAGGGATGTGATTTTATAGCCCATGATTTTATAGTATGTTACTTTCTTATTTGTTTATGGATAGTTTATCACATTTAAAGCTTGCAAAATATCCAATACTATAAAGGATAAGAAATCAGTACACCCAATTCCCCAATCTAGATTTTTTTTTGTTAGCAAAGCATTACTGCACTTAAGCAATTTCTCTTGATCTAAAATAAATTGTATTAAACCAGAAAAACAAAGACCTCAAAGTAGTTCCCAATTTAGTAATGTGGAAGGAAATCCATCTCTTAGATCAATTATATTTATTTATAATATATCTATAGAAAATAAATGGGTCGATGAAATGTAGATTAACTGAAAACTATCATGGTATCTTTCATTATCCTAATACTAGATATTGTGTTGGCATGTGCTAGAATTTTTTTAACCTATTCTTAGCACATGTGGGGTGTATTAATTGAGGATTTACATAAAGCAGTATGCTTTCCATGTGTCAACTTATTATTGGAAAATGTGGTGTGCATCACTTGAGTATTTGTGTGGAGGATTATTCTTAACATGTAGCCCTACTTGGAGTAGTGTGCATGAAGTGTGTTGGCATGTGTCTATCTATTCTTGGTACATGTTTGGCACAATATTTGGATAATATTGTTGGACATTTTGGAATTCATGGAACCCTCTCTTGATATGAAAAAAATATATGAATGGCTCATTAGCAAATAAATAGTCATTGTAATTTTTTTTAATGTTAGTGAGCAGTTACCTGATTGCTACTCTAGATTTCTAGCTTGTTGATTTTGATTTGTAGATTTATTATTTATCAGATCCACACACATCCATTTGCTTGATTGATCTGAAATTATGATATGTACAGTATACACTCATGATCTACATGCCTGTATATTTAGTTTTTGAAAATATGAAGGCATGGTTTTTTTTTCTAGTTTTCATTTTCAGCTATAGGGTAATCTTTGAGTGCAGATATGTTATTATGGGTCTGAGAAATTTCACATTTCCAAGTGAATAAAATAATGTATTTTCGAGCCATGCTGAACAATCCCATTATCTAATTTATTCAAGTTGTAGCTTGACTTAGTCTCTTCTTGGATATTAATGTTCGAATGATGACAGACACTTCTCATCTTATGATACTAAGAAGTTGTATAAGGCCTAGACCAAAACTCCAATAGTAGGTAGGAGCAATAGATGTTTGGAATCATAAGAGAATAAGGATATATGTTTTCAATGATATCATATGGTATGGTTGAATGCAGTTGACTAAAATCGAAGTGTTGGCATGTAAAAATCTCAACCATGAGGAGTGGAAAAGTTTTATGTTTATGACCATTTAAATATTTTAGGAAATGGGGCAGTGACATTCTAAATTATTTAAGATATATTCTTAAAAATAACAACTTCAAAAAAAATAATTCATAATTATGGGTTGGATATTGCTAAAGCCTAATAAGAATTTTCTATTTTTTTTCTTAGTGAAAGTTCTTTTAGAAACAGGTCTCAAGGGGATGGACTCTATGATGTAAGCTTTTTTTGGCTTTTAGATTCAAAGATTGATGGAAATCTATATAATTCGAATCTAAATAATATTTCTCGTCGTATTTAACACAATTGTAAGAAGTAATTAGTTAAATCATTATTTATCTTATTTTTCTCTAGGAATAATTAATTAAATCATTATTTAGTTCTTTTCCTTGTTAAATTTGACGAAATCGCCTAGAAATAATTAAACAAATCATTATTTGTTAAATTATTCCTTAACCTCATTCTTGAAATCATAAATAAATCATTTATTTGATTTTTCTTTCTAAATAAAAGTTTTTAACCAATTAAAATGTCTTTTCCCTCCAACAAAATATAATAAAATATTCCAAGTAGTTATATCTAGATCGTGGTTAATAATATTTTATTATTTTCCATTATCGAGTATAAGACAATATTTTGTTATAAATAGGAGGATTTTCCATTAATTATTCACTTTGATCACTTTCATTGTCGTGCTTTGATCATTCTCATTGCTGCTAATTTTTTCTTACTTCTTGACCTCCCATAG
Source organism: Pinus albicaulis (assembly GCA_034641835.2). Classification (NCBI taxonomy): domain Eukaryota; kingdom Viridiplantae; phylum Streptophyta; class Pinopsida; order Pinales; family Pinaceae; genus Pinus; species Pinus albicaulis. Next base: position 670,821,487 of record CM076577.1, on the reverse strand, counting down.
AGTTCAACACATATTGGATTTCTACACCATTGAAAGAGAGAGACTTCTGGATATGAAGCGTTGAGGACAACCAATAAACCACCCCATTGAGGGTGACTTCTAACATAATTCTTTGTTCCCTTCCGAGGTGTTATAATACATATAAAATTATTTATATCTTGCCTTGTCCATTGGAAGTATGGGGCATTATCTTATTTCTTTTTACCATTTAGCTACTTTTATTGCATAGATCGGGTTTCTGGCAACATTTGCTTCGACTATCTATTATAGATATAAGGAAGTTAAGAAGTCATATTTTTTGTTAGGGTTGTTTGTCACGCGGAGATAAATCAATCTCTTTTTGTGCACTTGCGTTAAGAATTTACGCTAAAAATTTGCAACTCCACATGGGTTTTAATTACACATTGTCATCAACAATTGGCAACTCCGCTACTTTTTATTCAAATCCCTGCATGACCAACTGCTTCAGTAACTATAATTTTTCTTTAGCTATTTGTTTTGTCTTGATGTTATTTTTTACTTTTTATGCCCTAAACAGTAAAACTTTTAACTTCATTGTGTCTTTGGGTGTTTTCCGCACGTAACAGGTATCAGCCGCGATAGAGACGGTAAATTTTTTTGCAACCTGTTGCCAGGGGATGTTAGATCTAAAACTCACAATTTTTTTCCCAAAACCTATGATTTATTTCTGAACTTGCAACTATTAGCCTAGAAACTGGGATATACACAGTTTACAGGTTAGTGACTATGAGCTACAAATTTTTTCTGAGTTTTTTTTCTGTGACAGTCAGGGTTTTCTACAAGCACTTTTCAGGGTTTCCTGCTCTCTATCTCAGCCCGTATTAGGCCTAGATATGCTCAGTTTGTCTCCTTGAAGTAGGACCAAGCCCACTATGGTTTCAGTACACTTCCACCTTTATAGGAGGGGTTTAACTGAGTAGGTAATCTGAGATTTTATAGCGCATTCAGCCATTATTTAGGGTATGATCTATCTTTATTTTCGGTATCTTTTGATTAGTTATTATTCCATCCAAAACCCCCTCTTTGTTTTTTTTTTGGTCTTTCCATTAGGGTTCCCTTTGTTTCCCCTAGGGTTTTAACCTTTCGCCTCCCATTTTGCGGCAATTTTCCGTCTGGTTTCTTGCTATTTTCTACACCTTTTCGAGCAGATATGAGTCATTAGATCCCTGTCCCTTAGACCTAATATCTTTTGTCTCTATTGTGTGTTTCCATTCAATTTCTCCATCGTATTAGACTAGTTGTTTGGGAAGCCTTATTTTGGGTTGAATTTATGCATCTATAGTTGTTTATTTTATTGAAATTTATGTTTTATTTACAGTTATTCAACATTTTTTCTTTTTCTTTATACAATAATCTGGGCTTAATTAAAATTAACACACGACTTGCACACATGCACACATAAATTGAAGAGTGCTTGGTTTACACTGCATCCAACACATAAACATTGCAATTAATTTATCTTCCTCACTGAGCCTTTGTTTATCTCTCTTCACCCTTTTCATGTAATTTGTGTTTGCCCATCATTACACCCCAAAGGTGTTTGTCTCAGAGACTCTAAGGCCTTCACCCTCATTTTCCCTTAGGAAGACTTACTCCACCGTGTATAATTCAAGTTAGTCCATCATCAAGTCCCCACACCATCTCTAATATTGGTTCATCAGTTTCTTGATCGGATTCCAAACTCATTTCCCCAGGTTCTGGTCCTCAAGCTGGTGGTGGCCCCGACCCTAATGTTGGAGTTTCTACTAGCAAAGATGATACTAGAACTATTCTAGCTACTCCTTTGTTACCTTTTATGGCATGTTTAAGCCTCCCTGATTTCACCCAGTTAATTAATGACCCTATACTCCATGATCCATGTTGGCCTACTATGCCAACTAAGCCTCCTTCAAACATTCCTAAGTTTGAAGGAAACACTAGATAGGACCCTAGTAATCACGTCTTCTCCTTTCACATGTTTTTCTTGTCCAATTCTATAACTAATGACTCCATTCACCTTCGATTATTCCAACGCACACTCACAAGAGAAGCTACAAAGTGGTATGTCAACAAGGTTGATGCCTCTCATTCAACCTTTGTGACTCTTGCTAAAGAATTTCTATCATACTTCCAGCTACCTCTCTGAGATGAAATGGGTACCGAGTTGTTGGCCGCATTTTGTCAAACTTCTGCCACCCGCCATTCTAACCATGTCGAAGAATGACATAAAATAAGGATCTTATGTTGAGCTCCTATATTCGACGACCATGTCTATATGGATTGGTTTCCCATAAAACCTTTTCCTTCTATTGGTAAATATGTCGCGTCTCATTTTTCTCAGATAAAGTAATAATTTGTCTAATTCGCGTTGAAATATGACTTGATCTACGCCCAATCTGGGTATGTTTATACCATCTTACTAAATCTTCCTAGACCTGGTGTTACCAATGCACCAAGGGAATCTCACATCGCTGACGATATCATTGGATCTATTTCACATCTTTATACTCATCCTTCCACGGGGTTATGATTTCCCTCAAGGAGGGACCAGCTCCTCCAACACTTATCCCCTTCCCTGCAGCATGCATCCAGGACAAAGCATGCCTTACACATTTTCCCAATTGCATCAATCGATGCCAGGGTCAGTTGTTTATCAACCTGTTTACCCAAATGTTTTTTAGCCTTCTTTATATCCTTATCCACATCTCGGTGTTCTAGCCCCTCCGTCATCAGTACCCCGGCCTCCTGTGCCTTCTCAACCTCCGCCACAGCAGCCACCTCCCCCTCAAGGTCACGTTTATGTGCACAAAAGTATGACTAATCCTACTAATTCAAAGAAAAATAGGAAAGGAAACCAAAAAAACCATCATAAGGTAATCAAGGTCGCCAAGGTAATAAACAGAAGGCACCCCAGCGGAACTAGCCTAACACTAACAACAAGAAATAGGGCGATCAGTCCATGAAGAACAAGCCTTGTTCTTGTTGTGGTGTCCATGGCCATTATACTCAGGATTTTCCCCTCTTGCCCCAGATGCATCAGTTGTGGGAAACGTAAGCAACATCTAGAGGACAGCAAGCCACTACTTTGGCTCCTCCAAATATTGCAGCAAATCAACTAGTTGTGTTCACTAATCCTTTCCATGAGCAAGGATATGCTTTTTTCTAATCCACTCAAGGTCAGGCCGCCCCTCAACCTTGATAGCCTAGTACCCTAGAGTACCAAATTCTCATGATGAATCCTGACGAGGTCAATACCACTGATGTCAGCCTTCAGACTCGATCACGCCAATTTTATAGGCCACCTGCTACGTCTGCATCTGAGATCCAAACCAAAGTTTCCAAACAATCCATTTCGACACCTAATGCTCCCTTACGTATATTTCAAGCTCGGGCATAGGTCATTCACAAGATCCCCAAAGGGCCATTATGTCGAAGTGATGCTTCTTCCAAAGCTTCCCACACCTCCAACATAGTAGATGACTTGGCACAATTTCCTGCTACCATGTCAATGCTGGAAGTCCTCTAGTCATGCCCATCACAATGAAAATATCTACTATCTTCTTTGGGCGATGTGGATCCTTCAGATGATCATTTTATCATCTTTGATGTTCACAAATCATATGATGCCCCCTTACCTTCATCCATCACCTTCCAAATACCATTCAAGATTCGTAATGCCAATGTTTTTCGATGTATCATTGACAAGGGCACATCCATCTATGTGATGTCTGCTCTATTCGAAATAAACTCAAATCACCCGACTTATCCCCATCCACCATCACTTTGCATGCTTGAGATTGTCACCCTTCTAAGCCCCTTGGGATGTTCCGCAATTTTCCTATCACTCTTGCGGGTAACACTATTTGTGTTGACATTGAAGGCGTTGATGCCCCCTTGGATTACAATATCCTCTTGGCTTGTAGCTATACCTATAATATCTTTTTTAGCATCTACGATTCACCGTAAGATTTTATTTCCTCACAATGGAAAGATGGTCACCATTGATAAGTTGACATATTACGAATCAAAGTCTCAGACCTCTTCCAAGTCTATCATATCTTTGGTGGTTGATAAGAAATTAGTTGCACCTCTCACCAGTATTTCACCAGGAGTCTATAAATATTCCACCTTACATGGTGCATTCCCTGGTTTCCCTCCCCTTATCACTGACCCTAGCTCATTGAATGTTTGCATGATGCAATCGTCTCGGGCTAACCATAGACGGTTTGGTTCGACCATCCAACAGCCTACGCCTCCACAACCTAGTGGTGGTCACTCGATGAAGCCTTAAGAAAATTATCTTCAAAGACCTTCTCCCTGTGTTGGTGTATCTTTCACCCCTTTTCAACCAAGAATGGTTCCCCCTAGTCTTAATCATCTGGGAGCCATTCCGCCATCCCATTACCCTTCCGATCAGATACTGTTTCTAGCTCCCCCTTCTCGAGTCTTTTCGGTGTCTTTTATGGCTACATTGAGCCTTACCAATTTGACCGTGGGGATCCCAGTCTAGTACATCGATCCCCTAGCCAAAACTCTCCCTGCTCAGATCAAACCTTACACTTCTTTGACTATGGTCCAACCGATCGCTATGACCCCTCCCTTTGCTTTAGTGCCTCGGTCACCTCAACAGAAATATACTCCTATTGCGAATGCATATGGTGAGGGGGGTAAAGCCAAAAAGAAGGAACCTAACGACAACACCCCCCAAACAAATCTAGCTCCTCCTAAGCCTCCAATGTAGTCACCTTCATGCACTTTGTGTGATGTTTCTGGGCATGCTACCCATAATTGTCCTGAGCTTACTCATCACAAACCTATGGTCAATGAGATGTTTCCTGAATTCGATATATTGGAGGTCCATGTTATCTTACCCGATTCAAGTAAGAAACTCAAATTGTTGCACACGAACCACCCTTGTACTTTGTGTGATATTTATGGCCAATATTCTTGGCTTTGTCCTCCCTGGATTCATGTCAAGTTCCTATAGAAATTCCATAGGCAATCTGTCTTAAAGCTCTCGAATTCCCCCTTGCAGCCTTGGAAAACCATTCTTACGCCCATCGCTGCCATTTCCCGCCTCCAAAACACCTCATAAAAGGCTGAAAATTCATATTTGAAATGTTTAAGGCGTAGCTCCCTCGGCCCTAGCCCCTCTGTCTTCTTCCCCATGTAACATGGACGCTAGACCAAGCGCTAGTCCGACGGGCTCTTATCTAATACATATCGGGCTCATCCTGAGCCGTCGATCTATGAAGATCGAACGACATTTGCTCATCCCTGCTGCGCCCGTAGCCTATCTATTCATCGTCCGATCAAATCATAAATCAACGGTTCGCTGCTCGCTGGTTCTGGTGGTCCCCGTGCCCAAAACACTATTCAAAACCGCCCGGTATTCATCGCACCGCCTTTCGGCGGTAGGCGGTAATCCCCGTTCGGCCAGCGATTCCACTCAACACTCGCCACGCGTCCCAGCGTATGGCCTCGAAACCACTCTCCATCGTGCATTATTGTTCGACCCAGGACGCGCAGCGATATCGCTGTCAGCCGTCCGATCTGAAGGTCTCCATCTGACGATCGTCATACCCCGAAGCTGCACGAACATTAACCCAAGCCAATAGCGCCCCTGGCCCACTGTCTATTGCCTCCGGCGCTCCTCCAACTGTCGATCTCCTCATGAGAACGGACGGCCAAGATTTCGTTATCCCCGCTGTTGACCCGGTCTTCCTCCATGTCAGCATCCCACGTGTTATCGCATTCCCCCTCCGCCATTTATACATTACATTCATATGTTTATTATCGTTTCGCGTTACAAATTCTGGCCAGCCCTTCCGCCACTATTTCCACTGCATTTTCTTCGTCACCACCCTACATGTTTCCGCCACTTCATCACGTCACTCTGTTACATAGTCGCTCCCACTACATTGCCGCCCCCCATGCATTGGTTTTCTTCACAGTTTTGTGTGTTTTGCAGGTTGACAATGGCGGAGAATTATCATTATTTACGGCCTCCATTACAGGAGCCGAACACACGTCAAAGGACCATTTTTCAGAGCAGAATTATGAAGAAAGTCCCCAGAAGCCAAATCGACAAGACTCCAATTTAAGAGGTAGGGTTCAAATTTGTCAAACCCTGCAGGGACATTCAAGGCGTCGATTTCACAGATGGAGATATTAATGGGGCAGATAAAGAATATCAGTGTTCAGCAGATAATTAAAGGCAGGTAGCTGAATATTTTTGGGGCCTTGTCCTAGCCTTTTGAAGCAGAGTACCAAATTGAAGATCCTGCACATCATCCGGAAGATTTATACACAGAAAATGATGTCCTCAAGGTTTTATTTCAACAGAGTTTTCTTCCCAGGCAAGGACAGATATTTGTGTGATTTTACTGCCTTACCGTGTCCCGGAAGAGATTTCTACCCAGTGCATTTATTTCAGTTAGCAGGTCACAGAGTACAAACAGCACAGCACAGTCATTCAGCAGTATGGGCGCAAATGTTTCCGGCATTTTGATTTAATTATGCAAATTAAATATTCATCACCTACCTCTTTTACTATGTTTCTGGTTTCGCCTATAAAGACCATGAAGAAACGCATTGTAAGGTTCCGGATTTCATCGAAAATATGCGATGAAGGGCTTTTCGGATACGTTTTAAAATTCTTGTATGGCTCGAGCCCATAGGGTCTCGGTGAGGGAGAGTTACATGCATGAAGAGGATTTTGGTCTTTGGTATTTCACAGTCTGTAATCTTCTATATTGTGTTATATTAATAGAACATGTCATTTCATCCATCTTTCTTGTATCATGTTTTGGAATGCGAGTGGCTCACTGATTTTTGGTATGGATTCATCCTAGTTGATGCCCATGCTCAGATCAGTCAAGCACTTTAAATATGGCTCATGCATGATATTCTGTTCCATTATATAGCTATCTATACTTTTGCTATATTAGTTGCTTTGAGAGGGTGCTTTTAAAATGCTATTATCATGTATGGTTTCTTAGATTGGTAAGCCCACACATGGTGGTATTGTATATCTGGGTATCAGCTCAATGTTAACTAATATCTTCTCAATATTTCTTTCACTACGTACACCTTCTGATAATTTATGTCTGTGAAGTATTTCTGAATCGGCCCGCTTTGTAGTAAACTGTCTCTGAATTGTCTGTCGCTTTTGTATTAGAAGTTCTGCATCCTGCCTTTGCAGTGTCTCTTTTCCTGTGTCAGTTTCTGAGAGTTTTGTCCCATTCTATTTCATTTCCCTGTTTACAGGAGATAGCATGTGAGCTAAAGCTGACAACTTCACACATACATTATATGCTCCTTGCTATGCTAAGATGTCCTAGGCACTGGTCTATCACAACTCTAGGCTGTCTCTAGGAGCTACAACATCTTTCTGGCGCCGTTTCCGGGGAACGAAGTTAAGAAAATTTGAATCCCTGGGCCTCGACAAATCATATTCACTCTCTAATTAGGTGAGCATGGAGAGTTGAGAGTTGTATATCCCTCACCTTGGCGACTCCACATTTGTTATTTGATATATCTATTTGCAGTCCTGGCTCCTCGTAAGCCACACCTGAGTTTAGATTCGTCTAAGCCAAAGACACCTTCAGTGTCTGACCCTGACCAGATTATACATAGAAGAAATTGGAGGGAAAGGAAATCAGCTCGTTCCAAAATTCTTGAAGTGTCCACAGAAGAATTTCCATCCTCTTCCTCTCAAGAAACTCAAGTGCCAAATCCCGACTCCACTGTGGGAGATACTGATTATTATTATTCAGATAGTCCACCCCGAGAGGGTATCAGAAATAAAAATAGTCTTAATCCTACTCCTGAGGTTGAAGAGGTCAAGGAAGTAATCGAAGTATCTGTTGTTAATAGACCTTTGTTCCCCTCAACCCCTCAAGCTGCAGTTGAGTATATTCCTATTATTATTCATACTCCACTTCCTCCTCCTCTTCCTCCTCTTACTCATCAAAATATTGCACTACCTCCACCTCCTCCAATGGCTAATGTCCCAGCCTTTTTGATGAATAAATATGCTCCCCTAGCATTACCCCAAGTGTTAAATGATATGCCCCAAGATTATCTGAAGATCCTGCCCAGATTCAATGGAGAAAATGAGATTGATGCTCAAAAACATCTTGAGACTTTCTGCTCCTTTGCAGAGAACTTTAATGTTGAACATTTAGATGTGGTCTTAAGACTTTTTGTGCAATCTATAGATGGTGAAGCTCGAAAATGGTTTAATACATTGGCTAGTCATTCTATTACCACTTGGGATAACATGGAAGACACTTTTATCAGGAAATGAGGAGAGAGGAAAGATCATGGAAATTGCATCATTGAGTTCAATACACTAAAGAAAAGACACAATGAAGGAGTGTCAGAATTTATCAAGAGGTTTAATAAACTATATATGAGTCTCCCTGCTGATATGAAACCCCATCAAACTGCTACTAAAGTTGTTTTTGTAGCAGCCTTCGATTCAGAATTTGGTTTCTCTCTCAGAGAAAGAAAGCATGCTACTCTGGATGATGCTCAGGCAGATGCACTAGAGTTGGAAGCAAACTTTGCCTCCACTGGTAAATTAAAAGGAAAATCAAAACAAGATTCCAGAAGAAGGGGCAAAGAAGAGGTGTCTACTTCTAGTCAGGACAGAAACTCAGACAAAATGGAAGAAATGAGCAAATTGATTAAGACAATGGTCAAGCTTGAACTGGAAGCCAAGAATTCAGCCTTCAGGAATTTTCAGAATGCTCCAAACAGAGGTTACAATCCTCAATATAGGAAACCACCCTTGCAAATATTGCCAAGGGAAGCAAAGGAGCAACAGGATCAAGTGCCACACCCATTGTACCTGGAAGGTCCAGTAAATGATTCTACTGAGGACATTGCCTATGGACTGGAGGATGCAAATCTTTCCTTTTTAAACAGTGATGGAGAAGAATGCCCTTTACAAGGGAATGATGAAGCTGGGTGCTTATTGCAAAAAGAAGAAAAGGTAAGAGACGCAGAAGAAGCAGAATTTGATCATTATTGTAAACAATTTAATGATTTCATGCAAGCACATTTCAATAGAAGATATGATCTCAGATCTTCTAGGAAGAGGACTCGTACCCAAGAGCAAGAAGAAGAGTTACCCCAGAAGGAAGCATCTGCTCAGGAGGAATCAACGATGCAGAAAGCTACAGACAAAGGTAAGCAACCTTTAAACAAAACTTTGCAGTCTAATGATCAAATTCCTTCTTCTTCAAAAGTAGTCACTTCCCCTAATTCCGAAGCTGTGTCAAAGGAAGTCAAATCCCCAGTTGAAAATAAGGATTCAAAAGAGGTTGTGATAGAAAAGTCCCCCCCTGCTTTCAGTCTACAAAAGGAACTTGAAAAGGTCAAAATCCCACTCCCCTTGACTGAACTTTTGAAACAACCAACATATCAATCTCAAGTCACCTCTTTCATGCTCCCTCCAGAAGCACCAATCATCCCAGATAGTCTCAACCTTCAAGAAGAGAGACCCATGGTAGTTTTTGGCCCACATGTTGAGGAGATAGATCCCTCTACTCCTCCCTTCTATGTGTCTCTAGTAATCCATGACCTGCTATTACATAACTGCATGTTAGATTCTGGAGCTTCCCATAATCTTATGCCTCTGTCAGTCATGGAACAACTAGGTTTACAAATCACACGTCCATATAAATACCTCTACTCATTTGATTCCAAAAGAGTTAAATGCTTGGGGATGATCAAAGATTTGGTAGTCAATTTGGCCCAAATCCCAGCAAAAAGTGTGGTAATGGACATAGTGGTGGCTGACATTCCAGCTCGCTTTGGCATGTTGCTGTCAAGGTCCTGGGGAACAAAAATCGGTGGGTCAATCAAGATGGATTTAACATATGCCACTATCCCAGTTTTTGGTGGCCAAGAGAGGAGATTATACAGGGAGACTAGATTTGTCAAGATGGTGATAAAGGTTGATAACTCTGTAAATTCACCAGTCTACAGTAAGGAAGGAGATTTTTCATGCTTAATGCTGGAAGAAGATCAAGATTATGCTCATGAACCGTCCTTTTGCCAGATCAAGACTGAGCAGCCCTCAGAAAACATGGAAGCAGGAATATGGACACTACATTTTGATGGAGCAAATTCTAAAGAAGGAAATGGAGCAGGAATATTATTAATTTCTCCTGCAGGCAAATGGATCCCTCTGTCCTTTAAAATAGAATACAAAGCCACTAATAATGTGGCTGAATATGAAGCACTTCTGTTAGGATTGCAAACAGCCAGGAGCATGGATATACGAAGTTTAAAGGTTCTGGGAGACTCAGAACTAGTAGTCAGACAAGTCAGGAATCAGTGTCAGACCAAGCATCCTAGGCTGAGGGCTTATAGGAATGAAGTTTGGGACATGGTAGAAAATTTCTTCTTGGTATTCAATATCCAGTTCATGCCCCGAGAATAGAATAGGATGGTTGATTCCCTTACTGTGGCTGCTAGCACATTTTGACCACCTCAGAACCCTTTTTTAAGATATGAAGTAGAGGTGCGTCATCATCCTTCAATCCCAGATAATAATAAGCACTGGCAGGTATTTGAAGACGAAGAACAGATGAAGAGATTCCTGGAAACAGTGGGAGAATTCTCCAATATGGAGATCGATGATGAAGAAGAGGTAGAATCTGAAGATATTTCAAAAAGAAATTGGGACGAGAAAATGGCAGGTAATAAAGTGTTGCAGTTAAAGGGAAACGTTATACCTAGAGGGCTGGTGCCTCTAGAAAGATTATTTGATAAGAATGACGTCCCACTGCAGCCAAGCAAAGTGGTAGAAGAGAATCAAGTAGAAGACCTGAATTTAGGTACTGAGGCTGAACCCAAAATTGTTAAACTGTCCAAGAAAATCCCTGAAGAATATAAAAAGCTATATCTGAAATTATTTTAGTCTTACAGAGATGTGTTTGCATGGTCCTATCAGGACTTGAAAACTTTTGATATCAGTATTATGCAGCACAAAATTCCATTGAAGGCAGATGCAAAGCCCCATAAGCAGAAGCTCAGACAAATAAATCCCCTGCTGCTGCCTTCTATTGAGAAGGAAATCAAGAAACTGATAAAAGCCAAAATAATTGTACCATTGAGGTACTCTGAATGGGTGGAAAACCTTGTCCCTATACGAAAGAAGAATGGAGAAATAAGGCTGTGTGTGGATTTTAGAAATTTAAACAGAGCATCCTTAAAAAATAATTATCCACTGCCTAAGATGGATCACATCTTACAGAGGGTGGTTGGAGCTTCCAGAATGTCAATGATGGATGGATTCTCTGGTTATAATCAAGTGGTTGTACTTCCAAAAGACCAAAAGAAGACTTCTTTCACCACACCATGGGGTACATTTATGTATGCCAGAATGCCTTTTGGATTGATTAATGCAGGGGCCACTTTTCAGAGGGCAATGGACATTGCTTTTGTTGGAGAGCAAGATAAATTTCTGGTGGTCTACCTCGATGATATCACTGTATTTTCCAAAAATGATGCTGAGCATATTGAACATCTGCAAAGAACTTTTGAGAAATGCAGAAGGTATGGTCTCTCTCTGAATCCTCAAAAGTCTTTATTTGCATTAGAAGAGGGAAAGATTTTGGGCCACATTGTAACAAAAGATGGGGTGAAGATAGATCTTAAGAGGGTAGAGGTTATAAATGGTATTGTTTTTCCCAGAAACAAGAAAGAGGTACAAGTATTCCTAGGGCGCATTAATTTCTTGAGAAGGTTTATCCCTAACTATGCTGAGATAGTTAGGCATATAACAGATATGCTGAAGAAGAATAATGAGGTAAAGTGGTCACAAGAATCACGGGAGGCATTTACCAGGATAAAGAATGCTTTTGCAGAAGCCCCTGTGCTAGCTGGACCAGATTATGATAAACCTTTCATGATTTTTTCTTTTGCATCACCTCATACAATAGCAGGAGTTTTATTGCAGAAAAATGAGGAAGGGTATGAGCAGCCTATTGCCTTTTTCAGTCAGGTGCTCCGTGATGCAGAATTAAAATACAACATATTGGAAAAGCAAGCATATGCCCTAGTGAAATCCCTCAAAGAATTCTGTGTATATATCTTACAATCCCACATTACTGCATTTGTACCTACAGCTGCTGTAAAGGATATCCTTATTCAGGGGGATAGTGAAGGAAAAAGAGGCAAGTGGATTGCCAAAATACAGGAGTATGACTTAGACATCCACCCTACTAAGCTAATCAAAGGACAAGGGCTAGCCAGGATGTTATCTGAATCAAACTATCAAGCCCTGGGCATAAATTTGTCCATTATAGCAGGTGAGGAATCTGAGGAGAAATAAGAACGACATGGAATTGGGTTAGCTACTCCAGAAACACATCTAAAGTACCTCACCAGTCCATGGTACAAAGAGATAGTAGAATATCTCCTTACACTCAGCTGCCCTCCAAGCTGTGATAAAGCAAAATACAAAGAATTACGATTGAAATCACAGAAGTATATAGCCGCCAATGGCCGGCTATACTGGAGAGATCCCTCGGGCATCTTACTCCCGTGTCTCACAGAGAATGAAGTTGAGAGTATTATAGCAGAATTTCATGAAGGGATCTGTGGAGGTCATTACAGCTAGAGGGCCACAGCTACTGGCTTCTATTGGCCAAAGCTTTTTGGGGATGTTTTTTCCAGGGTAAGAGCATGTGATAAATGCCAAAATTTTGCTGAGAAACAGAAATCTGCACCGTTTCCCATGATTCCAGTGCACGTAGATGAACCATTCAAACAATGGGGTATTGATTTTATAGGTGAGATACATCCCCCATCAAGTGGACAACATAAATGGATATTAACAGCCACTGATTATTTCACTAAATGGGTGGAATCCATACCTGCAAGAAATGCTACAGATACTGTGATCATAAAGTTCATGGAGGAAAACATCATATCCAGGTTTGGCTGTCCTGCTAGGATAGTGATTGATAATGCATATGCCTTCAAGTCTGCTAAATTTGTGAATTTCTGCCAGAAATACTATATCACACTGAGTCACTCTACAGCTTACTATCCACAAGGGAATGGCTTGGTAGAGTCCTCAAATAAAACTCTGGTGAGGGCCTTGAAGAAGACTATCAATGAAAATCAAAAGAACTGGGATTCCCAATTGAAATTTTCTCTATGGGCTAATAGAATCACCAGCAAGAGAGAAACTAGGAAATCCCCTTATGATTTGGTATATGGACGAGCAGCAGTTTTTCCTGAACAGTTGGCTTTACCAGTGGCCCGCTTCATGCAAGAAAGCCAGGAGGAACCTGATGATATGATCAGGAGAATCAATCAATTGGTGGAATTGGAAGAAACACGGGGCCAAGTGAATCAGAGGTTAATAGAATATCAAGAGAAAATGAAACACATTTTTGATCAACATGCAAAAGACAGGAAATTGCAGATTGGTGATTTGGTGCTCAGATGGGATATCCGGAGAGCCGAGAAGGGAAAACATGGTAAATTCGACCCCCTCTGGTTTGGTCCTTTCAAAATTGTGGAACAGGGGGGCAATAATACTTTTAGGTTGGAAAATTTACAGAGCGACTTGCTGGATGCCCCTGTAAATGGTCAATTCCTTAAACCCTACTTTCAGTTCTGATTCAGGCCGAGGAAGCCTGATGTATTATATTGTATGACAGTTTCCTTTTTTTTTCGTTTGAATAATGTGGGTGTTGTGATGAATGATGAAGTAAAAAATGGAGGTGCTGAAGAGCAAATTCTGTATACGGGATGATCAGAGGGTCTGCGAGTTCTCGACACATCCAGGGATGAACGTGCTGTCCCCAGATGGAGCTGATGTTGATCATAATCTGTTTCCCATAGAATTTCACAGGCAATCTGGCATAGAGTTCTCAAATTCCCCCCTTTTTCAGACTTGGAAAATCATTTTTTTATCTATTTCCCGCCTCTAAAATTCATTATAAATGGATGAAAATTTCATATTTGAAATATTTAAGGTTTAGCCCTGTCGTCCCTGGCCCCTCTGTTTTCTTACTCCGCGCGACCAAAGGCTGTAACCACGTGCCAGGCCAAAAGGCGCTTACTGAATGCATATCGGGCACGCTCTGGGCCGTTCGATCAAAGCATAGATCAATGTACAACATCTCTCCTGCCTTGTGGTCCCCGCCCCACGTTCACTGTTTAAAAACTGCTCGGTATTCATCGCACCGCCTTTTGGTGGTAGGCGGTAATTCCCGTTCGACTAGCGATTCCACTCAGCGCTCGCTACACGTCCCAGCGTACGGCCTCGAAACCTCTCTCCATCGACGCGCATTATTGATCGACCCAAGACGCAGAGCGATATCGCTGTCAGCCGTCCGATCGGAAGGTCTCCATCTGACGATCATCATACCCCGAAGCTGCACGAACATTAACCCAAGCCAATAGCATCCCTGGCCCACTGTCTATTTCCTCCAGTGCTCTTCCAACCGTCGATCTCCTCATGAGAATGGATGGCCAAGATTTCATTATCTCCATTGTTGACCTGGTCTTCTTCCACGACAGCATCCCACATGTTATCGCATTCCCCCTCCGCCATTTATACATTACATTCATATGTTTTGTTTCGCATTACCAATTCTGGCCAGCCCTTCCGCCACTAATTCCATTGTATTTTCTTCGTCACCACCCTACAACGTTTCCGCCACTTCATCACGTTGCTCTATTACACAGTCGCTCCAACTGCATTGTCGCCCTCCATGCATTAGTTTTCTTCACAATTTTGTGTGTTTTGCAGGTTGATAACAACAGAGAATTATCATAATTTGCAGCCTCCATTACAGGAGCCGAGCACACGTCAAAGGACCATTTTTCAGAGCAGAATTATGAAGAAATTCCCCGAAAGCCAAATCGACAAGAATCCAATTTAAGAGGCAGGGTTCAAACTTGTCAAACCTTGCAGGGAAATTCAAGGCGCTGATTGCACAGATGGAGATATTAATGGGGCAGATAAAGAATATCAGTGTTCAGCAGATAATTAAAGGCAGGTAGCTGAAGATTTTGGGGGCCTTGTCCTAGCCTCTTGAAGCAGAGTACCAAATTGAAGATCCTGCACATCATCCGGAAGATTTATACACAGAAAACGATGTCATCAAGGTTTGATTTCAACAGAGTTTTCTTCCCAGGCAAGGATGAAGATTTGTGTGATTTTACTGTCTTACCGTGTCCCGGAAGAGATTTCTACCTAGTGCATTTATTTCAGTTAGCAGGTCACAGAGTACAAACAGCACAGCACAGTCATTCATCAGTATGGGCACAAATGTTTCCGCCATTTTGATTTAATTGTGAAAATTAAATGTCCATCACCTACCTCTTTTACTATGTTTCTGGTTTCGCCTATAAAGACCATGAAGAAACGCATTGTAAGGGTTCCAAATTTTATCAGAAAATTATGCAGTGAAAGGCTTTTTGCATACATTTTGTAAAATTATTATATGAAGGCTCAGAGCCCATAGGGTCTCAGTGAGGAGGAGTTCTATTTGTCAAAGAGGATTCTGGTCTTTGGTATTTCAGAGTGTGTAATCTTCTTTATTGTGTTATATTAATATAACATGTCATTTCATCCATCTTTCTTGTATCATGTTTTGGAATGCGAGTGGCTCACTGATTTTTGGTATGGATTCATCCTAGTTGATGCCCATGCTCGGATCAATCATGCGCTTTAAATATGGCTCATGCATGATATTCTGTTCAATTACTCAGCTATCCATCTTTCTACTATATTAGTTTCTTTGGGAGGGTGCTTTTAAGATGCTATTATCATGTATGGATTCTTAGATTGGTAAGCCTATGCATGGTGGTATTGTATATCTGGGTACTAGCTCAATGTTAACTAGTATCTTCTTAACATTTCTTTCACTACATACACCTTCTGATAATTTATGTCTATGAAGTATTTGTGAATCGACCCCCTTTGCAGTAAACTGTCTCTGAATTGTCTGTTGCTTTTGTATTAGAATTCTACATCTTGCCTCTGCAGTCTCTCTTTTCCTATGTCAGTTTCTGAGGGTTTGGTCCCATTCTATTTCATTTCCCTGTTTACAGGAGATAGCATGTGAGCTGAAGCTAACAACTTCAAACATCATATTATATGCTCCTTGCTATGCTAAGATGTCCTAGGCAGTGGTCTATCACAACTCTAGGTTGTCTCTAGGAGCTACAACACATTGATATACATAATATGTGATAGTTGGGGTTTTTAGCTTTAAGCTTTCCCATTAAACAACTGTGTTTATGTGCAATTGAGTTTCTTCATGTGTTTTGCAATTGGCGATTTAATTTCCGCAAAGAATTAAGTGGAAGGATTCTATATTTAACATAAGATTAATTTGTTAGATCAGGAGAATTTGGTAATACTATCAGTATTAATAAATTTCTACATCCATGATGACCCTATCAGACACATACATACATGTATACATATATAAACATCAACATAATCATGATCACATCATAATTACCAAATATCATAAGGTATATGTTAATAGAACTTCCTTTATTCGTGCACAACATGCACAACATTGAGAACAACAGTTCCCAACATAGCGAAGGCATCTAACACCTAAGATCCATTCACTTTACCTTTCATGTTACCTTTCTCTCGACTATTCTACCACCGTCCATTTACCTCAATGGGCCCAACCAGTCCAACTAAATGTCATATTCTTACCTTCTGCTATGATTACTCATGCACCGAGATTCATCAGAGTCTTTCATTATATGTTGGGTACCACACAACTCTCCCCGAGCTCCATCAAATCTCCTCTTTCCCAAGCCAATTCCCAAGGCTCTCAAAACGTTAAAGGCGAGAACAAGAGCAAGCAAAAAGAAGACCATGAAATACCAAAAGCAATACGACACTGCAACCAAGTGGTATGGCCATACACTAGACATAAACAAAGTCCCAATCAAGCACAACAATCCACAAAATACCAAAAGCACAAGACTAACAACATACACCATGACCCAATCCCCATGGTTCCCAGTGCTTCTAAAGGAAAGCTCAACCCGAGCCTTCTTTCAAAATTTCATGGCAATCTCTTTGCGATGTAATCCCTACATCATACTACAATAAACACATAACTGTCGAAACATAACTAAATATAACAATATACCAATTATCTTATCTATTCACGCTATTCACACTAACCTGTAACTGAACACACATGTCAACCATATGTGCAATAGATCAAGACAACATATCTATCAATTTGAAATCAAATTTTACCAAGACTAACAACCATGCCATAATCAAATAATAGTCAAAATCATAATACTACAACTATCACCTACTTATACTCAAGTACATATGCGTTAATATAACTGTCTTAAAACAAGATCATTTCTTCATGCAGTCTTATAAACACATACTCATATCATGCGATTAGTCAAACATTCAAACAAACTATAAACGTACCATGCTAGATAAATCAACTAGACGACATAATGGACACTAAACACTCAACACCAGATAGATGACATAATCAAACAATCAAGCATCAACTACGCAACTTAAGCAAACTCCTACCTTAATGTATTTTGGGGGAGGCTATCTTGTCTGCAAAATCAATCTAGATTAACTCGATATGACTTCACAACACATCAGCTCAAACACAAATAAGATCGTGATATTCATAACAATAACTAACTAACATGTTAACATCATAAACTCATAAACAATTGTCATTCATGCATAACAATCACACAGGAACATTTAGTCTGGATTAATACAACACAATGTCACAAATAAGTCGACTCATACCTGAATGTCATAACCCTAACCATATCGCTAGGCCAATCCAATTTAGCATGATACAATCATCAAGATATTAATGCTATAACCATAATCATCAAGCTAACTATCATACAACAACAACAAGTTAACCCATAACATGCTCATCAACAACATATAAGTTACCTAACATAAAACAACAATAACAACACATACCACCACAAGTTGCTATCATTCATGACTATCCAACACATGTACATATAACCACACTAATCAACTAGCATCTATAATGTATGTAACCATAACATCAATAGAATGAAAGGAATACTCGTAACCATAATGCATTTGAATACATTGGTCAATTATAATTTATCACACATCTAACCATAATAATAGAATGACAACCATATAAGTAACCCTAATGCTTACAACAACCATGAATCACATACCTGCATGCCAAGCATACAAAATTGCATGAAGATCTTCTCTTACCCCAAAGTCCATTGTTGCAACATCACTTTAATGATATGCATCTTCTGCTCTATCTCAGCCAACATATTAGCATCATAACATACCAATATCATCATAATGACTTAATTGCACATAGTGACCTTATGCACAACAACCTCAATCAAACCAGTGCAAACTTGACCATATGCACCCACTTGACATGCATAACCAATCATGAACGACCAATGCATGTTCAACACATGACATCACACAAGCAAGCATACACAGATAACACCAAAGCATGACCAATATGTAACCCTAGCAAAAGCAAGCAATGCATGTACAATATGTAACAATATGTAAGCAAGCGTGCACAGACAATGCATAAGCATGAGCAACACATAACGAGTCATATACTCATGGCAACATGTTGACAACAACACCATCAACACTTCCATGGCGACACCACCGCCACCATGGCTAAACCACAAGCACACTAAACACATATGCAACCAACATAAATGCATGATCAACACACTACCCATCCAGTCCAAGGGTTGAACTTGTTGAGAATTTAGTAGGGCAGAGTTTAATTCAATTCTCTTACTTGATATCTGCTTGTGTTATAATTGTTGTGCTTCTATCACTTAGATCTTATCTTCATTGTCTTATTATGTCTTTCATCAAGTCAATTATCAAAACATAAGAGACACAGAATTTTGGCTCTTCAAGCCAGGGACAAAACCTCTCCCTCTTGGAGAGGAAAACCCGAAAGTAATTCTTCTTCTAGATCTTCAATTGATAGGTACCATGACCATGACACAAACCCTTGACCCAGAATGCCTCCAAGACCTTGTCACTGCTTCTCTCAGCCTCTTATGTTGATCTTTATTTCTTTGCAATGTATTGCACCAGTATTAGAGAAACTTAGTCCCTAACCTTAATATGCTTCTTCCTGCTCCTCTAGGCTCGATCTTCTATGAGATCCCTTCAACCCTTCCTTTACACCAAGTCTTTAGACTCTATATTGCTGTGGAGATTCTTCTTTACACATTGTATGGTCACCCTTCTTTCACATTGTATAGAGGACCTGCTTCCATTGAGGTAACCCTTCAGCCTATCTGAAGAATACGAGACAAATATATATGCTCCCAATAACGGTACTTGACTTTGCTGAGATGGCTTCTATTCTCACACTTGTTTACGCATGAATTGCAGGCTTCTCCTTCACACTTGCTTATAATACTTGACTGAGATTCTCATGGCCCAAACATAGAATTACTATTACAGAGATATGCTTCCTCTTATCTTCGTTTACTTTCGTTGTCTTGACACTTCTCCTCGCTGTATTGTCCCCTTATTCTTGTACCCAAGACCTCAGACCTTTCCACGCATTGAAATCTTAGACTTGATTCGAATTTGATGATCCAATAACGAGGTCACAATCCTATATATAGGGACTGTCTCATCACCCTAGGCCGACATGATCATCTGCTTGTGAGCCGACTTTACAAGGACTGTCTTCCAGTGTTTTCTAGGCCGACTTCAAGGAGAATTATGACAAGGTCTTGATGCATTCTTTTTACATCAATAATTGTCCTTTGCAAGTGTAGCAACACTTCATCTATATGAATCTTAATTACACATTTATGACAAGATGAAAAATCCCTAAAGACATCAAGAAGAAGTCTTTGACGTATACAAATTTATTTCTCATGAAACCCATGAGTCAAGCATTTACAAAATATATAAATTCATAATTACAAGTCATTCTGAAGACCGAACCTAGTTACACTTTCCAACATAACTTGGCTCTGATACCTCTCTGTAACACCCTCTTCCCACATCTACCCAGGTAACCGGTCAAGCCGGGTAAACATGCAGCAAGAGGCTACTAATATGAGATTCAACCTCCTAGATGACCTTAAGGAAGTTGAACCGACTAAAAGAAGACAAACACACCTTACACAAACATCAAAAACATTCTCAAGAGGTAACTCAACCTTCCAGGCCCTTGAACCCTGAGGGAGACTGACTTTTTGACCAATTTGAGGCTTAGCCGCGGGTATGCCAAGGCAAGGTAGCGGCTAAAATCCTATAGCCAGGGGGATGCTAAGGCAAGGTAGCGGCCAGGGTCCGGTTTGGTCAATTTTGTGCCTGCAACTTCAAGATTTGTGCCACCTTTTTAGCCCGAGAGCCCAGGTCATTGCCCAAAACTTCATGAAACTATAGGGGACGATGAATAACATTAAAAACAGGTACGAAAGCAATCACATCATCAAGAAATCATCTGGAGCCCTCCTAGCCATGACAAACATTTCGTCAAACATGTCGCAAACATTGCATCTATAGGCATAAACAACATATTTAAACACGGGGGTCTCTTACTTATACAAGAATAGCTAAGAAGCATTACTCCCCTACATCATAAGATACAATACAGTCTATTTGACCATAAGTACATTGTGTATTCATTTACAGGTAAAAATATAGATAGAGTCATACATCATCATTGATCAAATACATGCTTATAACCAACAAAATAACAAAAAAAATATAATGGATACAACAACAATAAAATCCATACATAAACCAATACATTTGCATACCAAATACCAAAGGAATGAGCTCTTCATTACTGAATGTAAAAATCAACCAGAGATGGGACTTCCACGTTCCATTCGACCATAGATTGGCCGATCCAAGTCTCACTTCAGCCAATCACCCCCGTGACATATTCCAAGCATGAACGTGGGATCTCATCAAACACATCAATCACAATCCTTCCAGGGCTTCTAGAGGCCAAACCACCTCAACCCTCAACTAGTGACTCCACCTCACGGTTGGACATCACAACCATCATGGATTGGTCTCTATCAAATCTCTTCCAGGGCTCCAGAGTGTTTGTTCCAACCAGGGCTTTCAGGACTAGTAACTCAACCCCAACTATTACAAGGCTTCAAGAGTGTTTGTTCAACCAGGGCTTCGAGGACTAGTAACTCAACCCACCTAGGGCTTCTAGAGCGTTTGTCCAACCAAGGGTTCTAGGACTAGTAACTCAACCCACAATTGTCCGCTGGGTTTCTAGAGCGCTTGTCCAACCAAGGCTGCCAAGAACTAATAAATCAACCCACATCTAAAGGAATCATGAGAACCAATCAGAAAACAATCAATGAAAATAAACCCATAACACCATGGCTATCCAGGAAATGACAAGGTTAGGGAAATCCACATGCATACACCATGCATACCAAAACTAGTAAGGAAAACATACATGCAACTCTGTACCTGCAATCTAATCCCGTTGTAGTTTTCGATCCCAATGTCCACTTGCGCTTTCCTGATATTCCTTTGCCTTCTTGTTCCAAATCACCAAGTATCTACACTCTTCAAGAGTGCTTCAAGAAAAATTTAAGTATGTAATAGTATGAGAGAGAGAGAGAATAATGAGAGAGCTCCAAAAATACATTGACCAAGTCCTGCCCATTGATTCTCAGAAGCCTTTTTCTTAATGATGCCTCTATTTTCTTCATTTGCCATTATTTTCCTTCATTTTCCTCCTCACATGCAACCTGTGACCTTTCACCTCCCTTTTCTCCTAATTTCCATTATTTTTCATAAATAAAATGCCAATTAATGCCTTTCCAAAGCCTTTGCCATTGTCTTTGCCAATTTCCTTTAGCCATATAAATCGAATGAACACGTGCTAGGATGTTTTGCCCACCATTGAGCTTGGAATAGTGTCCCATCAACCATGGTCTTACATATTTTTTACATGAATTTTTACGAGGGCTGTTACAAGTTTTTGATAGCGCTGAATCAATTTCCATCATCTATGGTTTTTAATAGTGCTAATCCATTTCCACTATCTAAAATAAGATTCAAACACTACTATGATTATAATTTTTGAGAAAAAAAAAGACAAAATTCCAGAGAAAAGTAACTTTCCATGTAAATACTTTGTAGCCTCGATAGACAACCCCATTATAAAATAAAAATGAATAATTCTTGATAATTTAATTTATTTATAAATAAAATTTATTTTTCTTAAAAATATGTACACTCGATCCAAACCACAAAGGTTTTGAAAATAAATTATAAAATAACTTATCTACTGAGTACGCATTCAATTAATTTCACATTCCGAATGGCAGAGCTACCGGTTGCGTTCCCCTCGGATTTCAAATATGGAAGGCACGTCCATTTCAAAAAAATAAAGAATAATATTCCCAAAAAATAGTGCTATATAAATGGCCACTCCCTTTCATTTTAAAGGAAACTAGGAGATCCAGCACAGCAGTTCAAGAATAAGCAGACGAAGGACAGTAAAACCCTCGAATACCTACCCTTCGTCCATTGCATTTGCTCTGAAAAAATGGACGGCAGCTGCGATGGAGGTGATGGCGTAGTTGACTCGGACTGGACATGCTACAGGGACGACGACATTATACAGCAACAGAATGCCATCCAGGCCGAGGAAGCCCTCAAAATCCCATTTGTCGGCGAGAAGGTAAGATCCGCAAACCTTAATTCTGCATGCTAAGAACCACTTTATGTTTGTTTTCACCACGGCGATTCGATCTCGTGACCACGCCCTTCGCAAATGCAATTTGTTTCTCATTTGTAATTGTAGGGTTTGTATTTGTTTTGATACCCTAGAGTCAATGTATGGCTCGGATGTAGATGTTGTTCTTTCTTTAACCCCGTTTAGGCAGTGCTGGTCTTTCCGATATTAGTCCTCACGGAGAACCGGGTTTAGAAATTACGTTTGACTTCTTATTATGTGAAAGTTCAGTGTCTATTTTAGCTTGATTTGTTTTTCACCCAACATCGGCAAATTTCTCATCGTTATTTCTTTTCGTTCCTTTTTAACATAAACTGCCTGGTCTTTCCACTTGCAATGGCTATTTCAACTTTTCCCCTGACGTGGTTCCGATCTTATAGAAAACTTTGTTTGAAGATTGCGGGGTCTGTGATTGAATTTTTTGCAATGTTCTAAAAATTGTGCAGTGCACTTGGCTTCTGTAATTTCGTCTGGACTCTTGCTTTAAGAGTGACTGTGGGACCATTTTAATTGATCTGCTAGAATATGATACACGATGATTAAGAACCTGGTTGTGAATTTGGAACTTGGAAGTGAGAGGGGGTTTATCACTGTGATGTCGTTTGATGTTCGGTTGTGTTTATTATGAATAAACTGCATGGATTAGGTCATAACTGCAAGATGGGGCAGAAAATATCTTATTGATAATGCAATTGATCTAAGCCTTATTTCTATTTATGCGCTGTTTTCTTGAAGGGAGAGGAGCAAGGGGAATTTTTCTTTTTGGAGTGCGCCCTTGTATCTGGCCCTATATATGGAAACTTGTTTCGTGCATGTTTGGTCGTAGACTCATATGTTAGCTGTATAGTTTTGTATTTCCTTTGTATTTAGATCTTTTTTCAAATACAGGTTTACAACTTTATTCGGTATAATATCCGTATGTGTATTTGTACATGTATATGGTTTGGTAACTCTGGTTTTGAAATGTTGATTGTCTGCACATTTTCCCTATTTACAGAAATATTATTGCTTTCCATAGCTTGAGAAGGGAAGGAACTTCCCTTTGGACAGAAGTATATAATGTCTAGTGATATTTATTTGGTTTATCTGTGAGCATGATATTTGAGGAGCTTCTACAAACGTTTTGATTGGTATGGTGAAATTGAAAAACGAGATTCGTAAGCTTAAGGGGAGCTGTTACTATTTGTGGTGCGGAGTAAATTTGCTCCTCATGGTTGCTATGTCTCAAAACTGCCTTACTTGATGCCTACCAACATTGCACAAATGTTCAGTGGCAAGGTTGCTTTGCCTCACTCTCTTCAAGAATCAGCAGGCATAATATAAAAAATTCAGAACTTCATTAGTTTGAAGGGAAAAGGGCAGTAATTTATTGAAGAGTGACTGAAAACTCAACCATCATTCTATTATTCCAAAAAACCAGTGCTCCACGAGGACACGTCCCCCCACCGAGGAAACACGTCCCCACGCTTCCTTGCGCTCTGGGGACGTTTCCCTATGTCCCCAAAAAATGGAAACGCAAGGAAACTCTAAGGGGGATGTTTCCTACCAAAATAGGAAACATTTATTTCGTTTCCAAAAAAATTGAGGTCAAACCAATAAAAAAAGTCAAATCCCCAAATTTTTTTATTATAAAATATTATAAATATGCTATGAATGGATGGGTGGAAGGGCTTTTTTGGTTATTTCATATCTGAAGGGACCAACAACACAATGGGATGTTCATCCAGAGGATGATGCACAAGTATATATGGAGGAGGGACTTGATGAGTCACTTAGCATGTTTGAGAATGCAAGTGATTCTGATTTAGATGGTGACATGGTTGATCATGAGTTATTCATGGAACAACTGGATGTAGAGACTAGCGGAGCATTACCTTGAGCAATTATGATCATTTGTCATTTGATATGTTCTTATGTTATCTGCTTTTCTATTTTGGACTTCAATTGTAGACTAGTTTGTTTTGAACCTTGATATATGATATATTAGACTTGACTTTTATTTCAATATTCAATATTCACAGTTGGAACTTCAATATGGTTTAAACTTTTATTTTCATTGTACAATGTTACAGTTACATGTATGATTGTATCATGTGTTTCGTTTTAAATTTGTTTCAGTTATATGATTGATCTATTTATCCTTTGTGGTGTAAGTGTTATATAATGATAAAGACAATCAAATTATAAAATTTTATTGATATATTTATAACTTTTTAGTATTCTACAATTTTTATTGGGGTACCTTGTGTTCCTCTTGACATTGGGTCTATATTTTGGACTACTTCTGGTGATCCATGTTTGTTAATGTGTACTCTCTCTCAATTCTTGCTTAAGATGGATCTATGCACGTATGAAACCAAATATGATTTAAAGCTTACGAGTGACTAATACGTTTAGTCATTTTTTCCTATAATGGTTATTTTTATTTGTTAAGCTTTTAATTTTTTTTGTGTAATATGTTTCTTGAAAAGCTCATAAAGTACTAACTTTCATTTCAAGGATGGAATTCAGGGTAATTTGGTTTCTTTAGGGCTGAAGGATAGGTCAAGATTCAATAGTTGGCTCACAAAGAGGGCAAACATGTCACAAAATGGGATTTAAACCTAGGCGACATTGGATACTAACGTTCCTCTAGCCACTCAAGCAACTCCCAATCGGCATTGTTAAGTTGTTTACTCTTTGGAACTAAGGTTTCCTTGCCTTAGATGCTATGATTGAGGGAGCTTATACTATTTATTCATGTGATACTTTTACCTATTGCTTAATTCAATTGTTGCAAATATCATTTATGGGAATATATTGTGGAGAATTTGGAAAGAAACTTGTTGGTATTTCCAACAAGACTTGGAACAATTGACAACCTTAGTAGGAGTGCGATTTACTATGTAATTTGCACAGTTAATTGCTTTCGCCCAAAAATTAAGACCAAGTCTTTTAGATTGAAGCATACAATTAGCCATTTCTTTTATAGTGCGATTCTTCCTTTCAGCTACACCATTTTTTTGTGGAGTATATGAAACAATATGTTGCAATTGAATGCCATGCTCAGTGCAAAAGTGGATAAATTTGTTGTTAACGTATTATCCTCCATTGTCATATCTTAACTTAAGAATGTGATGTCCAGATTGCTTCTCAACAAAGGCCTTAAAGGCCAAGAACATGTTAAAAACTTCACTCTTGAGTTTTAAGAAGTATACCCAAGTGTGACTGGAAAAATTGTCAATGAAAGTTAGGAAGTACTTGTATCCAGAGAAAGAAACAACTGGAAGTGGACCACATAAATCACTGTGCGCAAGTTGCAAAGGGGTTGAAGTGTGCCAAGAGGCACATTTGTCAAAACGAGCTCGATGTTTTCCGAGTACACATCCGAAACAAACATCATGTCGGCAAGATACCATAGGAAGACCTGTCACCATATTTTCTTAACATAGAGTTTGAAGAGAGAGATAGTTGAAGTGACCAAATCGCTCATGCCAAAGTTTGCTCACTTCATCATTATGAGCAACAAAAACGGAGGGAAGCCATGGTGACCCAAAGTTGTCAAACTTATACAACCTTGTGGAATCATCAACAATCTGAGTAGCTAAAATATGTCTAAGATCTTTGAGGTCCTTAATTACAACAACATCATGAGGTGAAAATTCTACTATTTTCCCTTCACTTGAATGAGGTATCTGATAAACAGATAGAAGGTTGCAGGGCAAGGTAGGAACACATAATATATCATTAAACTAACCATTATCTCGATGGATGGTTCCAGACCCTACAACACTAAGAGATCTATCATCACCAACATAAATATTTTTGGTGTTACAATCATTTAAAGAAGAAAACATGGCTTTATTTTTGGCCTTGTGGTAAGAGGCTCCATAATCAATGAGCCACTCATGAGAATGAGAAGAAGACACATTCAAAGCATAACCAGATCTTGATGCTTGACAACCACAAGCAGAAAGTGCCATTCTTGAAGATGAAGTTGAAGAGTTCTCCAAATTGATGTTGTGCTTCTTCATTGCTACTTCCAAGGCTTCCTTATTCTTAAAACATTTTGACTCTACGTGGCCATCACGATTACAAAAGTTGCAATGTCTATTTGTCTTCTTCCCTTTGTTTTTATTTGCCTTATCAGTTTGTTGAGTTGCTTTTTCAGTCTGCGACTGAAATTGCTTAAGACCCTTGTTTGGTTTAGGACCATTCTTTTTAGGTTGCTGCTTCTTAGGATTATTTTGATATGGTTGCTGTTGGGTTGCTAAGGCTTTCTTAGAAGAGTTTCCAGTATTAATAAGACCAAGGTGTAAGAGCTTTTCTTGTTTTCTTATCAAAGAATCACAAAAGGCATTAAAAGAGGGGGACTTGTAGGCAGTTCCTTGAGAAATGAGGGCTTCTCTAGTGGAATGGAAGGTGGAAACAAATACAGAGTATGCAGGGCCAAGCTTAGCAAGAATGGAATAGATAAGGCTACCATATTTCTTTTTGACCTTAGAACCTTATAAAAGAAGTCTAAGGGTCTTGAATTTGGACAAAAAAATCTTCATTAGAGGAGAAATTATTGGGGTCCAAAGTAAGCAACTCATTTTCAAGCTGGTGGGCTCTAATTTCATTTTGAATGCCAAAAACAATATTTAGCTTTTTCATAGCTTCATCAGGGGAGTCAATATCTTGGATATGAAATCTAAGATCTTGAGCAATGGACATTCCTATCAACCTTCGTGCTTGATCTTGTTTATTTTCCCATTTAGCGGCTTTATCTCCATCTGTAGGTTTAGTTTCTTGTCCTGTGGCTATTATATAAAGCCCTTTACTTCTAAGTAAGTCTACCATGTAGGATAGCCATTGGAAATAATTGGTGCTATTAAGAAAAACTGGGCATGCACTTTCCATTTAAAAAAAATTGAAGCTGAAAAGGCTGAAACCAACTGCTTCCAATGGAAAGATCTTGAAAAATTGAGCTGGTTAAAAAAAAAGGCTCTGAAAACAACTTCTAGATGAAGAAGTTATGCCTTTTTGAAAAAAAGTTTTAGTAGATGCCGAATAGTTATGTGAGAGGTTGAAAGTTGATGATGAAGTTGTACTTAAAAAAAATCCCTCCACCCCCCCCTTCCAAACTTAATACAATAAGTTCATTAAAAGAAACTACTTTATGTGATCCACTTTTATAAATAAGTGTGAGGCACTTTTACAACGTTACTTTTACATGTGTTTTTAAAATAAAAAAACCACTTTTTAGAATTGGCAACTTGCCAAAATGCATTTTAAGAAAAAGTAACTTAAGAAAAAGCTTCTTATAAAAAAGAAGTTTGACAAAGAGACTTGAACCCAAGACCTATATTCTCATAAAGTAACTTTACACAAAGTAAAAGGATTTTGTAATTGTTTTGAAAGGAGGAAGGTTTTTTTAACTCTTCGATGTGCGTGTTTTTTTGCTGCAAAAAAAACACAAGATCCATGCAACAAAAAAAACATAAAACAAGCCTTACGGCAAAACGTTAGATTTTTGGTTAGTCTTGCCGTCAACTATATTTTTTCTCGTTATTTTTGATTTCTCGAGATTGCACAAAGACGTAGCGAATGAGCATACGTATCAGAAAAATCCCGTCTTCATGTTTCTGATTTGCCGAGATCGCACACAACGCAAAGCAAAGAGCATACACAGAGAAGAGGGTATAGATTCGGTAATTAAAAAAACTATAAATTGAAATAAATAGAGGTATTAATAATTATAACTGCAAAAAATACACTTTATACTTGCAGATCTAAAATGACATAACTTGGGCAACCAGAAACCTTTTCGCATGAAATGAAAGGGGTTCGTCATTGTAACAGATGCTCCGGACACAAACCCTCGGCCCGAAAGTAGATTTGGAAAACGACAGTCGCATGTAGTCAAACTAGCTTTAGATTTGGATCAACAACGTATGCGGCCCTCAAAATGACTCTAATACTATGTAGGAATTTACAGGGTAAGTTCCTTAGATCAAACACCAAAAGTCACCGCTCACAAACAAATCAAATATCAATACACCAGTATTTGACATGGTTAAAACCCTCGAAGAGGGAAACAATCCACGACCTGAGCCAACATGACCACTTTAGGCAATTTATTAATATAAAGAACGAAAATTTACATAAGCTTCTCTCATAAACGGTTATCGGACAAATGATCCTCCATGCTCCTTAAATAGAGATCATGGACCAATCGGGTGTTAAGCCACCGATCAAGTGTCGGTAATATCGAGGAAATAATGAATCGTCAGATCACTAGATATTGTGATCGTCGGATTATTAGTTACAAATTTACATAGCAAAGTAACACACTTTACCTAACTCTATGCTAGACCAAGTTATACTTAACTATGTCCTATGTGTCGGAATATCCTAACACCCCCCCTTAAGAACAACTTGGGATAGGATTGAATAATTTACAAAGGTGACACAATAGGAGACTATTTCCTATGTGTTAGAATATCCTAACACCATGCTATAAAGAAATATTTTTGGCCTTTTATCAAAGGTTTTTAGAACATCCTAATCTTCTAAAATTGATTGTTATATGGCCTCCATGATATTCTTCTTCTTCAAATTAATTTCTTGTTTTGAATTTCAAGTGCACCCTATTTACTATTTATGTTATGGAAAAAGACTTGGAAGTGTTTCTGTGGAGATTGGTTGGTAGATTTGTTGGTCTGTTAGTTGCTCAAGTCTCGAGCCATCATTTTCTATAAAGTACTTTTGGAGCTATAATGGTTGGCACATGCCAATCAACATTATGGAAACATAACAAGAAGAGGACTTGTTGGGCTTTTGAGTGTTTCTTCTTTCAGGACAACTTGGGCTATGTGGCCAAATTTGTCACGCCGGTAGCATAGGACTTTGGACAAGTCCCTTCTATTATTGTTGAATGCTAGAGATGACTTCTTTGACTTCCATTTGGAAGGTCTTCCTTTCCCTTTTGTTTTCTTGACATTGGTTGCAAACTAAGTCACCTGACACGAGGACATGAGACACGAAGGACAAAAGGATTTGAGTGTCGGACACAGACACGTTGACCCCTTGGAACATTACAAGTTAGGACATGTTATATATTATTTTACTAATATATATATATATATATATATATATATATATATATATATATATTAAAAATTAGATATTTCTTACACAATTTCATACAAATTCATTGATTCAAACATAGATCATCATCTAGATGTAAGTTTTACAAAGATACAAAGTAAATATTATGCATATAAATACAATTGTGACATATTCATCAATGATCCAATAAGAGAAAGACAAGATGTCGTAGTTTTCTCATCAAGCCATCAAAATCAAAATGTGTTACATAGGTAGTGCAATGCCAATGGCAAATAGAAACAACAAATACACAACAACTACAAGCCTCATGGCAGTAGGTAGCACATGAGTCAACATCAAAATCAAAATCACTATACTCATCATCATGGTCACCACTGCTCTCCTCTGTTGCATTCTCCTCCTCTGTATCCAAAGTCATCTTTGCATCTGCTGGTGTGGAGGATGACCCCTCTACAATATCACCATCATCAAATGTGATAGACTCTAGCATTGGCCCATTGAGATCCAAATTGGCCAATGCTAACTGAACATTGCTGTTTAGACCCATATCATCAGGAAAGACATCCCACATCTTTGTCTTTCCCTTCAACCACTCATCACTCTGCTTGTAAATAAGATGAATGCTTGAGCATCCTTGGACTCTGCTCATGCCTACTCTTCTTGACACTGTATAAATTCCTATATGTGCTCCAATTCCTCGCTTAACAAGAGGATGAAGTCACCTGAGAGAGGAGCCTCGTGGCTGCCTGCTGTACAGGAGGGCTTGTTGCCCCATGAGTTTCCCACCAAGAATATGGCTTCTTAGCCCCCCTGTTTCTAATCACATCATATCCTGCAAATTGAGCAGTGCTAGTGGAAAACTTTGCAAAGGCATCCTCTACCTCATCAAGGGATGCTCCATCCTGAAAGATCCGCTTGAATGCATCTTTCCTCCCCTGTGAGATTTCACCGTCCATGTGAGGAGGGAATTTGCGGGAAGGTCTACCATTCAGCCACTCATGGCTGTAGTATTTTGGGTTCAAGGAGTGAGCCAAACAATGTAAAGGTGTGTAATTCTTGTCCCATTTGCTGACAAGAATATCTTGTATGGTGGTGAAGAAGGCCTCTGGCGATGTCTCATACTCGGGGCACTCACTCTGTAAAATAATGCTCCTCACAGACTCAATCATGGAATCCCATCCCTTATAAACCTCTCCTAGGATGGGTTGGTCTGTATCTGCAAATCGAAGTAAAGACATGATAGAGTCCATGATTTGAATAAGTAGATCTACTCTCTCCCACCAAACATCATCTAACACTGTGTCCTTCACTCTTTTTGAGGCTGCTTGATCAGTTTTTCTCCAAAATGTCCAAAGCTTTGAAATAACCATGGCCCCAAGAGCGGTCTTGACCTCCCTCAACCTCTTCAACATGATGATTGAAGAGGCAAACTGTGTATCCACAATCTTCAACAATGATAGATTGGTGTACTCCTTGTAGATAATGAGGGCATTTATATGGTTTTGTACAAAGTTGCGGATATATCGTGCGTCCTCAATAATGCTTCCAATCAAAAGCACATAAAAAACAATAGATTTAATTGCTAGGTTTAATGAATGGCTTCCACAATCATGCCAACAACGTTGTAAACAAGTGCATTATCTGTAATGATTTGCACACAAGAATCAACACCTACATCTTCAATAACTTCAATAAACAACTCACCCATATATTGTGCATCCTTGTATTGTCCAAGTGCATCCATTGATTTGAAGAAAACTGGTCCATTCAAGGAAGACAACATGAAATTGATGAGTGGGTGTCGTGTTGGATCTGTCCATCCATCAGAAACAGTGCTAACCCTAGATGTTGGCCATGCTGATTTAATAGGCTCAAGCATTTTGTCCACTTTTTTCTTTGCCTTCGTCAACAATGTGGTTCTAAGCTTCTCTGACCCAGTAGGCACATACCTTGATGGAGCCCCTTGAGTTAGAGCATGTCGTGCATTCTCAATAATGCTTCCAATCCAAAGAACATCAGAAGCAATAGATTTAATTGCTAAGTTCAATGAATAGACAATGTAAGGAGTCCAAAATACTTGTGGATATTTAGCTTCCACAATCATGCCATTGCACACAAGAATCAACACCTACATCTTCAATAACTTTAATAAACAACTCACCCATATATCATGCATCCTTGCATTGTCCAAGTGCATCCACTGATTTGAAGAAAATTGGACCATTCAAGGAAGACACCATGAAGGTGATGAGTGGGTGTCGTGTTGGGTTTGTACATTCATCAGAAACAATGCTAACCCCAGATGTTGGCCATGCTGATTTAATAGGCTCAAGCATTTTGTCCACCTCTGTCTTTGCCTTCGTCAACAATGTGGTTCTAAGCTTCTTTGACCCATGAGGCACATACCCTGATGGAGCCCCTTGAGTCAGAGCTCGACACATCTCAATAAATAGAGGTGAGCGTGCAACATTGAAGGATATGAAGTTCTGATAGAAAAAAAAGGCAATGGTGAGATCAAGCTCTTCTCGTTTCTCTTTTTGGAAAATCTTGTCCACTGTACCAAGTGCAATTGCCTTTCTTTTCATTGCTTGTTCCCCACCAGAACTCTCAAATGGGAACTTGTTGCTGCTTTTCCTCAAGAATGGAAGGGGGTCATCATTCTTGTTTTTTTTAGTTTTTGCAGCCACATTTGCCACACCAACATATGGCTCTCTTTTTATTTCTTTCCTCTTTTCTAAAGACACTATGTGCAAGTTGCAATTCCACAACTTGGTAAAGCCAACAAATGAACTTTCACATGGTAATATGTGCTCATGAAATGCTTGTTGCAATAGCTGCATTTCCAAGCAACATTGCCTCCTCCCTTCATCTTGTTGCTTGGCCCATGCTCTCTTGTGACATATTTCCACAATGGATGTTTGTTATCTTGAGGTTGTTATCTTCCCTTATCATTTGAAGCTGTTGTTGTAGCTCCACTTCTAATAGATGCAACACTTGCTGAAATTGGAACAGGAAGGGCATCTCCAATGGGGATATTCCTCCCATTCCTTTGCTCCTTCCTTGCTGCCCCTAATTGAGCCATGAATGCTGTAAAAAAATAAACAAAAGATGAAAAAAATTGTAAAAGAAATGCACATGCAAATTGAATGCAAAAAAAGAGAGAATGCAATTACGTGTTGGTTGAATCTCCTTGAAAATGCTCCTTTGCTCCATGCAAACCCACAACCAAGATAAATGTCAAAGTGAAAAAAGAAATGGGCCAAATTGGCCTTTTAAAATGTGCAGAGTTCGTTTTTTTGGGGTTCGCGTCTGGCGAATCAGGACACGATTTGGACACCAGTTCGATTCGCTGGATTCAGGACACGAAGGGGGATTGGGACGAATTCTGTTTCATAGATTGCAAATGTCGTAGGTTCTCCTTCATCTTGTCTTCGAATTCTCCCTTTGGAAATGAGCTTGGATTTCTCGAGTGCAATTGCCCAAAATCTCGCCAAATGAAGGGAGCTATTTTTTGCAGCTAATGCTTGTAATGGATGCCTCCCAAGACATGGGAAGTCCTCCAAGGGTCATCTGAATGAACTCTTTGTCAGGAATGATTTCTCCAATGGAAAGAAGATGATATCTTATTTGAGGGATTCTCATGAAGTAGGCTGTTATAGATTATGACTTGAACATCTTGATGTCATAGAGTTGACTCATCAAGGCAATGACGTGGCTGAGATTGTTGACCTCATACATCCCAATCAATTTGTCATACATCTCCTAGGTGCTGAGATGGTCTCTAAGAGAGTCAATGATGATCTTCTTGGCCTTGATCTCACCCTTCTTGTAGTTGGATTTGACACTGTTATTGACATTATTAGGAGGTTCAACTACTTGCACATTTTCCATCACATGCATATTCCATCCAATGTGGAAGAAGTCGAAGTCGGGATTAAATCGGCAAGGGTCCAAAAGTTGAAAAACTCGATAAAGTCGGGAGTTTTTTGAAAAAGTCGGCAAAACTAAAAAAAATACAAAAATATTCATTTTTCGAAAAAATCCTGATTTAAAAAAAAATTAAATAATTATTAAAGAAACTACCTCACTCGTGATTTTTTCGAAAAAATCGGCAAAAAGTCGGGACTTCGAGGATAAAATCGCAGCAAAAAGTTGGTCGATAAAGTCGGCTTGGGGAAAAATTCAGGATTTTTTCAAAAAGTCGGGACTTTTTGCCGAATTTTTCCACACTGATTCCATCACATCATTCTCCTCAAGAGTAAGATCCAATGTAGCAATGATCTTACTCAAAGATTGAAGGGGTTCTATCCTTTTGATCGGTCCAACCATCTAACATTACATTGCAACCTGTGTGTGTCCATGATGCCCTTAACTCCACCAATCTCTTGGTGCAGTCAATCTTTTCATTTTGAAGAATGCGGCTTCTATAGTCATCATATGGAGGGGGTTTGTACCTTGGGCCAACAACAACAATAACATCAATTGCAGCCTGGTAAAAGGGATTGTTCCTGGCAACACAGAAAGGAATATCACTCCAAAGAAAAAACTTGCCCAACAACTTGTTAGCTTCTTCCTTCCCTTTTTTTTTAATAATTGAGGAGATAGATGGTTGTGCACCAGGTGTGGTTCTAGGAACAAAATATGATGAGGCAACTACATGGTTGGGTGTAGAAGATCATGATGGTGAAGAATCGATACCTCTCATGGTCACCTCCCAATCTTGACACTTCACCACCTGCTATTTGAATCTTCAGAGTTGCCTTGGTAAGTTTGGTTGTTTCTATTCCTTTCAATGATTTGAGGGCTCTTCCGATGATTTTTGGATTTGTATTTGTGCAAGGCCCTACCTTATGTCTAGGAACTTGTGCAAGGTGGTAATTCAATCTGTATACCCCTTTGTCATATGGTGTCCACATAACTTGTAAGTCAAATTTGATCTGTCAAACCTGCTATCAGATTCACCAAAATTCTCACATAGGGTCCAATTTCCTTGGCATGTTTGTAAATTTGTTGGACTCTTGAGTTTTATTGTAAGATGAAGTTTGAACTCTTGAGTTTTATTGTAAGATGAAATTTGAACCTAGGGCACAAGAAGAATTGCAAGTTAAATAAAAATAAAATTTACAATTTTACATGCAACATTTTGAATTTTTCACAAAAAAACCCCTCAACTCAATGCAACAATAATGGCAAAAAATACACATTCAAACTCAAGCAAAAATCATGGATGAAAACTAGGGGCACAAGAAGAAATGAAACAAATAAATCTAACAACCAAAATTTTTGCAATTTTGACCAAAATAAACCCTCTCCACTAAATGCGAAAAAAAAAATAAAAAAATAATGGAAAATACATGGGTGATAGAAACCCATGGAAAAACAAGAAAAAAACAAAAAAATGGCAAAATTTGATGCCCATACCTAGAAACCACGCTTTGCTGAAGAAACTTGGTCCAAATTGATTTTTTTTTGGCTTGGGATGCTAAATTCCTTCACTTTTTTCCTTTCTTGCCCTTGTAGATGACTTCTCCTCTAAGTCACTTGATACGGGGATATGGGGATGCGAGGATTCGAGAATCGGATTCAAGGAACTGATAACCCTCGGGAGCAGGAAAGTAGCGAGATCACAGTATCTTATTTTTATTAAAATATATATATATTTAAAATATATATATATATATATATATATATATATATATATATATATATATATATATATATATATATATATATATATATTTAAAAAATTAGATATTTTTTTACAGAAATTCATACAAATTCATTGATTCAAACATAGATTTAAGATCTTAGATACTCATACATGATACATTGAAATTTGATACATCATACAATTGTCAAATTTACTCAGAAAGACAAGATAGTAAGATACTGTAGTTTTCTCATTAAGTCATCAGAATCAAAATGTGTTACATAAGTACACTGCCAATGGCAAATAGAAATAGAAAATACAAAAAAACTACAGTCTCCAAGACTACAAGCCTGAAGCCTCAATGAGTCATCAATCCTCATCATCATAATCAACATCACTGTCCTCATCCCGATCATCATGCTCACCACTGCTCTCCTCTGGCTCTCATGCATCCTCCTCCTCTGTCATCTCTGCATCTGCTGGTGTGGAGGATGACAAAATGCAAAAATATAGAGGGACAATGCACTTACCGGATGCTTGAATCTCTTCGAAAGAACTCCCTTTCTCCTTGCTAACCCTTTCTTCTTGCAAACCCTTGCTCCTTGCTCACTTCACAAACTGAGCGGATTCGGTGTTTTATAAGGCAAAATTGCATTTTTTTGAGATAGCGAGTCCGGCTGTATGGGATATGGCCGTATCCGTACATGGTATGGTAAGGATTCGCGGTACCCTGTACAGATACAGTCGTATCCCGTGAATCGGGTATGAATCCTGGCGAATCGTATCGGATTCGCAGGATTCGGGGTTCAAAGCCCCTGGGGGACGAATCTGGTTTCTTAGCTTCTCCTCCTCCTTAGCTCTCTCTCTCATTTTTATTTTTTATTTTCTCTTAATTCTTTATTCTTCTGTAAAATTCACGATTATTTTTGAAATAAAAAATTCACCGAAAAAGTCTGCGATTTTATCGTTTGGGCGAAAAATTCACGATGTTCGCAATACTCATAAATACATGGATTATTTCTGTATTATTCTACATTTTTGTGAGGCATATCTTAGTTGTGTATCTATCAAGCATTGATTGATAAAAAGGAAATATAGGTGTAAACCCTTTTTTGGTCAAGAAATCCAGGGTTAAGATGGATTTGTGATATTTTATTGTGCAGAGTGGTGCTTTCTACAATAATTTTATTTTATTTTATTTTTTCCTTTGTTCTTACAATTTCCATGGAAAAAAATTGTAATTTTACTCAACCTGAAAACAAGGAAGAAAATTACATTCTGTAGATGCTGCTAAGCATTCAATCATATCAACCTTTCTACAACCTATTATGTAGAAGATCTGTAATTCCTTTTGTGC
Source organism: Pinus albicaulis (assembly GCA_034641835.2). Taxonomy (NCBI): domain Eukaryota; kingdom Viridiplantae; phylum Streptophyta; class Pinopsida; order Pinales; family Pinaceae; genus Pinus; species Pinus albicaulis. The sequence goes on along the minus strand of CM076577.1, from coordinate 670,784,592 downwards.
TCAACATGGGGCTGACACAAAAAAATATTTCAATATCAGTCGTAAATAGTAAATACAATATTTCAATGTTTACTTTCAATTAAATGTTTGGTATCAACTTTATATATATAGATACATATATTTATATGTACTAATTGGAAGTAAAAGAATTCTTATTCTGCCAATAGGTGCCCTCTACATCTCAATATGAGGGAGAGGTGTAAATCCTTAACTGTTCAAAATGGAATTGACATGTGACATTTAAAAAAAATATTAATAACAAAATAACATTTCAATGTTGGCCACTAATAGAATATTTTAATGTCTACCTTGAGTAAAATATTTCAACATCAACTTTATATTTCATATGGTTAAAACATTTCAATGGTGTGCAGATTAGTATGAGGGAGATGTGTAATTCTTTCCATGATAAACATGAAGCTGATATGTGCGCACACACACATAAAACCAACACAGGTCCATCTTAACTCTAGATCTATCAGATGCAGAGAGGCTCAAGTCTCGCAAAGAAAGGCTCATCAAAGAAAACACCTTGGTGAGAGGTGTCATAGCGAAGACACCCTTGAAAGGCTCATCAAAGAAATCATCTTGGTGAGAGGTGTCATAGAGAAAAAGTCTCACTATAACCAAACAGAGTTATATATTGCCGGGAGTGTAATGGATAGGTGTTAGATTGTGCCCCTCAAGAGGGGATAGACCCATGCCTTAAATCCAAAGGTGTTGAATGCCATATAGAGGACCTCTAACCATGGAACTGCTCATAAGGAGTCATACTAGTAACTGCATGAGTTGATGTGTGATTGATGATAAATGTTGCACAAACGATCACCTCACCTCAAAAGGAAAGTTTCAGGCTTCCCTTTCTTATGTTCAACCACACCATTTTGTTGGGGAGTATAGAGAACTATATTTTGCCAAGATATGCACCAAAAGAGGAGAAACTGCTATAAAAATTACCGATATTCTCGTTGCCCCCATCAATCAAGAGATACTTGACCTTTTGTGTGCATTGAACTTTTGCAAGAGACTTGGGTTCTCAGAATTTGCCAAACACTTATCTTTGGATTTAGTTGTGTAGATACAGAGGAATCGAGAATAGTCATCAATAAATGTGAGGAAGTACTTGGTTCCTTGAAGAGAAGTGGTGGCCATGGTGCCACAAATGTCGGTATGAATTAGTTCAAGAGACATGGAAGCACACCATGACCTCTACAATGCATTTCCATCGTGCAGCACTTGTAGACACCAATAGGAGGGTTGATCTGTGGAAAACCATTAGCAAGGTGATGGGTGGCTCATGCGTCACAAGGATCAGTAATTGGTATGACCTGGATGATAATTCCATAGCAATAGCATACTATCAGCATTTGGGTTGGTGATCATTGCAATTTATTTGTTTTGAGCTGGAGGTGAAGAATTATTCTCCAACCTGTACATATTTTCATATGCATTACAATATCCAAATGCAACCACTTTGAATTGGTCACTGATATCCTTGACAAGTTACAATCTGTCTGGCCAAAATTCCACCTTTTTCTTGGTGTGTGTGATGTGATAGATGGATAAGAGATTCGATCCAATCCCAGGAATATGGAGAACATCCCCAAACTTGTCATTTTCAAGCACAACAGTGCCACAACCAAAAACTGGGAGAGTTTAGTCATCCCCATTAGATACTTTCTCACCTTTATGCTGATCGCTGCAGTCAGAGAGAAGATGCTTGTTTCGAGTCATGTGCCCAGCAGCTCCAAAATCTGTGATTCATTCATGTGAAGAAGTTGAAGATCACAATGCTAGATATGCAGAATTAGAAGCCTTGTTTTGAAAGAGGTCATTGTTTATAGCTGTTTACTAGGCAATATCTATAAGGGCTCACCATCCACTTCTTCTTGAAGGATTTGGGAGGTTCCCCTTGGACTGTGTGCATGAGGATGAGGTGGCCTTAACAAGTTAACGAGGGGGTAGTTTTCTTAAATTCCTCAAGATGACTTGATGCTGGATAAGATTTGGAAACACATCCTCTGAAGAGGGAGAAGCAGCTGCTTCGATAAAGAGAGGAATGCTGTAGAAAATGATTTCCAAATTCTTGAATGCAGGTGGATGATTATTCAGAATAATACTTACATATCATGAATCTGATTTTGCCTTGCCTCTGGATGTAGTGATGCCAGTTTTTGGGTTCTTGAACCTTACAGTATACACCTTGGTGTTAGCGAAGCCAGCCATCTTAAGATTGGAGAGCTCAGTTTAAAGTCAGTTGACTATAGTAGTGTTCACTGCACTGAATAAGTTGTGAAAAATATCCCAAATCTGCTTTGCATTTTCCATTTTCGTTATTATTGGTGTGATCAACAATTTATTTTCTCATAAATCAGAGCTGATAATTTTAAGGGATCTTTCTAATACCCTATTGGAATGTGAATCTCATCTCTTTCCAAGGAATATATGAATGGAGGGTGGCTGAACAGCCAGACACAATAGCAACTGGTAACCCTGAGGGACAAGACCAGACTAGATTTTATGACCTATGGCTTCCCCATTGGCAACATGCCTTGGTGGATGATTCAGCCTGTCAAGCTAACCCCTGGGGCTAGAATGTCAATAACTTAAATTTTGGTAGGGCAATCAAATAATAATCTAATATTTATTGCGCTTGTTAAATGCAATGTTATCAGAACTGGACCGGTCATCGAACCAATAGACACCCTCAACTGGGAACTGATCAGAACCAGACAGAAACTGGTAAAAAAACCAGACCAAAAAACCAGCCAACCAAAAACACCTAAAATATTCAAATTTTAAAGAATACCACAAATATTCATGTGCATCCATCTGAGTCCAAACCATTTATACACAAATAAGCAAAATTTCTTATTTATAGAGCATGTAAGGGTGCACATAACCTAAATAACAGAGTGCAATCCATATTTGAACCAACAATACATCAAAAAACAAGAGTTAGATGGCCTCTAGCATCCAAAAAAAATAAATCCTACATATCATCAAAATCTTTGCCTATATTCGGATCTTTGTCATCAATATCACCCTCTAAGCATTAAAATAAGATAAAATTTTTGTTTGAGTGATGCATGAATTTTTAGTAGGATCATGATAGAGGAGGTCAACAAACAATGCCACTAACATCAAGGTACATAGAGGGATTGGTGCTCTAGATTAAATGCTAGTTCGATACCCTCATTCATGACAAAATCCAATGGAAACATTGCAATCCCCCCAATCCTGGAATCTTGAAAAACTGTTAAGTCATCTGGATTTTGCATGAGATCTAAAATTATACTTTTTCTATATGTAATCCAATGAGGTCGAAAACACTCTCAAACATCTTTAGTTATTTCATCGTCATGTTAAAAATTTAAGTAAAAGAATGAAAACGAAATATAAAGGAGAATGTCACTTTTACTTCAAAAATTTAACATTACCATGAATCGCATAGCAATAGTAGGGGCATAGGCTTGAATGCTTGAATATTAGGCACCTATTGTGGGCTAGTGCCCAGCCAAGACAAAAATTAAAAGAAAAAAAAACTTAAAAGCAAAACATGCCTCACTTGCTGCATTCTATGTGGCTTTACTGAACCGGTTGGTTCGGTGAAAACGGGTGGTTCGGTGCCTGAACCGGCCAAAAACTATTGAAGTCACCGGTCCAACCCAGTTTTTGCCTCAAAGCAGCTGTACCAGCCGGTTCATACTGGTTCGGTCCGGTCCTGATAACACTGGTTAAATGGTATTACCAACGAAGTATAATTTCAATTGCCATGTGAATTTTTGACAATCTTGGCACCTTTTCTTATCTGGTTTGTTTGATATGGGATGACACTGAATTTGCCACAGTAAGCCACCAGTGAAGTCATCACCTGACAGTAGCCTAGCCATAGGATGAGAGTAGTGAAATCATCCTCTTTTCTGGCCAACATGATCTACAGAACCTCAAATCAGTCTAGATATTGCAATTTAGTCTTAAAAATCAAATTGATGTACATATTGCGAAATTCAAATAATTAGAAATTTATGGTTGATTTAACTTTTTGCTTGTAACATTTTCTATTTAATCACACTCTTACAATCAACCCTAGTTACTTTCTATGGTTATGGCTTATGCATGCAAATAAGTTGACTAATCTATTGTTGTCTTTTTGATACTCCATATGAAAAGCAAGAAATAGGGAAGTTGCGAGTCTGTTGATTCTTATTTCTTAACAAGTCAATCTTTGAACCTTGTAGAGAACAAGCTAGCCAAGTCAGTCCATAGACAGAATAAATAGTTGTGAAAACTTGGAAATACATGGTAATTTGTAATTGTTAAGGCTTTAGATTAGAAAATGGCAATTTGTTTAATCTGTTTTCCGATTATTTTATCATTTCAGGAGTCTCTTTCTGCCTTGGCAGCCGAGTATGAAACCGGCAGTTCTATCTTAAAGGCAAAAATTGGGGTATATCGTTTCTGATTTTCTAACAATTGTGTTTTTGCTGACAAGGTGTTGTTTTTTGCCAGATATATTATGTGTCTGACTGCACAAATAACTGTGCAGGTACTAGATGAGTTATATGGGGCAATTCGACGCACACGTGGTGATGGAAACTGCTTCTTTCGATCCTTCATGTTTTCGTATCTGGTAATATGGGAATAAAACATTCTTATGATTTTTCCAGAGTTTTAGCTCTCCTTTAATAAGTTCCAGGGTCTAAGTTTTTGTTTATTTTATGGGAGGGAGAGTAACAGCATACGGTCATTTCAACTAATAGCATGAGTGTTGAGGTTACGGATTAGGAGCATATATTGGAGACCCAAGATGAAGCAGAAGTGAAACATGTGTTGAAAAACATTGAGCAGTGCAAGAAAGCCCTCCTGGACCTGGGATACGCAGAGTTCACTTTTGAAGACTTCTTCTCAGTAAGCCCCTATTTGCAGCCTTTCCTCCCATTCAAATACAGCTTCTTCTACCACATTGTATTAACACTGAATATATTTTTTAGTCCCATTTACCTACTTCTGTAGTCATTTTTAAAATATTTATAAAATTATTTTATATCTTTTAGGCCCATTTATCTACTTCTGTAGTCATTTTTAAAAACATTAATAAAATTATTTTATCTTATTATCTGTATAGAGCTAGTGGTAGTATGAAGTTTAAACAGACAGCTTGGAATTACAGCTTTAGTCCTCTGTATAGAGCTAGTGATATCTTGAAGGAAATTTTTCTATTTGAGAATGGTAAATTAGATTTTTAACAAGAGAAAATAAATTCTAACCAATATAAGCATTAAAATCTGTTTTGCTTTACTTATCATACCTATCGTGTTCCATTTTTAAAATTTTCACTGGTATAGTTAACTTTATTTTGATCATTTAAGCTGTCTGCTTGATTTAAGGCATTCATCAATGGTTGTAACTTGTAAATTAAATTGATCGACTACTAGTTTTATTGTGGTGCGTGTTGAGCCTGCTTAGTGCACACTTCCTTCACAATGTTAACATGTTTTGGGTCTACAGAATTCGATCTGTCAGTAATTGAGGTGTAATCAAGGTGAAAGCTGAGGAAGGTCCACAGATGGTGGGTCTTATGGGCCTCACAGTAAAGGTTAAAACTATTGTTAAGAATAAAAAATATTATTGATAATGATAGAACAAACAAAGAGACGACAGCAAAACATTTCAAGTTGCCACACAATGATTTGATAGTGGAGAAAAATAACAATAAAAATTTCTGCAATCTTATTATGAAAGATCATTTTATAATTTATAGATCATCTACTTGAAACTTACAGGAAGAGTTTCAACTCCAATCTTTTTTTCCAGCTTCTACTGAAAGAGACTTTGAATAGGGTGATTCGATTTAAATAAGATATTTACTTTGCTTCCTACCTACTTCCCGTTTCTACAAACCCTCACTAACATTTTAAAGGAAATAATATTGGTTTGGGCACTGTACTACGATATATTTAATGATGGATGTAAAATATTTCATGCGTTGAAGTGGGAGTTTAGTGATACAATATACTTTGACTAGTACAGGACATTTAATCACTTGTAAACATAAATGGTTCAAAATTGAATTAATCTCCTTCAATTGTTGTTGGTTCTGTTTTGCATTTCACTAATGCATCTTCAATATGCCTTTCTTTCTCCATATTTTTTTAAGTGAATGGTTTGGTCTGTATGGTTGTTCCTACTTTCAATATATGCTATTAATCTGCTCCGAACCTAGAAGATAATACTTAAGATTTAGCCAACATATTCTTTACTATCAACTCATGCTATTAGTCTGCTCAGAAGATTACTAAAGATTTAGCCAACATGTTCTGTACTTGTAGTCAACGTTTTTCTCAGATTTTGTCAGTATTTGGAGTCAGTCTGTGACATTTGTGTCTATTTGAAATCTCGTAGGATTAGTATATTGAAATATTTTGTCAGTTTTTTGATTTTGTTCTTGATTAAATGCCACTCAGATATTTATTGATCTGCTCGAGAGCGTGATTCCAGGCAGGGATTCATCTATAAGGTAACATTTTCTCTGTTTGCCAGGAAAATTACTGTAAGGGAATTCTTAGATTAATACTTGTCATTTGATTTCATAATATGCTTGTTTTATTGAGATTGGAAATTCTTATGGTCGCAGTTGATACTTATTTCTAAATTTAGGTTGGATGTTGCTTTCTGCCTATAGAACGTTGTTTGTAGTCGAGCACAACTATAATTTTATCATATGTGTGCATTAATGCAAGGGTGTGACTGTTTTGCTACCTCTGAAGACAATTATTGAGAATGTATTCACATTTCATTCATTAATTTTCTTAGCTGTTACAAACGAGATGATTTCTTTTCCATTGTGCAGTATTGATACACTCATCGAGAGGTGTCGAGACCCATTAGTTTCAAATTATGGTAAATTTTTTTTTTAATAATTTATGTTATACATAACAAGTTAATTGATTTATCTTTCCAATGGTTCACTTCCTCGTCTGTTGTATAGTTGTGATGTTTTTCAGATTTGTGACATCGGGTGAAATTCGTCGGAGGACAGAGTTTTTTGGACCTTTCATAATGGGTGTAAGCAATGGGACAGTGGACCAGGTGATAAGGAAACTTCCATGCGCTTGCACAATGAATCCCAATTTCTACAATTTATCTTTATCAATTGGTTTTCTTATTTTGTCTTGCTGCCTGCAGTTCTGTAAAACATCTGTGGAACCCATGGGAGAAGAGAGTGATCATGTCCATATTACTGCACTATCAGATGCATTGGGGGTGCCAATTCGAGTTGTATACCTCGATCGAAGTTCATGTGATGTTGGTAAGACAGAAGTCAATCATCATGATTTCATACCTTCCAACTGCCTTTTAAAAGAAGCGGGATCAGAAACAATTGAGCCTTATGTAGTTTTACTGTATCGCCCGGGCCATTATGACATTCTTTATCCCAGGTCAAGTAGTGTTGTTTAAGTAAGAGTCGAGACACCACCTTTATAATTTGACTGGCTTAGGAAGTTACAGGTCTGATTTTATTGGATTTGCTTGAATATCACATTCTTGTAAAGATGCCTGGAATTAATGTTTTGGGCTTTTAGCTGCAAGTGTAAATATGAAATTGGCAACGATTGGAAAATTATAATTCCATTCAGATCCTCTGCTGGCTTTCCAACTTTAATCAAGACTGTTGAAGGAATGATTGTTTCTTTTTGTATATGCCTTTCCTATTGTATGGAACCTGAGTCTATTAAGCCGTGGCAGGTTATATTTGAAATACTGATTTTCTATTAAGCATTGTTTTTGATTATGTGATCCTTTTGAGGAATATGAAATGACAACAATTTGTGGTTTTATAATTGATCAGATTATTGTATGCATGATATTACCAATGCAATTTAGAGCAAAGTGCTACAATTAGAGGCATTGCAATATGATACCACATTCTCGAGAAATTAGTTGATTCTCTGAGAGAATGGTAATATTTACTGTTTTTACTCTTTTTCTCATTGGATGTGTTTGCACACAAGTATACTATAATGTGTTTGTGAACCAGTGGTGTTCTAGCTTGACATAAACTTATGAGAACTTGGTTATTTTCAGAAAAAAAGATGCTAGTCACTGAGACTTTTGTCCAAGTTGCTTCTTTTTTCAAGACAAGAGTGATTGGTAACTGGGCAGACTAATTTTATTTTCGAGGCGATTATGACCTTTACCAGGAAGGAACGTAAGGGTATTGTGTCCTTGATTTAACAAGAAACAAATTCCTTACTGAAGGTTCGATATTCAAAGTAGATTGTGTCTGTATGGTAATTCCATCTGAAAATTAGGGTAATTTGGTGCGTAACAATGGTTTTATCTCTGGTTCTTTTAACAAGGACCGAGGGACATTTCCCTATTGTTGGGCATCCTACCCTGCAGGATGCTCCCATGATTTTGCTCAATGGTCTCAGAAAAAGTCTAATTCATGTTTTTGACATATCCTTGTTTCTCACATATTTTTTTGAAGAAAACAAAAATTGAAAACCCAAAACATGTGAATATGTATTTCATGCTTCCAATGTTTTATGTTTATGACTTGTAGTTGTTTCTTATATATTTGATCTTTTTCATTTTCTTAGGATTTTGGAACATGTTCTCAGTCATGGAGGTTGACGCTTCCCATTACATCTCTTAAAATGTGGGGTGGTACAACTTTCCACACATCTGTCCAAGCTGTTTTTTGTTCCTGCATGCCAGAGAGTTAGTGGAACATCGGTATTTCTTAGCCAGCTGGTGCAATAAATTGAGCACACTTTCCACTAACACATTTTTCCTCGCATTGTATTAATTATGCTAGACAAAGTTGCATATTCATTTCAAACATGACCGAAAATAGATTTGATACTGATATTGGACAAAGTTGCATATTTATTTCGAGCATGACTGAAAATAGATTTGATGCCGGTCTTCGAAAATTCAGTGTTCTGTATCTTGGCAGAATACTAAATCAAGGACAACTATTCTTCTGGGCTACATCATCACTTCCTGCCTGGAGCGATAGCATTGTTTGAGTCCCATAGCTTTTTAGGCTTTCTATATCAACGCTAATTTGTTTTTCGTGCCTGATAATTGAAGAAATCTTCATTTTTTGTGACTATAATATTTATTTCTTAAATCCCAGGTTTTTCTGGTTAGAAATGTTTTGAGCAATCTCTCTTTTGTCTAGTGGAAGTGCAAGATAGTTTCTCTGCAGGTAGAGCTATCATTTTCTCTTGCGCTGCATTGATTGTCTTTCATTGCTCTGAATTCCGATTTTTCTTAGCTGCTCGCAAGTAAGGCTGTCATTTTCTTTTGCACTGCATTTATTGTCTTTCATAGCTCTGAAATCCTAATTTTCTCCATTTGCTGTATAGCTGAATTGATCCTATTAAACTGCGTTTCCATGTATTTTTGGATCTTTGATTTTTTTCTGATCGACCAAAACAGTGCATCCATTTGCCTGGGGGCAATAGTTGCAAAGTGTGTGTATCAGACCTAACAATTCAATATGGTCAAATAGGTTTATCATGGTCACGCGGTGTGATTTTGTGGTAGAATTGCCCCTGGCTCGGCATGTGCATAAACAAATATGTAGATTTCATTGTGGCACTGTTTTTAGTGATGAGATTGCTCATGGGTTGTATATGTGAGTCTCACTTTTGAAATCCTTTTTGTTATTTTGTCCATAAAGACTCTTTTGGATTAGGCTTCTATCAATTATCACTAGCATAAATTGGTGGTTACAGTTTTTTTCCTGAAAATGTACTGGTACATTATATAAGCCAGTGTTTTTTTCATCTGAAAAGAAAGTCTGTAGATTTCATTGGTTGCTTAGCTAACTGAAATTTTAAGATTCTCAACGAACTATAGATCAATATCTGGGTTGACGATGTATCAGATTTTGTTGAGAGAATTGCAGGGTTTGCAGGCTTGGATTTTTCCTCGTGGAGTAGAAGTGGCTCATTGTTCAATCGGATTTGTGATTGGTGGAAGCACAGATAAATTCACAGGGGGGATTGACAGTAGTTGAGCTGTGTTAAGAGATTCTCAAGTTGTCAATTATGAAGGGATTCTTCGCCTCTTGCCATGGTGCCTTCTCTCTCGAGACAGTGAAATTCAAAATAAGACTAGAGAGATATGCGTTTTATTTATTGCACTCATAATCAGCAACGGGAATTAAGAATGCACTCTGCACAAAGTTTACATGTAAAAACATGGTCATGTTGCCTACAAGTTTGATGCTGCAATCTTACGGATCATATCTAGAAATGACAATGTCCATAAGTATTGCGATCTTCTCGAGGATGCCTGCGACTTTAGAACTGTTTCTTTTGTCCCATTTATTATTTTAATCAGCGGAAGAGGGTGAATTTCATACTAGTGCTTGAAGATTTCAATTGGATTGGCAATTTTTGGAGTTTCGTTGAAGGTGTACTATACCATGTTTTTGTGCGGTTTAATATCTGTGCCTACGCTGCAGCGTTTGTCCTTTGTTGCCTTGGGGATGAAGGACACGTTCTAAAGGTATTCCCATCTGTTCCCATTTATGGTTGCGGTTAATATGGCCATATCTCCCAGGGGAGAGCGTTTATAAACATATCTAGGGTGAATTGGAGTTTGAAATTATGCTGCAATGTTGCATTTAGTCATTGGTTTGTGGGATATGTCCACTGGATTTCTGTGGCCATTCCACTCTTGTTTGGCTCTCTTCATTAGTTTTTCCACGACATGGATGGCACTGCCATAATTTTACCTTGAGTATTTCTCCAATTCTTTGACGTGCTGCAGTGGGACTGAGTTGGGTTTGCTTGCTCTTTCTCCCGTTTCGAGGTTACCAATTACCTATAAATTTACATTTTAACAAAGTGGCCTCTTCATAGGAAATTGAACCTCCTTGGCGTTTTTCAAATTCTTGGTTTTGAAAAAGTTGGTAATAAAAAATGAAAATTTGTCATTTTATAGAGTTGGGTACTCATTGGTGAATTGAATTTAATTATCCAAGTTTCCATGGGATGGTTAACTTTCTTGAAATACCTTATGGCGTTTGGGATGGATAACTTTCTTGAAATACCATATGGCGTTTTTCAATTTCTCGGCTTTGAAAAAGTTTGGTAATAAAAATTTTGCCATTTTATAGAGTTGGGTACTCATTGGTGAATGGAATTTAATTATCCAAGTTTCCATGGGATGGTTACCTTTCTTGAAATACCATATCTCTAATGAGCACGATGCTAATCTCAAGTACTAGGAAACTGATTATGATATATCCTTTCTTGAAATACCATATCTCTAATGAGCACGATGCTAATCTCAAGTACTAGGAAACTGATTACCATATATCCAAAGAACACAATGCCAATCTCAAGTATTAGGAAAATGATTATTGGGCTTTTTAATAAAGTCCTATAACCACTTCCTGATTTTAGAAGGTGCATTTATTTGTGAATTTGAATGTTCAGTGGCGAAAAACCATTGAACGCTTTTTAATGTCTTTAAAGATTATATTAAGAGGAAGCTCCAACTTCAAGATTTTCCAACAACGATTGGAAGGAGGCTCCAACCCCCGGTTTTATCAACTCCTTTGAAAGGATGCACCAACACCTTAATTTTACCAAGTCTAGTTGGAAGGATGCTCCAACACCATGCTAGCATCAATCCTTTTCCCTAGCACGACCCTGCCACTTTGAAGTGTGCTCAGGCTCCAACTTGAAGGAGACTTCGATTTTCACCTTCCACCACCTTGCCACCCTGAAAATAAAAGATAATTGAATAATATTTTCCAGTCTCTATCAATTTTGCTAAATTGTCAAACACTTAGCTCAAGACATACAAGGCAAAAAATCAAGGCAATATATGACAATACTAGGCTTATCATGCTTCATGCACATATACATCAATAGGGACATGCACTGATCATGACATAGCCAACACACTCTATACTCAATGCCAAATCCTTTCTGTAATACGAACCCTAGCAATATAATTGAATTACAAACCCTAGCAATATACTAATTCAATTATACATGGCTTCAATATGTGCTAAACTCAATGAGCACCAACCATGACAATTTAATCCTCAATTAAGTAAATAACAATCAACACTTTGTCATTCTTAATAACTTAAGCAACAAACCCCTATGATCAACAAGAAGCACAATCTTGTCACAACAAGAGTATAAGACCCATACCCAGTCTCACTCACAACATTAAAGTGAGCACCAACCATGACAATTTAATCGTCAATTAAGTAACAATCAACACTTTGTCATTCTTAATAAATTTAGCAACAAACCCCTATTATGAACAAAAAGCACAATCTTGTCACAACAACAATATAGGACCCATACTCGGTCTCACTGGCAACATTAATAACATTGTGCATATAAGCCTACAGTATATTACTCAGCTCTAGTACAAACAATGTAAAGAAGTCCGATAGGCAAGAAGGTTAATGTAGCAAACAGATCAAATGAAACAACTGTTCCTAGTCTTCATGCATAGTACAATAGTAATCCAATCAAACAATTTCAGTCACTCATAGACAATTAACCCCAGAGCCACACACACTACAAAATCTCAAGTGATTAGATCATAGATAAGAACAATATAAATGTCATGCAGTTGGTTCAAGGTTGGTTTGTAGGACCTTGTTATTGTTCCATTGTTTCGCAACCAGGTCAAACTAGGCCTTAATAAATTCAAGGTCCCATTCCTTAAACTAGACGAAATTATGCCTTAGGAGGTTCGATTTTTGTCTCAAAGAAAAGCCTAACGAACTTGACTATGCCTCAGAGAAAAATACCATGCCAAAGATACACCATAAAGCACAAAAACTCTTGAGGAAATTGGCCTCCTTCAAATATGCATGCTGCACTAGCCTAGACAATATTAGACAAGATAATGTTCGAAATATTCTTACTTTTGAAGGGCAACCAAGTGACCTATATATACACAAGGAGGGAAGGGGAAGAGGGGGGTGAAGACTGCCTTAGATTGGCCTTACACTAGATGAAATTATGCCTTAGGAAGTTCGATTTTTGTCTCAAAGTATAAGCCTCAAGGACTCTACTCTACTTCAAAGAAAAATACCATGCAAAAGATACACCATAAAGCACAAAAACCCTTGAGGAAATCAACCTCCAAATATGCGTTTGTACTAGCCTCAGAAAATATTAGACAAGATAATGCTTGAAATATTCCTACTTTTGAAGGGCAACCAAGTACCCTATATATATACAAGGAGGGAAGGTCAAGAGGGGGGCAACTTGCCCTTAAACCCATGGAGCCGACTAGATTTCACATAAACATATAATTCTATAAATTTAATTTTTGTAGGGCCAACTATAAACCTTCTTTGGAAGCTGATTTGACAAAGAATATTTTTCTTTTTGAGGCTAACTAGATCAAACCTTATAACAACCAATACCAATAAATATTTATTCAATTTTTATGCCAAAATTTGGACCAAAAACATCGTTTAGATTTGGGCACAATGACCACACTTTTGGGGCTTCAACTTTGAGAAGGCATATATCCTCAATCGTGAGGCGTTATGTGGCGTCACCTATTGTTGGTAAGAACATGATGAGTACTATCTGATGATGACAATCTTGCTTGCAAATTCATGGTTCTTCCCATACATTTACCTCATCAAACACGTGGTATTTTGATCACATTGTTGGGGATTCTAGGCTTTGCTATAAGCTTCATTTTCTTTCTTCCAAGGCTTCTTGTGTTGATTTGTGTAGATTGGGAGGTACTCCCACAACCCCTAGTGTACTGGGTTTGTGAGGAGTTGATCCATAAAAGTGGTTTGTGGGAAGTGTACCCAAGTGGTGGGTTTTGTACCCAAAGTTGTGGGTGCAAGACCAAGTGGAGAAATCAATATTTTATTCATTGAGAGCATGAGGGGAACCCTTGAAGGGCTAAGGGGAACCTAGGGCTTCAATGTGAAGGCACAGGTCAAGCGAAATGAATTTCATTCCTTCGAGAAGTGATGTTTAAGCAAGAATGGCTTACGCCGGCTTGAGTGAAATAACATGACCCTTGGTGATATGTAAACCCACCTTGAACATTATAAGGAGTGAAAGGGACTTTGTTTTGCATCATTCCAAACACATCTCTCATGTGAATCTTCCCAAGAAGGAAGTGCGAATACCTCAACTAGTTGCACGGTCTAAAGAAGGATGAAGTGGAGCATTGGTGGCCTGTCTCAAGTGTGAATTAAAGGTCGAGTTTATGCCCAGGTATGAGGACGTGTTGGTATGAGATTTTGTGCCTTGTGTAGGTCAGTTCTGCGCATGACCTACTTTTGTGGTTCATGCCCTAGTTTAGGGATGCTTTAGTGTAGGTATAGTCACCCATGTTCTTCCCTAGAAGTCTACCCTTAAGACTGTGACAATTCACTCTTGATTTCTATGCATGATTAGAGAACGTTGAGACCTTGAATGGAGTGACAAGAGGTTTGTATTGTCACTGTAATGAGGGCAATATATCTATGATATCAAGTAGGCTAGTTCAAGAATCAAGGGAGGCCGAGTTATGTCTTTGAGTAAGGGTACTGGTGCGGAGTAGGGCAAAAATGAAGGGGTTGTCATAGAGTGAAGTGTTAAGGATAGATTTGTGGAAAAGAGTGTTGGAAGTGGAGGTCTGTCCATAGGAGTTTTGGACAATAGTAAAGGAGCCCTAAGTTATGTATAATTTGTGGGGACAAATTCAGATGTGTGGGCTGCCTTGTGTACCCTAAGGACAATCATCTTGGTGAAGCAAGGAGGCTATTATGAGGGCTAGTATGAGTGCCCTAAGGAATGATATTTTGGAGCAGCTAGAAGTCAGTTAAGAGGGATGAGTTGAGAAGCCCTAGTTCAGTGATTTGGGTGTGACAAATCAATGATAAGAGGGTCGTGCATGAAGTCCCTAAGATCAAGCATCTTGGTGGACCAAGAAGGTTGGTAGAGGGCAGTTTATTGAGCCTATGTTCAATCATTCTAGTAACAATTAGGAGATTGATAGAGGCATATTTGTCAATTGAAGATGCAAGCATTTTGAAGTTATATAAGTACTTGTGAGCAACAAAAGAGGTGTTGAAAGGAACTGCCAGATGTTCAAGGCACGTGGACTGAAAGGGTTGAGTTGAGATCCCCTTCAACAAATAATTTGAGTGTATCTTGTTCAGGGTAGATTGGTAGTAATAAGGTGTTGACTCCAAGTCCTAGTCGTTATTGTATCAAGGTTAATTGTAACGACCAAGATCCCTGGTATGAGAGCCCTATGTTTTTTTGAGATTTGTGGTTTGGGACGTACTCCAAGCATTTAGGATCAAGGGTTTGGAGGAAGGATCTCTACAAGTGACCTTGTGGGCTTGAAACCCAAGCTTGGGGTTTTGCACCCAAAGTTCTTGGGCCAAAACCATGACAATATTTTGACATGTGATGGATGGAGATGGTAGAGGACTCTGAGAGCAACCAGATGCATCGAAAGTCATTGAAATCTGAGTTGTCAATCTTGAGATATTAATTTTTGAATGTCATGGTTGGGTTTGCACGTGTTGGTCAAGTTGACCTAATGTTTAGAGGCCTAATGAAAATTGTACAAGCTGATGGAGAGACTTCGTTGGAGCCTTTGAGAAAGATACAAATAGAATCGAGCTTGTGTGAGATCATTAAGATATCTAAGATAAAAACCCTTGATGAAATCGACCCCCTTCAGATATGCGTGCTACACTAGCCTTCGAAAATATTAGACAAGATAATGCTTGAAATATTATTACTTTTGAAGGGAAACCAAGTGCCCTATATATACACAAGGAGGGAAGGTTAAGAGGGGGGCGAACACTGCCTTAGATTGGCCTTAAACTAGACGAAATTTTGCCCTAGGAAGTTCGATTTTTGTCTCAAAGAATAAGCCTCAGGAAATCGACTCTGCCTCAGAGAGAAATACCATACAAAATATACACCGTAAAGCACAAAAACCCTTTAGGAAATCAGCGTGCTTCAAATATGCGTGCTGCACTAGCCTTAGAAAATATCAGACAAGATAATGCTTGAAATATTCTTACTTTTGAAGGGAAACCAAGTGCCCTATATACACAAGGAGGGGAGGTCAAGAGGGGTGCTGACTTGATTTCACATAAACATATAATTCTATAAATTTAATTTTTGTAGGGCAACCTATTAACCTTCTTTGGAAGTCGATTTGATAAATAATATTTTTCTTTTCGACGCTGACTAGATCAAAACTTGTAACAACCAATACCAATAAAGATTTATTCATTTTTTATGCCAAAATATGGACCAAAAACATCATTTAGATTTGGGCACCATGACCACACTTTCGAGGCATCAACTTTGAGAAGGCATATATCCTCAATCGTGAGGAGTTATGTGGCGTTACCTATCGTTGGAAAGAACATGATGAGTACTATTAGATCATGATAGTCTTGCTTGAAAATTCATGGTTCTTCCCATACATTTACCTCATCAAACACATGGCATTTTGATCACATTGTTGGGGATTCTAGGCTTTGCTATAAGCTCCCTTTTCTTTCTTCCAAGGTTTCTTGTGTTGATTTGTGTAGATTGGGAGGTACTCCCACAACCCCTGGTGTACTGGGTTTGTGAGGAGTTGATCCATAAAAGTGGTTTGTGGGAAGTGTACCCAAGTGGTGGGTTTTGTACCCAAAGTTGTGGGTTCAAGACCAAGTGGAGAAATCAATCTTTTATTCATTGAGAGCATGAGGGGAACCCTTGAAGGGCTAAGGGGAACCTAGGGCTTCAATGTGAAGTCATGGGTCAAGGGAAATGAATTTTATTCCTTCGAGAAGTGGTGTTTAAGCAAGAATGGCTTAGGTCAGCTTGAGTGAAATAACACGACCCTTGGTGAGATGTAAAACCACCTTGAACATTATAAGGAGTGAAATGAACTTCGTTTTGCATCATTCCAAACACATCTCTCATGTGAATCTTCCCAAGAAGGAAGTGCGAATACCTCAACTTGCTGCAGGATCTAAAGAACGACGAAGTGGAGCATTGATGGCCTGTCTCAAGTGTGAATTGAAGGTCGAGTTTATGCCCAAGTATGAAGGCATGTTGGTATGAGTTTTTGTGCCTTGTGTAGGTGAGTTCTGCGCATGATCTACTTTTGTGGTTCATGCCCTAGTTCAGGGATGCTTCAGTGTAGGTATAATCACCCAAGTTCTTCCCTAGAAGTCTGCCCATTAGGGGAATTTTGAGGTCTAAAATGGGCCACTTAAGGAAAATGTACAATCAATATTAATTTTATGAGAACCAATCACATTTTAGGAGATGACATCATCCCTAATGGTTGAGGTGGCATTGCTTGAGTTAAAGGTACTTACTTGTCACATTCTAAGTGGTGGATAAAAACTCATGGTTAACCATGGTAGTGCTCTAAGTAAGAATTTATAAATTTATATTTATATTTTATTTTAAGTTATTTAAGTACAAAGGACAAATGCATTAGTTGTTCAATGATAATGAATTTTTTCTTGAAAAGCTCATTCTTATTTATAGTCACATCAATATAATTTTTTTATTAATTTTATTTTGGTACAAATTTTGAATTGAATTTAACTATGGTTACATGAATTGTGGTGCAAAAAGTGATTTGCAAATTCATAAATATTATTTTATTTGTTTAGCTATTATTTTATTATTTCCTTAGGAGGCCCATTTTAGACCTCAAAATTCCCCTAATACCTTAAGACTGTGACAATTCACTCTTGATTTCTATGCATTATTAGAGAATGTTGAGACCTTGAATGGACTGACAAGAGGTATGTATTGTCACTGTAATTAGGGCAATATATCTATGAAATCAAGCGAGCTAGTTCAAGAATCAAGTGAGGCCGTGTTATGTCTCTAAGTAAGGGTATTGGTGCGAAGTAGTGAAAAAATGAAGGGGTTGTCATAGAGTGAAGTGTTAAGGCTAGATTTGTGGAAAATATTGTTGGAAGTGGAGGTATGTTCATAGGAGTTTTGGACAACAATAAAGGAGCCCTAAGTTATGTATAATTTGTGGGGACAAATTCAGATATGTGGGCTGCCTTGCAGTAGGGTCGAGTGGAAAGTGACAGTGTTGGGCTAGATTTGAGTCCTATTTTGTGTGGGTAACCACCTCAGAAACATGCCACAACTCGGATTTCATGCTACAAGAGGGGCTGAGTGTCTGAAGTCACCTAGAACATGGGGCCAAGAGGTATTCTAAGGGTGCAGACATGTCCTAAAGGATAACGAGGGGCAACAAATTGAAGGGTGAGGTGGACCACAACTGAGAGGAGGCATTTAAGAGCTTAAGGAGAGGGTTGTCCAAGTGTAAAATAAGCCCTAACGAGGCAACAATACCTACAACAGTAAAAAAATCAGTCCCAAGGTATGTTCCTCCTTCATGATTTATAGGTGTTGGATCTAGTTTGGACCAGTTTGGATGGATGGTTTGTTTGGTTCAATTGGACAGTTTTGAGGACATTCTATGGGAAGTCAAATCAACAGTTGAATGTATGTCAAGAGAAGCAGTAGATGGTTTGCAGGACAATAAGGTCATCTTCTTGGGTTGATGAAACTTGTAGGTGAATGGGTGTCCTAGGAGAAGTATGTTGGCAACCAAGATGAAGGGATTCATAAGTGTTGGATGCCCTAACTAGGAGCAGATGCCACAACAAGGATTGGTCTCTCGTGGTTTTTTGGAGGGCAGTGTGAGAGTGGACCAAGTGTAAGCTTGAGAGAGGTAGTTGGTGGAGCTCATAGGCATGATTAGCCAGAGGAGCAACTTGTTGCAGCTTGTGTTCATCATTGGAGAAGGGAAATTTTATGGTGATAGGTGGCAACCCTCTGTGCCATATGTTAGTCTTCATTGTAAAATCACATGAAGACTATAGTGGGCTAAATTCCATAAGTAGCTGAGGAGCAACAGTGGGCAGATGAGAGTTGTTCACAAGTGGAGATGTGAACAACTTGATAGGAGTCTCGATGTATTGTGCCCTTTATGGACTAAGGGAAAACTAGTGAGAAGATTGACAATCGAGTTTGAATGGCCAGATGGGCTTGGAGCATTGATAGAGGCAGGAGTTTTAGATCGGGAGCTAAAGCATCAGGAAGGTACATGGAGGAGCTAAGTGAGCATGCGACAACCAGATGGCCAGAGTATCTTGTTGAGGGTAGATTGGTTGTCGATGGATTGACACCAATCACCAGTTTTGCATCCTTGTACTAGTGGGTGTATGAGGGCCGTGATCTCTGGTACGAGAGGCCTAGACTATTGTATTATTCAGTTGGATTAATATAGCAAAGTTGGGTGGTTGTACAAATTTGTGTAAAAAATTGTCTATATTTTGTGCACTAGTAGATTTACTGTTGTTTATATTTCGTTGTGCAAAGTAGCTTCGTTGTGATTCTTGGTTTGGTAGCATCAATGATTTAAGATTCTATCGTAGACACCACGATCATGGAGAAACAACATGGTATCAGAGCATGTCTGAGCTACTTTGAGAGACAATGAATCAGAGTGTGCACAATGAAGCAACTCAGAGGGAGTTGTGGGTGTCTAGATTATGGAGCAGAGGGTTCAACTGAGGACATGGAGCTGTGGTCTTGACATGATACATGGCGAGGTCAAATGGGAGTTATGGTGGATCAATGATGAACTTGGTGCACTTTAGTATGTTGTGTGGTGGTTTGCAGATCATGAAATTCCTATGTGTTTTCATGCATGGTTGAGACAACTCGAGGACTTCTTTGGCATGGACGCGATCATCATGGTCGAGATTTATTCATGTGATGGACTACAAATTAACTGGTTAGAGTCTTCATTGGATCTTGATGTTGGTGGAGCTCATAATTCTGATCAGCCAAAGGAGCAGTTTGATGCAGCTCGTGTTAATCATTGGATAAGGGACATTTGATGGTGATAGGTGGCAGTGTTGATTTTTGTAGCTTGGGAGGTACTCCAAGCCTTGAGGATCAAGGGTTTGGAGGAAGGAGCTCAACAAGTGGCCTTGTGGACCTTGGAGTTTTTCACCCATCGATGGTTGGGCCAAAACTGTGACGATTTTGCGACATGTGATGGATGAAGATGATAGTAGATGTTGAGATGAATCCAACACATCGAGAATCGTCCAATTTAGAGTTGTCATTGAAGATATATGAATTTTCGAAAGTCATCGTTGGGTTTGCACGTGTGTTGGTCAAGTTGGCCTAGTGTGTAGAGGCCTAATGATAATTGTCCAAGTCCATGTAGTTATTTGGAGCCCTTGAATAATTGCATAAATAAGAGGGCTTGTTGAGGCTATCTGAGACTTTCAAAGATGCAATCTCATCATGGATTATCTCTAAAATGGTAGTGAATCTGAGGCAGGAGTAGGAGGCAAGGAGGAAGAGGTTTTGGAGAAGATTATCTCTGATTTTTGGTGTTGAATTCTTGCAGACCTAGCCACAGATTTCTAGGCCAGTAGAAACCATGTAAGGAGGCTTGTTTGGGTAGTTTTGGACAACAGATCACTTCCCAGATCATGCCACAGTCAGAGGTGAGTTTGGGTATGTTTTTGTGCTAGTATTTGTGTGGGTTTGTGCCTATGTTCATGCCGTAGGACAAGAGATGCTACAACAACATGTTGGGTGACTTGTGTGAAGGCCGAGAGGGCTAGAGAGGATACTCAATCCTAGCCGTAGTCACTTCAAAGGCAACAAAGGAAAAACATAAGGTGTATCTCTTGAAAAGAGGCTCATACCTCTAGCTGAAGGTGACCACTGATTGTAGGGTGCCTTGTGGAGCATCCCAAGGGCTCAAATAGGGCTAATAAAGGGCTAGAAGGGACAAAAATGAAGGTGAGCATGCTAGACAAGGGAACACTGTTATCAAAGGACTGTTGTAGCAATTTTGGAGGGCTATCTCATAGTGTTGAGTGCCCTAACCAGTGATAGGAAAGTTACATTAGTGTATACAGAACCCAAGGGAAAGAGGGTAACAACTGATTGGTTGTAGATGGTCTCTTGGTGATGTGAATTTCTAGTTGGATGAGGTCTTAGGAGAGGACAAGATGAGAAGTCTGTTAGCATCCATGTGGAAGGGGCTTCATAGGTGTTGAATTCCCTAACTAGGAGCATATGCTACAAGGATTGGTCACTCGTGGTATGTTGGAGGGAAGAGTGAGAGTGGGCCAAGTGTGGACGTGGATTGGGAACTTATGGCTTGCTGGAGGAAAACGTGATAGTGCCCAAGTTGGAGCTCATTGTGCACCATCTTCATGGAGCTAGGTGGTTGCTAGAGTGGTAGTTGAGCTCAAGGGTTTGATCAGCCAGGAGCAGTTTTTAGTAGCCCTAGACTTGTGTATGGAGGGCTTCTACAGAAGATGATGGGCAACCCTCCTAGCCCGTGTTCATTGTGGGAGATGGACATATTCTAGTGATAGGTTGCATCCCTCCGTGCCCTATGTTGGCATTCATTGGAGCAGCGCGGGAAGACCATAATGGGATGAAGTCCCTGAGTAGCTGAGTTGAAACAATAGGCAGATTGAGATTTGTCCACAAACGAAGTTGTGAACAACTCGACAGGAGTCTAGATGTATTGTTCCCTTGATGGACTAAGGCACAACTAGTGAACAGAGTGGATAGTCGAGGTTTAGTGGCCATATGGAATTAGATCGTTGATATAAGCAATGCTATAGATCGGAAGTCGAAGGACCGAGCGGGTATAGGGTACAACTGAGAGGAGTTGAGAGAGTCGACTACATTATCCAGATGGTTAGAGTATCTTGTAGGGGGCAGATTGGTTATTGATGGACTGAAACCAAGCCCCAATTTTGTATTTTGTATCAGTGGATGTATGAGGGCCATTATCCCTGGCACAGGAGCCTTAGAATATTATATTATTCAGTTGGATTAATATAACGAAGTTGGGTTGAAAATTGTAAAAAAATGTCTATATTTTGTGCACTAGTAGATTTAGTGCTGTTTAGATTATGATGTGCAAAGTAGTTTCATTGTGATCTTTGGTTTGGTAGCATCAATGATTTAAGATTCTATCTCAAACACCGGGATTGTGGAAATACATGGTATGAAAGTGTGTTTGAGCTACTTTGAGGGACAATGAATCAAAGTGTGCGCAACGAAGCAACTCAGAGGGAGTTGTGGGTGTTTAGATCATGGAGTAGAGGGTTCAATGGAAGACATGGAGATGTGGTATTGACTGGGTTGGCAGCGAGATTGGCTGGGAGTTCTGGTGGATTAGTGGAGATCCCGGTGAACAAAAATTTGTTGTAGGGAAGATTGGTGATCATGGCTTCCGTTGATTTTTCATGGATGGTTAGGACAACTCGAGGATTGCTTTGGCATGGACGATATCAATATGATCGATAAGGATTCATGTGATGGACTGGATATTGGTAGGCTAGAGTCTTCATCAGATCATGATGTTGCATATATGAGATTGGAGGGATTTGCACGAGTAGTATTTTATCCAGGAGGATGAGTGTTTGTAGGACCGAGCCAGTGGAGATAGTGTTGGATTAGAGGGAGTCTAGCCTCAGAAGGAGTAGCCCTATGGAGGTTTGGGATCTTCAGGTTCTAATGTGATGAGGCAAAGACACTATCGAGATTGTAGGGTTCATTCTACATAGTATGTTGCAGTAATGGATGCCAGATGGGCTAGTGTCGCCGGTGATGATATTGATGGATACTTCCTAGTATTGGAAGTACCTCCCTTGCTAAGATGGAGTGTTGATTTTTGTATCTTGGGAGGTAATCCAAGCTTTGAGGATCGAGGGTTTGGAGGAAGGAGCTCCACTAGTGGCCTTGTGGGCATGTAACCCAAAGTTGGGGTTTTTCACCCATTGATGGTTGGGCCAAAACCATGACGATTTTGTGACATGTGATGGATGAGGATGATAGTAGATGATGAGGCGAATCCAACGCATCAAGAATCTTCCAATTCCGAGTTATTGTTGAAGAGATATGAATTTTTGAAAGTCATGGTTGGGTTTTCCCATGTGTTGGTCAAGTTGGCATAGTGTGTAGAGGCCTAATGACAATGGTACAAGTCCATGGAGAAAATTCTTTGGAGCCCTTGAAGAAGTGTATAAATAAGAGGGCTCGTTGAGGCTATTTGAGACATCCAAAGGTGCAAGGAGGATGAGGTTTGGAGAAGGTTCTCTTTGATTTTTGGTGCGTACTTCTTGCTGAACTAGCCACATATGTCTAGGCCAGTAGCAGCCACATAAGGAGGCTTGTTTTGGAAGTTTTGGAAAACAGATCACTTGATATATTATGCCACAGTCAGAGGTGAGTTTGGGTATGTTTCTGTGCTAACATTTGTGTGGGTTTGTGTCTCTATTCAAGCCACAAGAGAAGAGCTGCTACAACAACATGTTGGGTGATTTGTGTGAAGGACGAGAGGGCTAGAGAGGATCCTCAAGCCTATTCACAGTCACTTTAAAGGCAACGAAGGTAGAATAAAGGGCTTATCCCTTGAAAAGAGGTTCAAACCTCTCGATGAGGGTGACCACAGACTGGAGTGTTGCTTGTGGAGCATCCCAAGGGCTCAAACAAGGCTAATAAAGGGCTAGAAGGGACATAAAGTTGGTGAGCATGCCAAAAAAGGGAACGCCGTGATCAAAGGACCATTGTAGCAGTTTTGGAGGGCTATTTCATAGTGTTGAGTGCCCTAACCAGTGATAGGAAAGCCACAATAGTGTATACAAAACCCAAGGGAAAGAGGGCATCAAATGATTTGTTGCAGATGGTCTCCTGGTGATGTGAATCACTAGTTGGATGGGGTCCTTGGAGAGGACAATTTGAGAAGTCTTTTAGTAGCCATGTGGAAGGGGCTTCATAGGTGTTGAATTCCATAACAAGGAGAAAATTCTACAACAAGGATTGGTCACTCATGGTATGTTGGAGGGAAGCGTGAGAGTGGACCAAGTGTGGATGTGGATTGGGCATTTATGGTATGTTGGAGGATAGCGTGATAGTGCCCAAGTTGTAGCCCGGTGTGCACCATCTTGATGGACCTATGTGTTGAGCTCTTTATAACTTAAAAATCCTTGAAATATTTCTAAAAGTCCATAAAGCGCTTGAAACATTCTTCGCATAAGGAAAAGCCGCTCACTGGGGTACTAAATTGTTTCACTGGTGTACGTTTTCCGCTGTGAAAAGTGCTAGTGTTTTGGCATTTCAATGTGTTTATATCGTGTTCTTATACATAGAACTATAGTTGAAGCGCCGAGGAAAAATCAACATCTTTTCCATTGGTACTTCCAATTGATGCAATCCACTAACATATATTAAAAACATTCAATATAAAGTGTTCCATGTTTCCTTCACTGCTTCCAAGGAGGATGCATTCATGGTTGAATTTAACATTAATGACAACACCATTCGATAATATCCCCCTTATTCATTGATGGAAACACACAACTCCCATGCGATTACTGCTCCCCCTGTCTCCATGCTTCCGATCTTCCTCTTGATTTCTCTCCCCCTTTGACATCAATGTAAAAGGGCAACTCCCCTTGACGGAGTATCTCCCTTTGAATTTCTGCAATTTTGCTTTCTCCCCTTGTCTCGTTATGCCATTCACAACTTGCTATTCTGATTTGAACTGTCAACGACTTCTTCAATTCTTCCAAGCTCGATCATGAAGTGCAATAAACTGTTTATGACTCTGCTTTTCAAATATGATGCTCCACCGTACACAATTTTGACTAATTTTCCTCTTTACAGTTTTGATGACTTCTTCAAATATGTTGCAATATACATTCCTGCTTGAATACATACTTGTTCAATCATGAACTATTGAACAATACTCGAATAAATCAACTTCTCTGGCACAAGACAAATTTGTCATCAACCACCACGAATCAAACTTCCCAAATCAATCTGTTTGAAGGGTAGATCTTTAATTTTGTAATCATTGCTACTTAGAATCTCCTCTTCAATATTCATAATAATTGGAGTCTCCAAGCTGGATTATTAAGAATGATATATGAATTTGCTCTATTGCAAGATCATTATTTTGAATCCTTACAACTTTTTTATGGTATTGCGACTTTACAAATCTTGTGAGCATGACCTATGGGATTTATTCATTTACCTATTCTTCTTGATTTCATTTTATTCTCCAAACCTTCTTATACATGATATCAAAGTTTTCCTTCATGGAAGAATTCATCATGGTTCTGCAATAACGAGATGTGTTCATAATTATGGCATTTTAAGCATTCTACATGATACATAAATGATGAAACAATTGACATTTATTCTCTATTGATGAAACCATTTGGATATCTGTCTTGTGTTCCTACAAACTCGCTTCTATGGTTTTTATAATGACCTTGATAATCATCCCTGTCATAAGCTTTGAAATCCCTAGCCTTATGCCCAAAATTTGAACATGAAAAACAATACAATTAAACATACTAGGGTACCTGGAAGAAATGGATTGCCTTGATGTTGTTGATCTTAGGAAGACATTCTTCCTTAAAGGAGGTTTAATTATTTACTTATCCTTGTCCTTTATTACCTTAGCAACATTTTCAAACTTATTATGGCTTCTACTTTGATTTATCCTTTGAAGGATAATGAAAGGATTTTATTCGAACTTACTCTTTGGGGGCCTGGAACTTGTGCCTTCATTGCACGTAACTTCACCTGCTTATTTTGGCTTCATCTTTAAGTGAGAAATTTCTTGTTCCTTTTCATTAATGACACGATTCTTATTTTCGACATCCAACAATTGCTCATTTTACCATTCCTTGAGCTTGTTTATTTCAACTAGAGCAATATTAAGTTTTTTCTTTTTTTGGAGTAACTTTTGCCTCAAAGTCTTGAACTTGGTTTCTCAAGGTTTTTTATCTCTTTTTTTCCTCCTCTAATTGAAGTATTATGAGGGAAACTTCTTCTTCAGTACATATTTTTTATTCTCTGTTTTTCTAAGATCACTTAAGGCATTGATAAATTATCTCTCCATTTCCACTTCTCCTTCTTCTTATTCATTATCGTTAGGTTCTTTGATCCAAGTATCTGCTCTATCATGATCATATTCATATTGATCTACATGATTCTTTAAGTAGATATTTTGAAGCTTCTCCCAAAGATTTTTGACTGATGAGCATTGACCCACATTGGATTTCACAGAATCTAGCAAGGCACTTAAAATGACATTCTTCACTTTTTTACTGTACCTTCTTGATTCATCAGTAGATGTGTTTATAGAAATAAATGAATACCATACATCATATCCAAAGGATCCTAAATATGCTTCCATTCTACCTTTCCAAAATTCATAGCCTGTTTAAATGAACAAAGGAATTGGACTAACCTGTTTCTCTTTATTAGATGTAATAGATTATAAACTAGTGAAATATCAAAAACTTCCTTTTGTGGTCTGTATGCATGATTCCTTGACTTTCCCGTCTTTGTTCTCCTAAGGATACAACTGAAGGAACCTGCTCTGGTACTAATTGTTGGAATATTTACCAATACTAAGAGGGGGAGTGAATTAATATTGGGTGATTTTTAACAATTTTAATAATATCCAGTGTAAACATTAAACAATTAAAAATACAATTCGATAATGTATAACATCACAAAAAATACACAATATATTTTTAGGTGGAAACCATTTTGGGAGAAAAACCACTGAACACTTTTTAATATATGTCTTTAAAGATTAGAACAATAGGAAACTTCACTTCCAATATTATCCAGCAACAAATAGAAGGAGGCTCCAATCCATTGGTTTTGTTAGCTTCAAATGAAAGGATGTGCCAAAATCTTGATTTTAATAGCTCCAGCTAGAAGGATGCTCCAACACCCTGCTACCATCAATCTATTGAGCTAGCACCACCCTGCCACCCTGAAGTGTTCCAAGGCTCCAACCTGAAGGAGACTTCAATCTCCACCTTGCACCACCTTACCACCCTAAAAATATAATATAAATGAATAATATTTTCCACGGTTTCTGTCAACTCTGCCAAATACAAACGCTATCTCAAAAACGTTTCTAAAGTCATATTCATGTCTTTGTCAAACCCTAACAACACCCAGCCTCAGTGATACAAATTTTCTGACAGTAGAAACATGCATATAATAATGGAAATATGAAACCTATTTTTGTACTTCAATACATACCCATGACAACAATAGTACAAACATTGTCCTCTCATCTCAACTAGCTCAACAGTAGAAAGCATTATCTAACTGGTAGCCTTTCACTCAACACACTCTCAACATCAGCTGCATATATTCTTGCATTTGTTACGAACAATGTTCGTATACCCAAAAGTTAAATACTCTAGAAGACTTGGAATATGAAAATATCCATCGAGGATATAAATATCATTATATATAAAATGTATGAATGAGAATTATGTTACAAATGAGAGTGAGGGTCTGCTTATATACGCTAGGAAGGTGTCCCTTTATGAACGGTCATGTCCTTTAGGGACATACCTCTTCATTAACTAATTAATAATTAATAATTATTTACGATGTGTTATTATTCTTTATATACATTATTTATATCTATATTTGATTTATAAAAACATTGCAAAACACTTAGCTTAAGACATGCAAGGCAACAACTTAAGGAAATATATGACAACACAATTAGGCTCAACAATGTTTGCACATATGCATTAATATCATCATATATTGATCATGACATAGCCAACACACTCTCTATATTCAATGAGAAATACTTTCTGAAATAAAAACCCTAGCAGTATACCAACTCAGTGATACATTGCATCAATATGTGCTAAACTCAAAATGAGCGCCAACTAGGACAATTTAATCCTTAGTTCAATAAGCATTCATCAAATTTTTTTCATTCTCAATAGTTTTAGTAATAAACCCCTGTGATCAACAATAAGAAAAATATTGCCACAATAGTAGTATAGGACCCATATTCAGTCTCACTGAAAACATTAATAAGCCTATGCATATAAACATTAGTAATCTTGAATGTATCACTCAACTCCAATACAAACAATGTCATAGCTCTACATAATACAAACTATTAATCTGGATTTCAACAATGATCAATGTAAGAGTCTAACAATATTGTCTTCATAATTACCAGGTCAACACTAGATGGATCACCATGTTCTCAAACCTTCATTGAGCATAGAAATGGCAACAACAACATCAATGTAGCAACATATCAAATGAAAAACCAATTATTACCACTCTTCATGCACTACAATAGTAATCCAATCAAACAAGTTTAGTTACACATATACAATCAACCCAAGAGCTACACACAAACTACATAATCTCAAACAATTAGATCAAATATCAAAACAATATAAATTTCACGCAGTTGGCTCAAGCTTGGTTTTCAGGACCCTGTTATTGCACCATTATTTTGCAACTAGGTCAAACTAGGCCTTAATAACCTTCAAAGTTCCCCTTCCTTTGCGGCTTAAATGAATTAGAATTGGTGCTAAATTCAACCCTGATATGAAAGCTCGATTTACCCATAGATATGCGGTTTTTGACATATCCAAATTAGGTCTCCTAATTGCGGCCTTCTTCCGTGGCTTGCAAACCTTCTCTTGTCGCCTAAAATAGGTTTTTTTTTAACTCTAATACATTATTACTACAATGGAATTAACATGGCCTCTATCCTAAGTTACAAATGGCCCTAAAACAGACCTCAAATTAAGTCTTATAAAACCCAAAATTTTCTGAGTAGAGGGTTGAGAGAAGACAAAATATTACACTTAAAATATGCCCTCAAATCTACCATGGAAAAGAAATTGTATGCCTTTAATTCTGCCTTATATAGGCTAGAAATATGCCTCAAAATAGGCATTGGATAAAACAGATGAGTTTCCTTAGACCTGAACCTTCCATAGGAAAAAATTCCCCTCAGGAACGAACCTCAAGTACGCTGAAAAGTGCCTCAGAAGAGGGGGGGAATACTGCGTCATATTTGCCTTAGACTAGACACAATTATACCTCAGGAAGTCTGAATTTTGTCTCAGATAATAATCCTAAGGAACTCGACTTTGCCTAAATGAAAAATACCATGCAAAAGATACAACATAAAGAACAAAAACCCTTAGATAACTCAGCGTCCTTCTTCAAATATGCATGCTGCCCTTGTCTTAGAAAATATTAGACAAGATAATGCTCTAAAAATGCTTGCTTTTGAAGGGAAATCAAGTGCCCTATATATACACAAGGAGGGGAGGTCAAGAGGGGGGCTGACTTGCCCTTAAACCCACAAAGATGACATGATTTCACATAAACATATAATACTATAAATTGAATTTTTGTAGGGCCGACTATAAACCTTCTTTGGAAGTCGATTTCACAAAGAATATTTTTCTTTTTGAGGCTAATTAGATCAATACTTGTGATATCCAATACCAATAAATATTTATTCAATTTTTATGCCGAAATTTGGACCAAAAACATCATTTAAATTTGGGCACCATGACCACACTTTTGGGGCTTCAACTTTAAGAAGGCATATCTCCTAAACCATGAGGATTTATGTGGCATGCCACCTACCATTGGAAAAGGCATGACGATTAATATCAGATGCTGATAGTATTACTTCTAAATTCATGGTTCTTCCCATACATTTACCTCATCAAATGTGGGACATTTGGATCACATTGCTAGGGATTCTAGAATTTGCTATAAGCTTCCTTTTCTTTCTTCCAAGGCTTCTTGCATTAGAAGAAATTTTAGCCTAAAAGTGCTCATGAAATTTTCTTGTAAATTCCATGTCATAAAATGTAAACCAATCAAAATTATTTAAATTTAAAAAGAGGCACATGCAAATATTTTGGAGGGAAAAGAAGACAAATTACTTTTTTTAATTGTATTTTTGAGTTATCTCCTTATAGGTTTACTCAAATTTCAAGTGTAGACACTCGTTAAATGCAAAATTAAATTCCACATCCAACGAGTACCCATTAAGAATACTTTTGAGAATACCCACCTTGATAAAAATTGTAGACGCATTAAAAAAATGTATTTCAACATGTTTTTTAATATATCTGCAAATTTTATCAATGTGGGTCTTCTCAAAAGTATGCATAATGGGTAATTGTTGGATGCAAAATTTAATTCCGCATCTAATGAGTGTCTAAAATATAAGGAGATAAACCCAAAATACAATTAAAAAAGTAGTTTTTTCTCTTTTCCCTCAAATTCATAACTCTTATTTTATTATTTTTACTATTATTTTATTGTTTTCCCTTAAGAGGCCACTTTTAGCTTGGAATTTCCTTTAATTTCCATTGGTACTTCCAATTTTTGCAATCCACTAACATATATTAAAAGCGTTCAAGATAAATCGCGGGCCTTGTTTTCTTCATTGCTTCCAAGGAGGATGCATTGATGACTGAATTTGACATAAATTACAACACCATTCAACATTGTAACACTCTAACCTTTAATCTGGGCCACATATATTGTAATTGTAAATAATTATGTTAATGATGCCTATGTGGGGATGAAAATGAAAATGGGTTAAATAAATCATAATGATTGTAATTATATTTAACAAAAAATAATGAAGAAGGGGAGGCTTGATATAGTCCATGAGAAGCGACGAGAAGGGAGGAAAGTGAACAAAAGGGATTTATAGAATTAATCCTTTCCAATAAATTATTTGGTTGAGCCAAATATTCATAAAGTATAAAATTGTAAACTTTCCAAGAAAATATATAATGGGAAGGATGTGGTTGTAACTTCCATATTTATTGAATTAATTGGCTTGTACCCCAATTTTCTTATCCAAAGTGTGGGCATAGTACCATTCAAATAATTTTGGGGTGTAACCAGAAGCTTCTTATTTGACCATGATTGATAGATATGACATAAAATACATCAAATAAGATGAAAATCATGAAGGAAAGGGAGAGGGGGAATTGAGTTGAGCACCTAGTGGGGGTGTGTGGGATAGGGTAGCATGTACACCCATGAGCATGAGCATGGGAGGATCTTGTGTGGAAATGGAACAAAAACATAGGCACATCAACCTATGTGTAAATTGTGATTCACTTTGGTGAGATAATTCAATATGGAAGTATTTTAACTTAAGTTATAAGTTCATGAAAATTTTGAGGAAATTGTTCGATATAAATCACTGATAAAGGGGAAGTACCAAGTAACAATTGGATCAGTGAAGGAATCACTTTGTATTGTGCAAGCCCCATTGAAGCAAAACTATGAATGATTACATGCCTTGGCTTACCATGATAAAAGAATGGGCTTAATGGGTTATTTCTTTAAAGAATAGTTGGGAAAACACCCATAAAATTTGGAAAAAATATGGGCTTAATGGGATTTCAAGAGAATTGATGAGTTTGATTTGATGAAAGAGAGTGGTATTCATGACTCCACCTTGTAATGGCCGAGTGAGAACTTCCCTCATGGCTTCATGGTTTGGATCAGAGGTGGCCAACTACTAAGAATAGAATAGACAATTATGCAAATGTTGGGTTGGACAGTAGCTCACCCTTCATTAGTTGTAGGTAGAATTTTATATGGATTAGATAAGTTCCCTCGTGGAATTTAAATCCATGATGTAAATAGTATTTATTGAAATAGAAATGATGATTGATAAACTATGTATATCGATGTGCTTGCATACTAAATGGATATCCTATTCTATGGGATACATGTTTATGATATGAGATGGTAAATTTGGCTATGATTACTATGTAATATTCACATGCTTTCGTATTGATCTTAATGCACTCTTATGATGTGATTTCATGATTTTGAGCATGGGAATGAGAGATAATTAGTTCTTGTTAACTTTGATGTTTATAGTTGTAACATTCCTTTTCGATAGAAAGATGTATGACTGAAAGGACATGGGAGGTTAACTCATCAAACTCTTGGATAGCTAGGATGGATGGTTATTTTTGTAAGACTCTTAGTGCGGTTCAACCAAGACAACTTGGTCTACTCAAGATAGGCCAGAGAAGCTCTGAATCTATTATTTATAGTTAGACAGTGCTATTGATGATGTGGATCTAGATGCAAGAGTAAAAAAATTGATTGTAAAGCGAGGAATCAAAGGAAGTAATCTACACATATAATCTAATGTATAGTGTTAAAGAGTTCACTTAAGGACTTTTTAATTGTTGGAAATTTGGCTTAAGGATTAAAGTGGGATTTTTTTCCCTTTTAGTGATTGTGATTAGCCTTTGGTAGGACAACTGTGGGATTTAATATCTATGCTATATCCTTGCTTTGAATATTTATCAATTAGAAGGTATCTGTATTTGGGATAAGAAGGATTGATGGTCCTAGATGTGGGAAAAATATGTCTAGTGGCCTCCTTTGACTCCTTTGAATAAAGTCTTGGTAAATGGCTTTTAGATGAAGAATTTCGGATACCATCATGGTTGGTACTTCATGAGTCGTTTGGACAAGTTTCTTCACCATTGTAGTCAATTTTAATATGGAGATTGAGTTTGGAAATTTGGGGATTGGAGGTTTTATACTTAGCCCTTGCTCACATGCCCTAGTCGGGGCCAGGACAAAGAGCTCAACTACAAAACGGGCTAAAGTGAAAAATTCCATTAAATGTACCATCTACAAGGTATACCGTATAAGGGAAAATACTAAATTCTCTAAGTGGCTATTGATCCAATGATCCCTCAACCAGAATATCTTTAAGTCATAAGGGAGAGGTGTATGAATCTCAATGGTTCGATGGCCTGGTTATTGGGAATTCTAGTTGATGGCAATGTGCGTTCCAATAGTTGATGATCCATTAAGTAAATCATACCAAATTATATGGGAGATGCATTCTGTGTCTCGATGGCGTGGTGGCCCAATTAAGGGAATTTCTTATTGATGGAAAAGTGGAGATACAATAGTTGATGATTTGTTAACCAGACCACGTAAAAAGGGATCAAATATAAAATATTTTGAGAGCCATGAACTAACACCAGATTCTGCTAAGTGCTAGAGATGGATAATTATGGTTTGTTAGGGAGAATTTTTTTGGGTAACTAGAAAAATAAAAAAGAGAGGGGTCTATAGAAAAACTTGGAACTAGATGATAGTATAGTAGATCACATGGGGGTTACATGGAGTCCACATGAGCATTAACTAACCCTATGGGTAGGTGCATGTTAATGTGGAATGTTGATGTGTCACATTGATGTGACACAAAGGGATTTTTTTTGGTGACATTGTAGGTTTATGTGGAATTTTGACATGGTGATGTGGTACGAGAGTGTCAACATGGAGGTTGATGTGGAATCCATAAGCTCAAATCCCGAGTTTTGCGGAATAGGGTTTTTTGGGTATTTCTAGATTTAGACGAATACAAAAAAGAATAAAACCCAAATATCTGAATGAGTGGGAGTTTAACCTGTGTGGACCTAGGTTGATGTGGCATGTGTTGACATGGATCAAAGCCATAATGGTGTTGATGTGAAGGCCTAGGTGGCAACCCCATGGGGGTGATGTGGAGACCTAGGTGGCAACCCCATGGGGGTGATGTGGAGACCTAGGTGGCAACCCCATGGGGGTGATGTGGATGAAAAATGTCCTAGTTAGTAGAAGCCCATGAATCCACTTTCTTCTTCTTCTTTTTTTTTTTTTTTTTTTAAATTTAAGTGGAAATTTTTGAGTATTCCTAGATCTGGATGTGACTATTGACTATGTGGAAAATATATAAGAACAAGGAATAGTTGTAGCAGAGAAAAATGAAATCTTGGATCCGAATGTATTCAAAAAATTGAAAATATATAAAATCATTATAATAGGGATTTTTGGAAATCAAAGATTTAGATGTGAGCATAAGGCTAATATTTCCTTTTTAGGATGTGGCCCTATGTAATGCCAACATGTGGGCAAGGATTTCTACATGTAGCTAATATGGCATTATATGATGGGGACACGGGGGAAAAATGACTGTTACATGTCTACCACATGATAATGGTACATATGCAAACATGGTGCTTAAGATGGCATATCTTAAAATAGTCATAAATTTTCATCTATGGTTGATATTTTCTTTAAATTTATATTATTAGAATTCTCTCTGGAAGCATAAGACGATGGTGATCTTAAAAAGGAGCTTCACAGCGGTTGAAGGAAGAGGAATTCTAATAACTCATCTCCATAAAGTAAGCTTGGAGGTTAGGCCTAGACATATCATTTCCTTAAAAAGTCCATGAGGAGGCCGGTGTCATTCTACTATAGAAAAATATAAACATGAACCCTTTAGAATCCATGATGATTACCTTTGACGCGGATAACATTTTAGACCCATGTATCCCTTATTCCACACCTTTCCATATAAGGGTCATTCTTAATAATATTATTTTTCATCAATGTGTAGTGGATGGAGAAACCTCTTCATGTGTTATATATTTTTCATATGGTTCTTTCCTTCATTCCACCAACAACTAAGTTGTATACCTTTGATGGTAGACCATGTAGCGAGTGGGATTTTTATGTAGTGTCCAACTGGAGTTAAGAGGTATGGCATTTTTTAATTAATGTATATGTTATGAGATCCATACTGGATTTCAAATTTCTCCTTGGGTGTAATAACATGTATGCAATACAATTCACATGTTTTCACTCTTTTTTATGATACAATTCCACATTAAGGACACATTATGACCATTGATCAATGGTTATACTCAACCACATGAATCTAAGCAATGCTTGTCTCTGTTATTCATACGAAGTCTCTTTGTCGTATTTGTTTGGACAAAAATTATTTTCTTCAAATGAATTGTACGAACATTTGCACCACTTAACAATCTCCACTCCCACTAAGCACAAGCTTTTGGTTCCTTTAAATGGTAAAGCCTTAGATATGAAAGATGTACCTTTGTATTTGGAGGAAAAAAATCCAATTTCTCCCTTCACATAGGAAAACACAAATGCCTCTTCAACTATGATATTCCATGGTAATGAGTAATTCATAAAGTGTTGGAAATATTGGTTGGATACCTAGTTTTTTTGATGCCCAATTTGGATACACTATCTTTGAATACCTTTTACTCTAAATACCTAGCTTAAATGGGATCATAGGATCTATAGTTGAAAATTTTATTTCGATACCTTTCCAACGATATATGGAACTCCTTACAAATCCATATAAATGAGGAGATATACAATATTTTGTCAGGTTGGCCCAACCAAAAAGTATAGGTCAACCCAAAAAATTTACAAGTCGACCCTATAAATTAACACAAAAACATTGTAAGTAAAGGATATCTAAGTTCATTTGAATACCATCCAATAAATAATATATTTAAGGGGAACAAGAGAATATGGGGAATACCCTTGCGGTTTTAAAGGTGGAGAAAAAAATATGATATGTGGAGTGAATGAGTCATCCTGGATTTTTCACTATAAATTTTCTTTTGGGATGTTTTATAGCATGAATATTTGAGGATATGGAGATGAGATATTCATGTACATATGGTAAAATTTAAGGCATTGGTTAGGACCCTATGGAAGTTAGGGTTTCTAAATAATCCTGAAATGATTTCAAACAATCCAGTGTCACATTTTTCTCTATAACTTATTTTATGGGATGTTTAGACTATGAAATTTTCAGAAACCTATGGAGATATATAGTAGTACCTCAGGTAAAAAAAATGTGATTTTGGTTCTCTATAATTTTGGAGATATGTGTTGTGTCCTAAATATTCTTGAAATTAGTTTCAAACAAGTCAATTTGGAGTTTTCACTATGCCTTATTTTCTGGGATGTTTCAGAGTGTTAAATTTTTAAAGACCTATGGAGACATATAACAGTACCTCATATAAAAATTTTAATCTTTGTTTCACTATAATTTTGGAGATATATGTTAGTGTGAAGTCTAATCGCGAGTGTATGAAAAAATCTCACTTTAGCTGTGCATAACAAACAACCCTAACGTCAAATGTGGCTGTCAATTTCCTTAGATCTATTCTAATCGCAAGCGTACGAAAAAAAATCGCTTTGGCTGTGCCTAACAAGCAACCCTAACATCAAATATGGCTCTTAATTTCCTTAGATATGCAATGTGTGACCAGAATAAATGCTACAAAAATCCAGATCTATGCAGTTAAAGACATTAAACAACAAAAATAAGCAAGAGTTGCTCCATGCATCCAATGGACAAGACAAGATTTTTTAAAGATTTTTTTTTGTATTATGACACCTGAGAAGGGAACATAGAAAGATGTTACCAGTCCCCGTCAATGGGATGGGTTATTGTATGTCCTTAGCACTTCAGATCTAAGATCTCTCTCTCTTGATGGTGCAAAAAATCCAGAAAAAATGGAACTCAAAGGGAGCTCACAAGCAAAAAGTAGGAAAATATGACAAGGATGGAGGATCAAAGTCAGACCAAAAGTATGAATCAAAAGGTGATCTCAAGGTAACAAAAGGTAGTGAATGAATGGAAAACCCTTCTATTTATAAAAAAAATAGAGTTAGTCTAGATATTGGTGCATAATTAAAATATTATTAACAAAATCTAGATCCAACTTTTATGGAATATTTTATTATTTTCGTTGGAGGGAAAAGGAATTTGAATTTGGTCAAATCCTATTTAGAAATAATAAATAAATAAATGATTTATTTATTATTATTATTATTTTTAACAAGGTCGGTTATGTTGTATTTCTAAAAATATAAGAGGAGAGAAATTTCTCCATTACAAAATTCCCTAATTTTGTTGCAGAAAGAAGTCTGCTTGGGTGCTATTTCTTGGCATGTTTCACTTGTTTTCCTCTTTTGTCCCCTCCTCTTAGAACTAGAGGCGGTTACATTGGTACTATACTATTTAACAAACTGGAATAATAACATAATACATTTGACTTTCATTATAAACTAATATTGCTGTCGTAACTTAAAATTGAAAACATAGATGATCCGAGCTTTGACGGCCTATTTATTGACAGTGTTCTCGCTTCCACGCTGCTTGCTTCCTTGGTCCATTGAAGTGGATCCTTGCTCCGAATTTTTGTTCAGTGCTTCTTTGATGATGTCGATTGACTCTTGTAGATGACTGCATTTGTTCCTCAGATTCCTTATTTCTTCGTTGCATGTCTTCCATTGCGATCTTATATATGCCATTTCTGCTTTAGTTTTTTCTTTGTCTTGCAGTATCTGATTTTTGAGACTTTCAATCACAACTCGGTGTGACTTGCAGAATGCACATGGGTGTGCTCTATTCTCCATAGGATCCATATTTATCTTTCCTCCATTGTCGATGTATCGCTTGGCTACTCCTTCTCTCTGCTAATTCCCATTGCTGATCTACTTCCTTGCTCTTAAATGCTTTCTTTAAAGAAGAAAGGGGCCACTTACTAAAACCTGAACATTGCTTTCTCATAAAAGCTCTCTTAAAAGAAGCAAAGGTCCACTTACAAAATGCAGAACAACTAAAACGCCGGGAAAAAATTAGAGGAAGGAACGTAGGAGGAGTGAGTGCCCAACTCACTGGAGATGGCAACAGCGCAGCAAAAGGGAGAGCTTTCACGAATAAGGGGGATGATCCATAAAAAAATCCTGAGTGGATAAGGGGAGTGGAAAAAAGGGAGGCGGTGTGCAGGGGAGGAGTGAAGAAGGAGCGAAGGGAATAACAACGAGCGTGGAGGGGAATCGATGCAGGTGGAGAGGTCTGCTTACGATGAGGAGGGGAGGATAATGAGAGATAAGAGAAATACAGAGAGAAACACGAAAAATGTAAGGGAGTGTGTAAGAAAGGGAGCTGGGAGATCACGTGATTCGTGTTTCCATGTGATGGAGAAGTCCTGTGTGAATTATTTTCAGAGATTTTGCAGAGTTTATCGAATATTGCATATTTGTCCTGTAGCTTGGTGGTGGTTTCGTAAGGAATATTAATGGTAGCTTTGGGGATGGCTATGCAATCAAAGGGGATTTTGAAAACCACTTTGGAATCTTGATCTGGAATTATTTGGTGTTGTGCATCATGGGAGAAAAAAGACGGGTTATGGTATAGGGATTTTAATATTAGTTTCTCCAATTTGAGCTTGTCCAGCTCTTTGATTTACTCCTCTGTTTGCTTGTTCATCTGCTAATTTGTTGTTCTTCCTTAGAATGTGAAAAAATTCTATTTTACCAATTTGCCTTGATATTTTTTGTGCTCTTTTAAATATTTGATTTAACCTTGCATTTTCCGGAAGAAAATCCATTGCCATTGCCTTAATAATGATAGCTGAGTCCCCCATAATGATGGCTTCATTGATTTTTTTTTTCTTTTAGAATTTTAAGTCCAAGCTAAAGCCCATATGCCTTTGCTTTGTTGTTTTTCATCTGTCCAAGGCCCCAGTTGTAAGTTGTCTGTATTGACTAATTGTGAGGCATTATAATTCCTCCAGTTCCTGCCCGACCTGGATTCTTTTTTGATGCACCGTCAAAAAAGAGGCATGCTTTGTTAAGATTCTTTATCTAGGCTTGAAAATATTCTTCGGTTTTCCTTATTTTCCAGTTTTGATGTCTTGTTGCGCTTTTCACTTGAGGAGTCTGGTTGATCTTGTTTGCGGCAAATACTATCCAATTCCTTTCTTCTTCTTGGATTTGGCTGATGCTGATTCCTTTGGCCCCTTTCGATGTGAGAAATTCCACCATAAGTCCCCAAGATTTTGACTTGACTTTACTTACTGTTAGAGTAGTATCTTTGAAAATTGCTCCGTTTCTAGCTACCATAATTTCCAACAAAGAAACAAAGGTAGGCTATTCCAGAGTCTCTTTATTGTTTGCTTGTTATTGAGGGAGTATGGATACCTACTTTTCCATTTGCTTATAAATTGATTTAGGGGGACATTGTAATTTATATTTGCTGCTATGGGTGTCACCATTTCCTCCCAGCATTTTCTTGTGAAGGAGCACTCCAGAAATAGATGTTGAATTGTTTCTTCCGCCTTTCTACACAAAGGGCATTGAGATGGCCCACTTATTCCTCTTCTTTTTAAGTTCTTTGCAGTCAATGATTTACTGTGTAGTAAAGTCCACATAATTTTTTTTTATTTTGGGGAGGGATTCTACCTTCCATGCTGATCTCCAATATTGCCAGTCTTGATTATTTTGCTTCTCATAAAGTTTTTGGTATCCTGTTTTGACTGTATAATCTCCTCCTATTGGTTCCCATATGTGGATATCTTCCTTGTTTTGGTCTATAGGAGCTTCCCCTGCTAATAAGACGATTAGTTTGTCCCATTGATCAGTTAGTTTAGATGGAAGATTGGGGATGTCCCATTGCTTCCATTCTCCATTTATCTCCCAGGTGGAGATGTTGCTCAGCTTGTGGAGGCCTTCTTTTGTCATCCACTCTTTTAAGTCCTTTATGCTTGTGTTGGTCCCCAGGGGCGGGCGCCCCATTATGTTGTCATTCCAGATGTTTATTTGCTCTCCATTTACTGGTCTCATGGTTATATGATCTTTGATGAGTTGTGTTGCATTGATGATGGCTTTCCATATCTGAGTGCATGGCCTTATCGGGGGATTCTTTTCCGGAATTGTGGACCTTGGACCATTGAGATATTTTTCTTCTAGGGTTGCTTTCCACCACAATTTTTCTCCTGTTAGGAACCTCCAAGTTATTTTACTTCCCAGTGCTGTGTTCATCATTCCTGGAAGTTTTATGGATAGGCCCCCCTGTTTGTGCTAGCTGTTACCTGCTTCCAATTAATTAGGCTGAATTTATTTTTTGCTCTTTTCCCTCCCTGCCATAGGAATTTTTTGATAATTATTTCCATTTGTTTGTGGATGCTTGCAGGGGATGATATAAGGGAAAATTGATATAAAGGCAGAGCTGCTAGAATGGATTTTATTAACGTAATTCTGCTTGCTTGGTTTAGCCAGAGCATTCCCCAAGCCTTGATTTTTGCTTTCATTTTTTCAGCATATTTGATCCATATCTCGTTCTTCAAATTTTTCTTGCTAATTGGTAGCCCTAGGTATTGAAAATGATCCCAGCTGTTTTGAAAGGGGATGTTTAGAATTTGTGAGATTTTCTGCAGGGTTCTTATGGGGGTATTCCAAATGTACAAGCAGCTTTTGCCGTTGTTGATCAAGCCTCCAGAGACCTCCATGAAGCTGTCCAAAATGGCTTTGAATCTTTTTGCCACTATACATGATGCTCCTCCTAATAGAAGAGTATCATCTGCAAACAGGGAATGGTTTATTCTTTTTGTGCCTCTGCTTATGGAGAGGCATGTTAGAGTGGAGTTGTTTCTGCAGTGTTCCAAATTTCTGTTAAGAGAATCAACCATTATGATGTAGAGGAAGGGGGATAAAGGACATCCCTGTCTTAAACCCCTTGAACTTTGGAATAATTTGTACGGCCTTCCATTGATGAGTGGGGCTATCCATGGGCCCATTGTGCAAGCTTGGATTAGTTCAAAAAATTCTTCTAAAAAGCCAAATGCTCTTAAGACATCTATAAGAAAGGACAGATTCAATCTGTCAAAGGCATTTGCCATATCCATTTTTAGAACAAATCCTTTTTCGTTGTTGTCGAGACTGGTGTGGATGGCCTCTTGAACTAAAATGATATTATCCACTATCTGCATGTTGGGAACAAACCCTCCTTGATTTTTAGTGATAAGGTTGGGAAGGAGGGGTTTCATCCTATCGGCTATAATTTTGGATATGATTTTGTAGGAGTTGTTGCATAGAGATATGGGCCTGAATTGGTTTAAAGTAGAAGGACGGGGGTATTATGGAATTAAGGCCAAGAAGGTTGAGTTTGTATATCCTCCAGTCTTTCTTTTTCTCATTACATATCTAACCATTTTCAACATATCCTTTTTAATGATTTGCCAGAAGGTTCTATAGAAAGCTATAGGAAAACCATCTGGTCGCGGAGCTTTATTCGGTTGCAGATTCCAAACATCTTCCTTTACTTCTTCTTCTGTCACTTCCTTAGTGAGTGCAATGTTGCTGTTATTGTCAACAATTTTTGGGATATGTATCAGGAATTCTTCAGGATTTTCCTGAATGATTGGTGCTGTGAGCAGATTTCTGAAGTGGTTGTAGGCCTCATTTTTTATTTCCTCTTGCCCTTTGAACTCTTGCCCTTCTCCTCCTGTAATTTTTTCAATGTTGTTCTTTATTGTTCTGGTTTTTGCCAAGTTATGGAAAAATGATGTATTCTTGT
Source organism: Pinus albicaulis (assembly GCA_034641835.2). Classification (NCBI taxonomy): domain Eukaryota; kingdom Viridiplantae; phylum Streptophyta; class Pinopsida; order Pinales; family Pinaceae; genus Pinus; species Pinus albicaulis. The sequence goes on along the minus strand of CM076577.1, from coordinate 670,743,453 downwards.
CACCAACAGACATCCATAACTGTCTAGACTTGAGTCTCCAAGTCTCTTCCTCTTTCCTGTTGTTTCTATAGATTTTCCATTGAACTTATTTCTCTCTTGCTTGCTTTTCTGTGGTGCTCTCGCTGTTTTCCAATTCCTCTTGGATCTGTTTTAGCTCTTTTTTGAGATGCTCTTTTTCATTGTATGGCTCTTTGTATTTGTTTTTTGCCCAAATTTTCAAACTTATTTTTGTGGCTTTTATTTTCGTTTCCCAAATATAAGTTGGGGAGCCACTGATGTTTTTCTCCCACACTTTTTCCACCACTTTTTGTGCTTCTTCGCTGCTACCCCAAAGATGATTATATCTGAATGGCAATGGCCCGCAGTTTTCAGCCATGCCCAGCTCTATCAAAATAGGTTTATGGTCAGAAACTATTGATGGAATAATTCTTGAAGCGGCTCTGCTGTAGTTGAGGATCATCTTATCTCGGATAAGGATCCTGTCTAGTCTTTCCTTAATGTTTGCCCTGCCTATTCTTCTGTTATCCTAGGTGTATTTCCCATTTTTAGGAGGAATATCAAATAGATTGCTTTGTTCCATTATCTCTTCAAGAGTTTCTCTATTTTGGTCCGGCAATAAATTCCCTCCTCTCTTTTCTTTAGCTTTGAGTATTAAATTTAGATCTCCCCGTATAAGGAGGTTGTCTTCTCTGTCATCCCCAATGCTCTCTTTTAGAGTTTCCTAGAATATTTCCTTGTCCTTATAATGGTTGGGAGAGTATATGTTGTAGATGCTTGTTGTCCCTCCAGTTTTAATATTCTCCAGTTTAGTGTTTATCCAATGATCTTTCCTTGTATGTTGTTGCAGTTTCCATTTCATTTTTTCCCATATAGTGCTTATCCCTCCTGAAGTTCCCGTAGCTGATATTGCTAATCCTTCATAGATCCTTGATTTTTCTATGATCACTTCCATTTCTTGGCTGCTTAAATTAGTCTCTTGAATTAAGAGGATGTCAGGTTTTTCACTTTTTATCAGGTCTTTTAAAAAATTTATTTTGGAGGGGTGACCCAACCCTCTACAATTCCAAGAGACAACTATCATTATTTACTGTTTTGGGTTGTTGTAGGACCCCATCCTTTGTTTGCATGCTGTGCTTTGTATTTATTCTTTGGTCTTTTTTCAAGGAAGTTGTCCAGTCCCTGTTGTGTTCCCAATGAGATGTCTTTGGATGCTTCTTCATCTCTTATTTCTTTATTTGATCTCCTTCCCACTTTTTTGATATTCTCAATGATTTGAGGGGTTTCTTTTGATTGGTTTCTAGTTAGTATTCGGTCCAGATTTTGGGGGAGAGTCTTGTGCACCTGAGGAGGGGATCCAGGAGGGGTGGTTATGGGAGATCAGAGGTGATTGGGGGAGGAGGTGGTGATCAGATCGGAAGGGATAAGGGCTAAAGTGAGGATATCAAAAGAGTTTTTCCCCACAAGGGAGGTTGTTTGGGAGGGGACGGTAGATCCTGGCGGGGGAGGGGGTTGTGAGCCTGTGGCAGGTTTAGATGCAGTTTTTTTCTTTTTCACTTGTTCCCATTTTGGATCTGATGTTTCTTCAGTGTTTTTTTTCAGGTTCTTCTCTTTTACTACATCTAATGACCGTATTCGTGACATACCTTGCATTTGAAGGGGATTTGTTCGTAGTCTAGCTGTTGTATGTGGATCTAGTTGTCCACCTTGATTTTGACCGCTTTCGGGAGGCCCTTTCCTAGATCCACCTCCACACAGATTCTTGCACATGCCTACATGTTGTCTTTGAGTTCGCTTATGTCGATGTATTTTCCCACTCCATTTCCTATTGCACGAACCGAATCATCGCTCCAGCAGTGTAAAGGGAGGTGCGGAAATTTTACACATACTGGTATTGCATTGGGGACATCTAGTTCTGGAACAAAGTCTGCAGTCCATCGGTTTAGATACAAGCCTCTTGTATCCATGAAGTAAGGCCCGCTTCGAAATATAAGATCTCGATCACTTTTGGTATCAAAATGAAAGGTATAATATCCTCGGCCACATAATCTTATGGCGATCTTCCCTTGGATAAATTGGATCCAGTTCCTCTCAACCCATTTCTGCACTGTTTTGGGTGATGGCCATAATCTTGTGAACTAGCCCACAAGTCCTTTCTCTGCCAAAGCGATTGCAGCTTTCCTTGGCACCGATTTATTTATTATTTTAAGAATGTGGTTAAGGAATAATTAAATAAATAATGATTTAGTCAATTATTTATAAATGGTTTAGTCAAATTTAACAAAGAATATTATTAAATAATGAATTAAATAATTATTCCTAGAAAATAATAAGATAAATAATGATTTATCTAATTAATTTTCTTGTTTTGGGTTAAATATGACCATGAATATTAATTAAATAGTGGTTAAATAATTATCCCTAGAGGAAAATAAAAAAAATAAGGATTTATTTAATTATTCCTTATGGGGTTTCCTGTTTAGACCAGAAATAACTTAATAAACTATGTGTTATTAAATTATTTTTCATAGTGAAAGAAATTTTACTATGGTAAAATTGGTCTTACATGGTGTACTTTAGTCCATCTAATAGTAACAGGTTAGATAACCAAAAATTGGTGTAACAGACTGCCCCCCATCGTGCGAGCATTAGGAGCTAATCGTATGACCAGAGTACATTGTAAGAACACAATCACTAGACACCGAAGGGGAGTCAGAGAGAGAGAAATATAAGGCAGACTGAAACGAGAGAGGACAAGACCCTGAGGAGGTGAGACTTACAGGTATGAAAAGTCTCTTTTATGAGTGAGTACTTGATCTACATGAGGCAGGGGAGGCATACCTATTCCCGCTGAGATAACAAAGTACAAAGAATAATGGTGCGCCTAACAAACATGGGAGTGAGATATATAGTACATGTTGGCATAAACGTGGGCCAGATAAAAAACAACATAATAGATCCCACATACATAGTGTGCCTGAGACAACAGCCAGGACTTATACAATATTATATGAGTACATGAGATATAATAACAACCAAAGAGGCCCTGTAACACAGGAAAGGGCTCTGAAAATATAAATGATACATTCAAAATAAAAAGGCGTTGCAAACAACTGAGGGCGGAAACATCAAATTTGTAGAGCTACACCCGAGGCTGTAGTAAAGAGGTCATCCAGGTATGTGGGTGGCTACCTGAAGGGCCACCCCCTCATGAGGTCTAAAACATTATACACACACCCGAGAATCACTGGTACAATCTGCTGCATCACTGAACCATCAAGTATACGGATCTCGATCATGCCATAAGGAGATGGAACTGAGAAACACTCAATTCAAAGGGAAATAAAGGGTCCCTTTGCCTAATCCGAGGCACCGAACAAGAGTGGAATCTGGAACCAAGGTACACCGCCCTCTAAACCTGTCTTCTGGAATGAATAAGCTGATGTCGATAGAAGGAAGTCCACCATAGGTGAGGGAATAAGGAATCCTCAACTAAGGCATGAGGGATAATAGTAGAGCGACTGATAGAATGACACCAGGGATGATGGTGGAATTGGGGCTACTGAGTAGCGGGTTGAAGACTTACCTTGTTAGAGCATAAAGGGCATGGATGACCTAGCAACTACTGACTCGACTCCGGAGGGGATAGGGGACAGTATGACTAGAGGCCAAAATGTGCGACATGAGAGAGGTGCAAAGTGATGAAGGATGGAAGACTGTGGCGGGAGACAAAAGGGGCTCGGGACAAACTCCATGGATGAGATGATGACTCAACTTGGATGCTCTAAACAAGGGCGAATCGATGATGCTACCACATAGAAGAGGCCTGGTGGGGACCATAGAAACATGAGTACAAGATGGTTATTCACGAAGAAAATAAACACGAGCATCAGCAAGTATGAAGGAAAAGTGGTGCCCCAAGTACAAGTGTCGCAAGTGAATAAATTCGGTTTTGAGAAGCGGTGAAGTGACCCTTCTTGGAAAAAAGGCTTTCGGGTGAAGTGTCAAATCACCAAAAACGAAAGGATACCCATTTGAGTGCTCGGTGAGAGATTTCCCACGGTGCTGATGGTTTGTCAAACCGAGCTATGATTTGGTCGCAAATGGAGAAAGAAAATTCTGGGGTTTCTCTTTTAATAAGGCATTTTCCCTCCAATTTGATTCATTTTCAAGTGTAGCTGTGGTGAATGTAGAGAGGAGAAAAGTCCCTAAATCTTGCGGCGATCGTAGCAGACAAACTGACTATTGGAATCGAGGTCCGTCAGTTGCAGGTAAGAAACCTAACCATACTCTTTCAATTCAGTGGATTAAAGTTTCAGATAGGCACCCAAAGCTCAGGAGCAGACCCCGACTCTTCTTCACGACCAGGTTGCACTTTTTGGGGCCTTTTCTGTGACCTGGGTAGTAGGTACTGGGCAGAAAAATGAGACTTGTCCCAGGAAATGGCCTGAAAAGTGCGAGCTGTCGGAGAGAGGGGTTTCAGTGCTGTTTTTTGGCTGAGAGTTGGGATTTATGGTTATGGTATAGTATTTTCTTTCTGTATGCTGACAAAAATGATGGTTTTGTGCAGGTATGGAAGAAGTTAGGATCAACTGGAGAGAAAGAGACTTGGACACATTATGTTCTGAGATCCGAGAGGATCGTGCAGTCCGTGTCGCATTGGCCAGGTTGGGGTCCTTAAATTTGTGGAGAACCCATTGATGAGGGCAGGAGAGCCCTTGTTGGCCCGGATAGTCAACTATTGGGACCAGGATCATGAGATATTTATAGTGCAGTGGCACCGGATCGAGTTGACAGTCCAAGCATTAGGGGAATTTTGAGGTCTAAAATGGGCCTCCTAAGGAAATAATAAAATAATAGCTAAACCAATAAAATAATATTTATGAATTTTCAATTCACTTTTTGCACCACAATCCATGTAACCATATTTAAATTCAATTTAAAAGTTGTACCAAAATAAAGTTAATAAAAAAATTATATTGATGTGACTATAAATAAGAATGATTTTTTCAAGAAAAAATCATTATCATTGAACAACTAATGCATTTGTCCTCTGTACTTAAATAACTTAAAATAAAATATAAATATAAATTTATAAATTCTTAATTATATTATATGTTATTAATTAAAATTTATATTATTTAAATTGTATAATAACATGTAATTAATATACTATATAAATATCATATAATATAATATAATAAATGTATAGGAATATGCATTGTTTCTTTCAAGAAATATGAAATGACAATAATATATTTTTTTCAAAAAGTGTGAAATGACATTTATTATGAGTACTTTACTTTGACTTTAAAAGTACTTAGAGCACTACCATGGTTAACCATGAGTTTCTATCCACCATTTAGAATGTGACAAGTAAGTACCTTTAACTCAAGAAATGCCACCTCAACCATTAGGGATGATTTCATCCCCTAAAATGTGATTGGTTCTCATAAAGTTAATTTTGCTTGTACATTTTCCTTAGGAGGCCCATTTTAGACCTCAAAATTTCCCTAATGATATATATTTCCTGACAGGTCTCCCGCCACTGGGGATGGTGGGAAACACACAGCCAGTGTTACTGTGAGGGCGGAATATTATGGAGTTTGTAGAGTGCCACTGTCCACCGGGTGTCCATGTGAAAGGCACATGGATACCGATCAGGGATCTAGAGAGACTAGAGACTCGTTCTGTGGCCGCAGTGGTGCTGTGGATCCTGGGTAACCAGGCGCTCCACCACATCACTGGGGGTCAGATGATGTTGGTTGAGGGAGTATTGAGTGGGACCTACTATGGGTGGCCCCATATGATGCTGTTGTCGTTGAAACAACAGTTTTCCCTATGCAAGCGATAGGTGAAACATGACTGTGCATATGGCACAATGCTTTGCTCACTCTTCTTTGAGAATATCCCAACACTTCGGCCTCGTATACAGATCCAGGATGGGGGTCCGCGAGAGCTCAGGATGCTGTGTAGAGGAGGAGGTGGGGCAGCAGGACGAGTGTTCCGACCCGAGTTTTTTGCGCATTGGAATCAGATGCCATTGTATATAGACAACTACCCTATAGTGGGATGAACTATCATGGGGACCCAGACTTACCACTATCTCCAGGTCGAGCATGGGGGCCAGATGGTAAGTGACAAGTTTCTTATCTTTTATGGTGCATGTTAAAGTTTCAGAATATTGTATATGGTCCTGATTCTTTTACTTTTGGTATGCAGATATAACATCGGTGAAATCGACTGGGTATATGGGACGACCCGCAATGTTAGGAGCTACAGGACCTGGTGGATTGAGGGGAACGAAAAATGAGGATGCAGTGGCCCTCCTGGAGGATATTCACCATATATGTGAGAGGATGTTGACTAGTGTTTTTGAGCGAGGTTGGCAGGACCTTGACGACCAATACATAGAGCCATGTATTGGTCTACCCTTGGAGTGGTGAGGAGTCATGTGTCGCATGGCGATGGCCGGACAGGGGATGCGTGATACACGGGATGCAGGAGCTGAGCCATTGGCCCGGGACCCTCCATATAATGATTAGATGTAGGGGAATGAGGTGCCCCCAATTTTGGTTTTTGTAATATGCTATGGGAATGTCATATATTCACTCGTAAATATCTTCTAAAAAGGATAGTATTATGGACACGATAAACACCATTCAATTGCATGAAAAGAAAAAAAGAATATAAACGAACATGAAGGTGAAGGATGAGACGGTCAAGGGAATTGGCTAATAAACCTATCACTGCATCATATTCAGCTTGGTTATTGGTGGCAGCACCAATGCATACGCCGTCAGAGAGGACAAGCGAATGCAAGGGGGTGAAAATGGCCCAGGCTGCCGAGGCTAGATTCTGGGAGTAGTGACTTGCACCATTGGCATAGCCAATATACGGTGTGGATGGGGGATCCATCTAAAAGGTGCCAAAAGACAACATATGAGAGGATGATGAACAATGCTGGCAACCTAAACACAAGGCAAAAATCAAACAAGCACTGCTAGGGGAAATGCTATGGGAATAATTTCTCCCCCCCGCACACTAGATAGTTGATGGTGTGGGGGAACTTCCATGGGGGCAGCTTGTGCTCAAGTCGCAAAAGTCACCATAGACACGGATGGTGTGATTTTTCTTAAGGGCTGGATATATAAATTCGGGGGTGGAAAAGGCTTCCATGATGTCATCATCACAGTAGAAGATGGAGTGACTGATGGAAGGATGACCACATGATGCGACGAAGCTACCTGACTCATCATCATGAGAAGAGAGGTTCACATGCGCATCATCACGGAGGGTGACAGAAGAAAAAGTAGATGAAGGATCCACCGATGTTGAGCCCAAGGTGATTGCCGAAGGGAGGTCAGGAGAAACAGAAGGGAAAGCCCCAGAGGGGTCTTCCACCATCGATCTCATAGATGATGACATGTAGAGGATAGTGGCTGAAGGCTCCGTCATCTCGACATCGAGATGGGGAATGCTAATGGGAGTGGATGTGTCCTCTGGTTCTGCTGAAGCGTAACACGCAAGTAAGGGAGAGGAGAACTTGTTGTGGTCGGTCTCATACTGGAAAACTACGTCCAAAGAGGTGGGGTAGTCTGCAAGGCGGGGAAAGAGGTGGGTATAGTGGCCATGGAGATCGCACAAAGCAAAAGGGTGGTTTGTGGGCACAGTCTTGAGTTTCTTGGCTGAAGTCGATAAAGTAACATGGAATTCTGGAACATCAAACTCAGTAAATGCTACATTGACCATGGGTTTGATACAAGACAATTTAAGACAATGATGGGTGGCATCACCGACAAAATCACACAAAGCACACAGAGGTGTACGCTTTGGAGGCTTTGGAGGAGCAGGTGTTGTATAGGAAACCTTGTCCTTAGGTACCTTTTTGCGGGCTTCCCTCGCCTCATCTGAGGCTTTTAAAACAAGAGTAGATTCCTGTTGAGGTGGCTGAGGCACAAAAGCAAAGGGAGGGATCATGGCGACCGGTTGGACCGGGGTAAAATCCGTGTAAGGTTTGGGATGACCAAGCGGGGTATTGGCAGTGGGATCAATGTACTATATTGGGATCCCTAGGGTCATGTTGGGAAGGGACAAGGTAGCCATAACAGGTACTGAAAACACTCCAGCAGGGGGAGCAAGAAACGATATTTGACTGGAGGGGTAATGGCCAGGCGAGACAACTCCGAGATAGTTAAGGCTAGGGGGAACCGTTCCAGAAGGAAGGAGGTGATAAGGGACACCAACTATAGATGAAGGGCCTTGAGGAGGAGGTCTTGAAGGCAGAGTCGAAGTACTAGGAGAAGGTTGCAAAGGGTGAGGCTGCTGACTAGTCAAATTAGACCATTTGAGGTCGGATCGAGACAATTTCATCATGAAAAAATTTGATGAGCTAGGGTTAGAGATAGGAGGGGGGAGACCAGGGAATGAACCAAGCAAAAAGGAATATTTATAGACTCCGGGTGAGACACTGGTTAGAGGTTCGACTATTTTTTTATTGGCCACCGAAGAAATAATGGACTCTGGAGAGGTATGAGACTTCGGTTCGTAATATGTCAACTGATCTATAGTGATGATATTTCTGTTATGAGGAAAGAACGTCTTATGGTGAACCACATATGGGAAAACATACATGGAATAAGTATAGCTATGACCCAATAGAATTTTGTAGTCTAAGGGGGAATCAATGACTTCAGTGTCAACACAAACAGTCTTGCCCACAAGAGTAATAGGATAATTGCGGAACATGCCAAAGGGATGCGAAGAGTGGCCATCCCATGCACGAAGGGTGATAGTGGAAGGGGATAAATCGGGTGATACGAGCTATTTCCAAGCAAAATAAGACATCACGCAGGTGGATTCCCCCTCGTCAATGATACAACGAGAGATGTTTGCATTCCAGATCTTGACAGGTATTTGGAGGTGACGGATGCAAGAAGGGGGGGATGATCTGAATTTTCAACATCGAAGACAATCAAACGATCATTTGAAGGATCCATAACGCCCATATTAGTTAGTAGATATTTTCGTTGTGAAGGGCATGACTGGAGGACTTCTAGCGTTGACATGGCAGCATTAGATTGTGCCAAGTCATCTACTATACTGTAGGTGTGGGTGACTTTATCGGAAGTAGCGTTTAGACATAACAGCCATTTGAGGATCTTAATATGTAGCTCTACTTTAGGCTGAGGTATCTGTAAAGGACCATTGGGTGTCGAAATTGGATCTGTGGGATATGAAGACGGGGGCTCGGTTGTAGATGTAGCAGGAGGCTTGGTGTACTAACGTGATGAAGTCTGAAGGTTAAGATCGGCGGTATTGGCCTGGTCAGAGTTCATCATGAGGATCTGGTAATCAGAGGTACCAGATGGAGGGGGTTGAGCGACCGCCTGAACTTCAGGGGGTTGGGTAGCCTCATATCCTTGTTGAGGGAAAGGATTGGTAAACAAAACCGGTTGAGTAGGTGCAACATTAGGAGGAACCGAAGAAGAGGCTTGCTATCCTCGGGATGCTGCTTGGGCTTCCCACATTTGACGCATCTGAGGTAAAAGGGGACAATCATGGGTATAGTGACCATAGACAACATAAGAACAAGGCTTACTCATGCGAATAGGCCTGTCCTGCTTGTGCTGAGCGCCCTGTTGCTAGGTTGCAGTGTTAGATGTATTCCCTTGGGAATTGTTTCCTGGATTACCTAGAGCTGGTTGGTTCTGGTTTCCTTTCTTCTTCTTTTTGGAAGTGGGAGGATTAGTCTCACTCTGTCACACATACACCAGACCCTATGGCTGCTATTGCGGAGTTTGAGAAGGCAAGGGAGACTGGTGTGCTTGTGCTGGAGGAGCTAGAGCACCAGGCTGCGGATACAGATAATAAGGAGGTTGAGCAACATTGGGGTAAATAGGTTGGGAAAAATCAGGTCCTGACATCGAAGGATGTGGTTGGGAAAAGGCGTGAGGCATGCCGTGTCCTAGATACATGCTGCCAGGAGGGGGGAGGGTGCTAGAGGAGTTGGCCCCTCCCTGAGGGAAACCATAACCCATAGGAGGATGAGTGTATAGATGTGAAAGAGATCCAACGATACCGTCGGCAACATGAGATTCCCCCGATGTGTTGGCACCACCAGGTCTAGGGAGTTCAGGTAAGATGGTATAAACATAATCGGATTGCACGTAGTTTAGGTCATATTTAAATGCAATCTGGAGGGCTACTTCCTCGGTCTGAGAAAAGTGAGATGTGAGATATTTACCAATAGCGGGAGTAAAGGATCTGAGAAACCAGTCTATGTAGACACAATCTTTGAAAACAGGGGATTAACATAGCCTCTTCCTTCTGCGCCATTCTTGAATATGGTTAGATAAGCGGGTGGTAGAAGTTTGAGGGAAAGAGGTCAAGAGTTAGGTACCGATGTCATAGCGAAGGGGAAGCTGGAAGTAAGACAAAAAATCCTTGGCAAGAGCCGCAAAATTAGTATGAGAGGAGGAGGAATGGTCGACATACCACTTGGAAGCTTCTCCAGTAAGCATACACTGGAATAACCATATATGGATAGAGTCATAAGTGATGGATTTAGACGAACACCACATGTGGAAAGAACGAACATGGTTGGTAGGGTCCTCTCCAACATTTCCTTAAAACTTAGGGATGTATGAAGGAATTTTGGTTGGCATAGCAGGCCAACCTGGATCATGGTGTATGGGGTCATTAATAAAATAGCTAAAATCGGGAAGGCTTAGGCCTGCCATATAAGGAAGCAAGGGAGAAACTGGAATAGTTCCTGTTTCAGCACCACTAGTGGCGTTTCCAGCATTAGGGCTGGGGCCACCACCAATGTTAGGTCCTGAACAAGACATGATGAAGGTGAAAGGTGGAGGAGAGCCAGGGATAGAAATAGAAGGAGAACCCAATGAACCAAAATCCAAGTCGGAATGGGGACTCGGTGGAGGACGAACTTGAACCCTACGCAGTGGGGTAAGTATTCCTAATGGAAACTGAGGATGAAGGCCTTAGAGTCTCTGGAGTAAACGCCTTGGGGGTGGAATGATGGTAAAGAGAGACAAAACCCAATAAGGAAAAGAGGTAAAAAAGGGCAAGGAGGTGCACATAAATTAATTACAATGTTTAAGTCTTGGCCTGGTAGTGTAAACTAGGCACTCTTCGCTTTAGTTGTGCGTGTATGTGATAAGTGTGTTAATTTTAATTAAGCCCATAAGTGTGTAGAGAAAAAATAAAAAATATGTTGTATAACTGTAAATAAAACTGAAAGCGTTAGTAAAGGAAACTGAAAGAAATAGTAAAATAAACATATAAAGATGCATAAATTTAAACCCAAGGAGGAGGGCTTCCCAGAAATTAGTCTATGGGTGGGCGAAATATACTCAAAACACACAAAGTGGCCAATGGATCTAAAGTCAAGAGGGATAGGGATCTAAAGGTTGGATATGCTAGAAAGAGGTGCAAAAAACAACAAGAAACTAGAGGGAAAAATGTTGCAAAATAGGTGGCAAAAGGTTACAACCTAAAGGGAAATAGAGGGGACCCTAAAGGATGACCAAAAAAAAATGAAAAGAGGTGTTTTGGATGGATAAATAACTGATCTAAAATGGATCTGAAAGTGCAGGTTCAAATCTAAAAAATGGCTGAAAAACACTGAAACCTCAGAAGACCTGCTTCAGCTAAACTCCTCCTAAAAAGGTGGAAGCGTACTGAAGCCCTAAGGGGCTTGGTTCATACTTCGATGATTAAAACTAATCAAGTGCAGGTCCAAGACGGGTAAAGAGAGAGGTCATACAACCCTGAACAATGCCCCAGACAAACCCAAAAAAATCACGGGAAAAATCCCCAAAAATTACAAGTTGCAGGTTTTGACTTGTTTTCCGCTGAGGTCGCAATTTTTGGGTAGTTATCCACTACCTGAGAGCTGAGGTCACAGGTTTTGGGCCAAAAAGTGCGACCTGCACTTCCGGCTGTCTAGGGAGCAAGTTTCAGAAAAAAGTGTCGTCTCTACTACGGATGATACTTGGTACCTGCGCAAAAGGCCCCGAAACACACGAAAGTTAGAATTTTTACTGTTTTAGGGTTAAAAAGGTTAAAAACAACATCAAGAAATGAAAAATAAGAATTTGAAGAAAAAACATAGGGGTTGAAGCAGCTGGTCATGCAGGGATTTGAAAAACGACAATGGTCATAATTATAAAACCTTGTGGAGTTGCTAGTCGTTAGTGTGAATTCTAATCGCGAGCGTACGAAAAAATATCACTTTAACTATGCATAACAAACAACCGTAACATCAAATGTGGCTTTCAGTTTCCTTAGATCTGCAATGTGTGACCAGAATAAATGCTACAAATATCTAGATCTATGCAGTTAAAGACATTAAACAACAAAAATAAGCAAGAGTTTCTCCATGCATCCAATGGAAAAGACAATAATTTTTAAAGAATTTTTTGTATTATGACACTTGGGAAGGGAACATAGAAAGATGTTAGTAGTCCCCCTCAATGGGATGGGTTCTGGTATGTCCTCAGCGCTTCAGATATAATATCTCTCTCTCTTGATGGTGCATAAAACCCATACAAAAATGGAACTCAAAGGGAGCTCACAAGTAAAAAGTAGAAAAATATGACAATGATGGAGGATCAAAGTCAGACCAAAAGTATGGATCAAAAGGTGATCTCAAGGTAACAAAAGGTAGTGAATGAATGGAAAACCCTTCTCTTTATAACAAAATATTGAGTTAGTCTAGATATTGGTGCATAGTTAAAATATTATTAGCCAAATCTAGATCCAACTTTTATGGAATATTTTATTATTTTTGTTGGAGGGAAAATGAATTTGAATTTGGTCAAATCCCTTTATTTAGAAATAATAAATAAATAACTTATTTTTTATTATTATTTTAAGAATGTAGTTAAGGAATAATTAACTAAATAATGATTTATTCAATTATTTATAAATGATTTAGTAAAATTTAACAAGGAATATTCTTAAATAATTATTCCTAGAAAATAATAAGATGAATAATGATTTATCTAATTAATTTTCCTGGGGTTAAATATGACCAAGAATATTAATTAAATAATGTTTTAATTAATTATCCCTAGAGGAAAATCAAACAAATAAGGATTTATTTAATTATTCCTCATGGGGTTTCCTGTTTAGACCAAAAAAACTTAATATACCATGGGTTATTAAATTATTTTAATAGTGAAAGCAATTTTACTATACATGGTGTACTTTAGTCCATCTAATAATAACATGTTAGATGGCCAAAAATTGGTGTAACAATATGCCTTGTTGAATTTAGGGTTTTTGAATGATCTTAAACTCATTTTCAAACATGTTAGTTTGGAATTTATGTTGCAACTGCTTTTATTGGACTTTTGAGACTTTGAAAATTTTAGAGATTTGAGGAGACAGATAGAAGTACCTCAAGTAAAAATATTAGAATCAAATTTGCAAAATTGTATGTGGCATTCTTTAAAATTTCGTTCTTATGAATAGGCTAAAATTTTTTTTTGGGAGAAGCAAACTTGATCGTGAAGGTAGAGGCAACATGAAAAACCTAGTAAAGGTAGAAGAAGTTAGTAAACTTGGTGAAGGCAAAAATAGAAACAGAATCGGTGAGATAGGTTGGTTCCTACAAATATTTTCAGCAATGAGGATTGGTGTCTCCACTAGGTTGGTGCCTACAAATACTTATAAAATCAAGTTTTATGGTTTTCTCTTAAAAGGGTTTCCATGTCAATCTTGTGTTCCATGTTCTGTAGCTGATAGATCTCATGTTTGATTTTTTCCTTAGGGTCCATGAATGTTTAAATAAGTAAAAAATGTCTTATACTAATTCACCTGTGCCTCTTAGTATATGTGTGTGCTCAATAATTGGGATCAGAGCAGGTTCCTTATAAAGCGGTCTAACCATTGAAAGGTAGATTTCATGAGCACACATGGCCGATTAAGAAGGATTTTCCACAAATAGAGCCCTATTTTTTGACAACAAAAAGTATGAATTATGGAGTACACAAATGTAGAATTATCTAATGGTTATGGGGTTTGATATTTGGAAACAAATTATAATAATTTATACAAAATGAAAAATTTCTCCAATAGATATGGCTAGGAAGAAGGCTAGCGAACATAATGCAAAAGTCATGAAGTTTATCTTGTGTGGCCTATAAAAATTATAATTTGTTAAGGTGACACATTGTGAATTAGAAAAATAAATTTGGGACAAACTTCAAAACAACTATGAAGGCGTGACAAGGTGAAGAAGGAAAATATCTAAACTCATAGAATATGATTCGAGAGTTTGAAAATGTAAGATGAATAAAATGTTGCAACCTATTTCCATAATGTGGATGAAATTGTCAACATCATCAAAGGACCTGGTGAGAAAGTTGAAGAACCAATGCTTGTGCAAAAGGTGCTAAGGTAACTCCCACTAAATTTTATACCAATGTCTCTTCCATTGAAGAAATCAAGGATTTGGAGAAAATAATGATGAATGAGCTACATCAGGTTCTCATTGCATTTGAAATGATGAAAGAATAAGAAAAATAAACACAAAAGGAAGCATCTTTCAAAGCATCAAAGAAGACAAAAGGACACAAGTCTTGTGATTTTTCTAGCCATGAATTAGATACAAAAGCAATTTTTTTTGTGAGAAAGATAAAAGGAGGACTTGTAAAATACAAATGTAGGCCACCCTTCAAATGTTTAATAGTATTAAAGTATGAAAATTTGCCGCTAAATTTCAATTTGAAAAGATTGAAGATAGAGATGATGAAGAAGAACGTAAGAATTAAATCAAACATTATAGACACAAAAAAGGAAAATATACTAAGAAGAAGAGTTTTTACTCTCGAGAGGAAAATAAATTTTCTAAAGAAAGTGACAGATATGTTTTTGATATTGACAAAGAAGAATTCCTCTTCATATCCATGGATACAATGTATTTTTATAAATAAAATGAATACAATCATAGAGAAAAAACATACTAAGAAGAATTAGACATTGATGGGGAAGTGAATCTTGAAGAAAATTTCGTTAATGCCTTAGAATATAGACACACTTAGGGGAATGAATAACAAAAAAAATGAGAAATTGAAGAAAGAAGAAAAGAAGGATCATGATCTCAATGAAACATAAAAAATAGTTATCATCCTATAGAATCAACTAAAATATGAAAAAAGGATAGAAAAAGTTGTGAGAAGCCAGTTGGAAGAAGCGGAAGAAAATTGCAAGAAGCTAGAAGTTGGATTCATTTCCTTGAGAAAGGAACTAGAAAAAACAATTGACAAGTTGAATAGAAGCTTGAAGTTTGGAAAGAGTGCTGAAATATTAGTTAATGTTTTCAGTTTCCAAAGGCCACCATTCATCAAGACAGGTCTTGGATACAACAACAAAAATATACTCCCGAGGGCGATGCAAGCATTAAGGTCACAAAGCTGTCAGAAAAGGAAATTGAAGTAAATCTGAAAAACTATTCTAATATTCTCAAAGAATCCATAAAAAATGAAAGAAGCAAGATGAAACATATTCAGGAGCAACAAAAACCTACTTCTGAAACAAGAACGAAAAGGATGAGTTCAAAATATTTCTTCTATGAAGAAGGCCCTTCACAACTCGATACTAAAATCTCTTCCTTGGATTTTTTTTTACTTGTAATAATTTTGGTTGTAAACCAATAGATTGTGAATATTCTGCAATAAATGATTATGTGAAAGAGAGAAAAAGAGGATATTATAAGACCTCAAAGAATGATTATGTGAGCAATAAAATTAGAAGTTATCATGGAGTTTTGATAGAAACTACAATTCATTTTCTCCTCTACTTGATTAAAATACTGAATGTTATATGTGAAATAACCATGGTCACATAGCATGTGACTATAGAAGCAACAAATAAAGTCTTGTAAACAAAACAAGGAATAAGATGTTCTTGCCAGGTATATAGAGGAATACATAAAGATGTGGAAAAGGAAGCAATAAGAACATAAGAAGTAAGAATGTGGACATGCACTCTTTGCTAAAAAAGAAGAAGCCGATGGTACATTGATAGTGGATGTTCAAAACATGTGACAAGGGATTATAGCAAATTTGTCACCCTAAATGAAGAAAAAGGAGGCAACACAACTTTTGGTGGATAATGCTTCTGCAAGGATAGTTGGGAAAATGTATGGTTAGTCTTGACGATCGAAAGATGAAACCAAATAATTTATTATATGTCGAAGGGTTCAAACACAATATTCTAAGTTCTAGTCAAGTTGTGATCAAGTTTACAACCTTTTATTCTAAAGTATGCAAGATAAGGAAAGAGGATTTTGGAATATTAGTGGCAAATGCAAACAAAACCTAAAGCAATGTATATCTCCTTGATGAATTGAAAGGAGAAAAATTATGTATGGGAAAGTAAACGAAATATTGTTATGGCATAAAAGGATGGCTCATGTAAACATTGACAATCAAGTAAAACTCAACAAGACACAAACAATAAGAGATATGCCAATGATTTCAAAACCTACAGATAATATTTACAAGCCTTGTCAACAAGAGAAGTAGATGAGAGTTAGTTTTAAAAAAGAGGAGTACTCAACATCAAAATAATTGGAACTTGTACAAACAAACCTCTTAAGGCTAGTAATAATACAAATTTTAAAATGTGAGACTTATTTTATGATACTTCTTGATGATTACATAAGAATGAAATGGGTTAAATTTCTTAAAGAAAAATATGAAGCACTTGAGAAGTTTATAGCTTTCAAAGATCTAGTTAAAAATGATACTTATTTAAAATTAAGTGTTTAAGATCAGAGAAAGGAGGTGACCTTATCTCTAATGAATTTGGAAAATTTTGTGAGAAACATGGAACCAATAGTCATTTTTTGGTAGCAATGAATTCACAAACAAAATGGAATTATAGAAAGGAAGAAAAAAAATGTACAAGAAATGGATAGAAAATCGTTGAATGAAGCCAAAATACCAAAAAACTTTAAGGGAGAAACAACAACACAATAATCTACATTTTGAATAAAGCACAAATTAGAGTGAACAAAAACAAGACACCTTATGAATTATATAAAGGTAGACTAGCTATAGTAAAATACTTCCAAGTATTTGGGAGCAAGTGCTATAAAAATATAAATGAAGATAATTCAGGAAAATTTGATTCTAGAACATATGAAGGTATCTTCCTTTGATATGCATTCAAAAGCAAGGCACATAATTGTTACAACAAAAGACTGTAGAAGGTGGTAGAAAGTATTGATGTAAGAGTGGATGAAGCAATACCTCAAAAAAAAAAGAACACAAACAAATGAAAATATAGAGGAGACAATATATAGAGAATGAGAAAAGTAAGAAGGGGAAGAAGAAAAAAAGAACAAAAATATATAGAACGCCAATCTCCAAAGACACCATCTATATTTGTCCAAAATCATGATCCACAAAATAGTATTTTTGGTGATATAGATACAAGAGTTCATACTAAAAGAGGATGGGTAAGTACACCAAAGCACTCAAACTTTTCTTTTCTATTCAAAATAGAGCCCAAGAAATTTTCACAAGCTAGTGAAGAATGGCATTGGGTTAATTTTGTGGAAGAATAACTGAATGAAATTGAGAAGAATGAGACATGGGAACTTGTATCTCGACAGAAGGTGAAAAGTGTGATTGAAACCAAATGGGTCTTTAGAAACAAGTCGAACGAAGATGGAAAAGTAGTAAGAAATAAAACAATATTGGTTTGTAAAGGGTATGATCAAGTTTAGGGTATTGAATTTGAAGACATATATTTCTCTAGTTTCAAGGTTAGAAGCAATCATAATGATTTTGACATTTATGTGTTTCAGGAATTTTGAAGTCTTCCAAATAGATGTCAAGTCATCCTTTCTAGATGTAAATATATAAGAGGAAGTATATTTTGAATAGTTAGATGTATTTCAATTATAAAAAAAGGAAGATCATGTATGCATATTTAAGAAAGCACTCTATGGACTAAAGAAAGCTCCCAAATATTGGGTTTTAATACTTGAAATATACCTACAACAAAAAGGTTTAGATAGAGGAGTTGTAGACCAAAATATTTCCTGCAAAACATAAAATGAATTTTTTTTATTAAATGTGGCTTATGTGGATGATATAATTTTTGGAAGTAATTTTTATAGAATGAGCCAAAAGTTTGCATAAGAAATGAAAAAACAATTTGGCATGTCCATATTTGTGGAATATTCATTCTTTAAAGTTTTTTTTCTTTCTTAATACAACAAAAGCATATTAATTTCGTAGGCCAAATACATCAAGGATATGTTGAAGAAATTAGAAATGGAGGACCATGCATTTTTTACTACACCCATGATCATAGAATGTAAATTGAGAAAAGATGGTGAATCCCAAAAGGAAATTAAACACTATATGGGTTAATGGTTGGAAGCCTACTATATGTGAAAACATAAAGGCCAAACATCTTGCAATCATTAGGTTTGGTTGAAATATTTAAATATACATCAAAGGAGACACATGTGCAAGCATCAAAAGGAATATTAATATATCTGAAGGGCACATCAAACTTTGTCTCGTGGTATTCCAGAATTAATAATTTCGGTCTAACAACATATACAAATGTAGATTGGGTAGGAATTATTGATGACAAGAAAAGTACAAGTGGATGATCATCCTTTCTACATAATTTTCTAGTATCATGTTTGACCAATAAGCTAGCTTCAATCTCTCTATCTATAACAAAATCCAAATATATTGCAACAACAACAAATTGCACACAAGTTCTCTAGATGAAACAAACACTAAAGGATATATTGGTAGAATATGATCAACCCATATTAATCATCTACAACAACAAAAGTGTAATAAACATTTTAAAAAATTATTTTATGCACTCAAATACAAAGCATATTCCCATCAAGTACCACTTCATAAGAGAATAGGCAGCTGAATGAAGTGTTATTAAAGTTGGAATACATTGCCACCAAGGAGTAAGTTGCATATACTTTTACTAAATCCTTCACTAGAGAAACATTTGAATATATCAGACAAAATATGGGAGTTATATCCCTCTAATATTTTTAGTAAAGGGAAGCACAATATTAAGGGGAGCACCCCTTTTCCATAGATGTAAAAAGGGGAGAAGTAGTAGACATAGAAAGAATTATAGACACAAGGAGAGTTGCAAATAGATGGAGTACTATAGTATTGTTGCAAAATTGACTAAGGGTTTCCAATGACGAAAAAGGGGCAGATCATTGGAAATATTATTGTCATTGGTTTCAAATATAGGGGGAGAATATAAATTTCCAAGATAAATATTGAAAGATGAAGATTGTTGGACATATTGCCTTGATACCCAATTTTATTGATACCTAGTTTGGATACCCTATATTTGAAGGAATTTATACTCTAATGAACTAGCTCAAATGGGAGCATATGATATATGGTTGAAAATATATTCCAATACATTTCTAAAAAAATATGGCACTCCCTATAACTAAATTGGAATGAGGGGATATGAGAAATATTGTCAGGTCGGTCTAGCCATAAAGTACAAGCAGACCTAACTAGTTTTACAAGTCAGCCCCATAAGTGAATGTAGAAACACTATAAATAAGGGATATATTAATGCATTTGAAGAAAATCCAAGCAAGAATAGATTCAAGGTGCACAAGATGAGTTGAGGATTACTTTTGGGGTTTTAAAAGTGGGGAAAAATGTGATTTGTGGAGTGAACAAGTCATATTGGAATTTTTGCTATAACTTTTCTTTTGTAATTTTTTCGATGGTGAAATTTTTAGGAGATGGAAAAGATATATTTATGTGCATGTGGTAAAAATATTTGTTCCTCTATATTTACTAAGAATTTCACTATGGAATTTATTGTTTCTGAATAGCCTTGAAATCAATTCAAATATTTTAGTTTGACATATCCACTTTAACTTATTTTTTGGGATTTTTAAGACTGCGAAATTTGAGATACCTGTGGAGACATATAATTATCTCAAGTAAAAATTTCAGACTTTGGTTCATTTCGGATATATGACCTATGGAAATTAGGTTTTTTGAATAATCTTGAAATTAGTTTCAAGTGAGTCAATTTTGAATTTTTGTAATAAATTATTTTCTCTGGGATCTTTTAGATTATGAATATTTCAGAGACTTGTGGAGAGATAATATAGAAATACCTCGGGTAAAAATCCTAGGATTTTGTTTTCTATATTTCCACAAGTATGCCTTGTGGGAGTTAGGGTTTTTAATTGATCCCAAAATTACTTTCAAAAAGGACGACTTCAAATTTTTGTTGTAACTTCTTTATTGTAACTGCTTAGACTATGTAATTTTAGGTATTTGAGGAGACATTGAAAAATGAATCAAACAAAAATTTTAGAATAATATTTTCAAATTATGATATGTGGCATGTTGTACAATTTCATGCTTAGGAATTTTTTTTTTTTTTTTTTTTTTTTGGGAGAACCAAACCTAGTGAAGGCAGAAGAAAAAAGCAAACCTCGTAAAGGCAAGAGAAACTAGAAAACCTGGTGAAGGAATAAGAAAAAAGTAGACTTAGTGAAGTAGGTTGGTTCCTATGAATATTTCAGTAGTTGGGATGGGTGACTATACTACGTTTTTGCCTACAAATATTTTCAATGGTGGGGGTTTTTGTTTCCAATAGGTTGGTGCCTTTGAATATTTGCAACAATGAGGATTGATGCCTCTAGTAGGTTGGTGCCTACAAATAGTTGTAATAGTAGGTTGGTTTCCACAAAGAATTTTAAAAATAAGTTTTGTGGTTTTCTCTTGAAAGGGTTTCCACATAAATTTTGTGTTCCATGTTTTTCAGCTGATCACATTTGATTATTTTATTATGGTTCATGATATTTAAACAATTAAAAATTGTCTTATACTGATTCACCCCCCTCTTAGTATAAGTTTGTTCTCAACATAGATTATATTACTTTCCTATATAGTGTTAGGGATAATATCCACCTTTGTTCTGTTTTACTTTCCTTATTCCTATATTGAATTGCCTCAATCTCCATTCCATTTTTTGATGCTAATTCCTTTGATTCCACTCTTCTAGTGCCACCTCCTCCACTTGAAGAAGGTACCTTGTCCCAAATTTCTATAAAAAATAATATTGATTTTTCCATTATTTGGGATGTCAAAAAATTTAACTCTAGAAAAAATTACATAGATTTGATGACATATTAAGAATCTGATAAGCATTTGCACTAGTTTTTTTGGGGGTACATGATCTTAAATTGTATTTCATGGTATTGTTGTCACTACTAAAACACCTTCCAAAATTTTGGCTTGCATTCAAATTTCGGAGCCTACTTTGACTTCGCATGATGTCGTCACAAACATTAAGAGTCATTGCATGTGTTTTCTCTAAGTATTTTGGTCTCATTTGTGAGAAAATAAAAGTGTTGTCTTTTAGCATGTTAAGCGCCACACATTGTACACAAGCTAGTTTTGGTGTGTTTAGGGAGTAATTCATGTGCAAATGAGTTGTTGTTACATGAAAACATCTATCACAATCATTTTCAAAGTTTCAAGCACTATCATACAAGTGTCATGACGGTCGTCCTAAAGTGCGTCTTTGGTGTCACACTTGGTGTCATCTATCAGAAAGTTTTTGTATTGAGGAAAATGTTTTATTCATGTGTTATAAGTGTTCCTTTTTGTGTCATCAAGTAATCTAAGTGTGAGATAAGTCTTGTTTTGTTCAAATTCATTGCATTGATCCAACATAGTCAAAATTGGGAAACTCCTCGACCAGGCCACTCAACCTCTTTCAGTCAGCCTGAAATGCGCACTGCGCAATATCAACCCTCAACAACAACCTTGTCTCTTATTACTATGCAATGCACAGTTTATACCTCCCAGAACTGCGCATTACGTAATTTTAGTGCCCAAGCCCAACCTCTAAGCTCCAAAATTGCGCAATAATTTCCTTGAAGCATGCCTGAACTGTGTATTACGCAGTCTCAGCCCTCAATCCCAACCCTTGAGCTCCTGAACTACGTAATTGTGTAATCAAATAGCCTCCCTGTCATTTCACCATTGCGCAGTGGGAAATTTCAGTGCTCAAGCACCCAACACGGCTTCTTGAACCCCCCAATTGTGAAATATTCAAGCCTAATATAGCCTGAAATGTGCATTACGCAGTCTCAAGGCTCAGTCCTTACCCTTGATTGTCTGAGCTATGCAATTGCATAGTTACTGAGGCTCTCTCTCAGCATGCCACCCAGTTCCAACTCAGTCAGTGGATCATCATGCAACATCTTAGACTAGGGGTCTTATCAGACGAATCTCGTCATGTCATGAGTGAATTGCAAATGCAGGTACTCTATCGTGCTATGGAAGGATGATGAAACATGAGATGGAGAAGGAGACCATGCTAGAAGATACCTCTGTAGATGAAAGCATAAGTTGATCAATTAGGAGGAAACAAAGGGAGATCTATTTGCGAAAAAAATCTCAAGATATGATGACATTGAAGACTCCTCATCTCTAAGCCATATGACGGTGAAGAAGTGATAATATTCAAGAACACACAAAGCAAGTAACAACAAAGAATGGATTGACATTTCCATGTCATCATGCAATATATGTCATCAGTGTCATGTCATGTCATGTCATGAGTCATCACATGCCACATCATTTTGTGGATTATTGTAAATTTTTATTCGGAAATGTATTGTGAAGTGGATTCCCAAAGGACAAATAAAAAATTTAAAGAGTCACGTGGAAGTTGAAATGTCATAGGAAGCCAAACAATCATGAGGGTAGTCCAAAAGTCACAAGGGAGGTCAATGATCACCCCATTTGTTATATATACATCCTCATTGTACAAGAAAATGAATTTTCACCTTGGCTTCTCCCATAAGGCATCAAGTGATAAATTTAATTAGTTTGGGGAGCAAGTCGTTGCTCCAACGCTCGATTATTGGAGCTAGTGGTGTTTGTTGTATTCATGTGCCTTGGGAATTTTACCTAATATTTGAAGCCTGATGGAAAATACGTTCTTCATGCATGGATTGTAAATATTTGTAAGGATGTTTTGTAAATGTTTATGATTCATGTTTTTTTTTCATCTGTACTAAATTAGTTGAAATTTTCAGTTATTTTATTTCTTATCATATTCATAATGTGCTGTAATTGTTGTAAGGATTATCACATATTTGTGGAATATTATATTGGGTGTTGAATGCATATTTCCTGTTCACGTGCGTCTCTACTAGGGTAGTACTATTACCTCTCTCATAGAGGCTCACTTTCCTTTCCCTCCGTAGTAGAAGAACCTTGAAACACTTGCAACTGAACATTCACCATGCACACCTGCACATTCACCAGGAACATATGCGATTCTCTCTCTTGCTGATAGCTAAATCCAAGGCAAACCTTTAAGAAAATGACAACAAGGCCATATTCCAGATGGGGCTCCAATACCAAAATATGTGAGGTCTAATCGAGATCGCATATAGGGGAGACCCCTTTGAATGTTGGCAGGTCTAGCACTGTCAACATTTCTGGCGTTAGAAGGAGGGAAACAAGATTTATATGGTTGATAACTCCACCCACCCATATCATACTTCTTTTGGAAAAGGAAAATATATTCCCAACACTTCTCCGACTCTTATTCTTGAAGTACACAAATATTCTCAGCCTGACCCAAACAAGGCTTGCGAAGTTTCCTACAACCACATCTGGGAAATTTGGCCTATAACCCGTCATTTTGCAAAGCCTATTGGATTAATCCATGGAGCACATAATATTCATTATTTTCCAAATAAGAAATAAACAAATCCTACTAGGATATTGGTTTCTATTGTTGAAGATTTCATTTTTTCTACTCTTGAAGAGTTAGCAGAATTCACAGAAAACGCAGAAAACCCAGAAAAACTCCTATCTTACAACGATGGGGATGGGGACAATGTTGTTCTCTTAGATGACACTTTCCATGGATTTGGTGGTCACGGATAATATTCCTAAAATTATAAATAAGAGGAGGAGCATAGAGATGAGAAAATGGCAGACCAAGATCTGGATTGGATGTCTTAGGGCCCACTCACTCTTCTAGGTATTTTACACAAGATGCTGAGACACCTGAAAAATTTGCTAACAGAATATGACCCTGACAAGGCAACCAAAGTGGAAGACCATTTAGAAAACTTATATCTACACCTGCAGATGCTCAAGGTACATTATGACGATGTTGTATGTAGACTCTTTCCTTGTACCTTAAATGGTAGAGTATCTGTTTTATACCATTGTCTTCCCGCAAATTCAATTCAGAATTGGAAGGGGTTTAAAAAGTTGTTCCTTGAAAAATTTGCTGATGAAAAAACCACAACCATGTTATTGAAGGAGTTAGGGAATCTAAATATGGAGAAAAAAGAAAAAGTCAAATATTTTAATCATAGGTTCAATCACATATTGAAAAAATTTCCCACAGATATGAAACCTCATGACTCCATCACAATTGATTATTACACTTCTACCTTATTGGCGAGTATTGAACAGTTCGTGAAGAGAACAATGAAAGAAAACCTTGCATAGAATTTCGAATAAGTTATCATAGTTGAAAAGGAATTGTGTGAAATTCGAGTAATTGTCAACGATGAATCGTATAAAGACTCCAAGGAGATGGGAAGAAGGTCTTAGGCATCTTCAAGCAAGGCCAAGGATAAATAATATACTGATCTTGAAAGTTTGACCAGGACCATCAAGTCTCTGTCCAATGAGTTGGGAGAGTTAAAACAAAGGAAAAGAGAGACCACCTTCAACAACAAGCCACCAAAGTTCAATCTCCTGAGAAGGATGAACAACAACAACAACAACAACAACAAAAATAACAACAATAGTTAGTCGGCTAAGTCTGCACATAGGTTGAATGTCATGTTGAATGTTGAGAGCATGGGCATGGACCAATACTATTCCTTTCATCAAGAATATCATTCAGAAAAAAAATTCCCATAGTGGAATCATAACATGAATGCTCTGGATGCGTACATCATTGACACAATAATTTCAGATGAGAAGACGAAAGAAAAGGAAGAATCTGATGTGGCTGAAGAGACTGCAGGTGTCAGGGACGTGGTAAATGCTTTCAACTATTTTTTCACTCATAAAAAGAAAAATTCCAAAGAACCACCACTGAGTGAGTCCCCAACTCAAATTAAAAATAGGCGATACAAGTTGAGGAGCCAAGGGCCAGTTTCTAAACAAGAGCTGACGAGGCAGAAATTGAAGGAACACTTATTAATAAATATCACACCGCCTCTCAACTCAGCTCAGAACACTTAGGACAAGTCTGGAAATGTTGCTACAAAAAAGAGAACTTTTTCCAGTAGTGAAATCAAGTCCACTATTTTGGAAGTGGTAAAGGAAACCACTCTTGTAGACACTTTGACAATTCCTGCTACGCTGGATTTTAATATAGTGGAAGACATGAAGAAATCTTGCATTAATATTTCAATAATCGTAGCTTACAAGGATAGAAAGCCAACGAAAAATGCTTGTCCGAGCCCTCGAACAACCTTCAACAAATGATAATTTTTATTTACATAAGGGATCTGGTAAGTCTTCTGGTCCCCTAGAGACAATTTTTAATGCATTAACATTAGAAGCTAACACACTTTGCCCTCCATTCTTATTGACTTTAAAAATTTTCAATTACAATGTTCACAATTTCTTAGGTTATTCTGGTGCATCCATAAACGTAATGCCATTATATGTAGCCAAGAAAATCAATGCTAAATGGGATAAAATAGATTCACAAATTATTCAACTAGACAAATTTATTGTCCAATCTATTGATGAACTCAAAAATGTTCTTATTCGCCTATCATTTGATCAATGAGTTCATGAGTGGGTAAACATAGTAATTGTGGACATCCCAAAAGCCTACAATGTATTGCTAAGTAGAGATTGGTTCAAAAAACTACAGGGGTATTTTTCTAATGACTGGTTGCATTTATGGCTTCCATATAAGGGCAGGAATAACCAAATATGGGTGGAATCAGAACCTTACATGAAACAAAATGTTACACCCTTCAAGGGGAAAAATGAGCCTATGGCTTTCACATATCTAATTTTTGGAAACTACTTTATGGAGACTGACCTTGGGTGCTACCTTGCTCAACCTTCCCCAATTCCACCAGACACACAATTGGAATTCCTTCCTAGTCCAACTAACAGAAATGACTTATGTACAATATACAGTAGTAGTACTAGCGTAGGATATAGCCCTAGTATTTCTAATTTGTGGATTTTGTATTTTGACGGTTCTAATACGCAGGAGGGATCTAGATCTAATTGTGTTTTAATAGACTTGGAACATAGAAAACACCTGATTTCTGGCTGCTTGGAATTTGAGTGCACTAATAACACCGCAAAATATGAAGCACTCATATTGGGATTACAGAAATCCATTGACCTCAAAGTTAAGGTACTTCAAGAAATAGGTGACTTTGAGATCTTCGTACGACATGTACGAAATACTATACACTGTGTATCACCTAATTTGAAAAGTTATCAACAAGAGGTATGGAATTTTATTTCTCAATTCCAAACTTTCAATATTGTATCTATTCCTACAATGCGTAACACAACTGCAGATACATTAGCAAATGCTTCTACTAGGTTGTCACCTCTTAGGGACAATTTTTATATTGAACTTATTTATAAGCCATCGTTCCTTGACAATATCACTAATTTATGAATTTTCAATGATGACCAATAGATACTGCATTTCATGGCGAATTTTGATGTGTTCAAAGATGCATCCATTGATGAATATGAGCATGACAAAGTAGTGAAAGATGTAGGAGTAACCAAGGGGAATGAAATGTCTAAGGGCATGGTATCGATTGAAAATATGTATGACTTGCATAATATATTTTGAGGTCCAGTGAATGTGAAGACTCACAGTTCAAATTTATCACACAAAAATATCAATTTGGGTACAGAAAGTGATCCGAATTTTTTCAATCTCGGTACTTGCTGCACAACTCAAGAGAGACAAGCATTTATCTACCTTTTTAAGCAGTATTGAGATGAA
The DNA here is from genome assembly GCA_034641835.2 of Pinus albicaulis. Lineage (NCBI taxonomy): Eukaryota > Viridiplantae > Streptophyta > Pinopsida > Pinales > Pinaceae > Pinus > Pinus albicaulis. Next base: position 670,716,387 of record CM076577.1, on the reverse strand, counting down.
TTCGCGTGGATGTATGATGAGATTATAATTTACGACACACGAATAATCCATGACGCTATTCCAATAACGAAAGGGGCCAAGCCTTTTCAGCAGAAGCTACATAAAGGATATCCAATGCTTGAGCCTATAATTCAGGAGGAGTTAAGGAAGATTCTGGATGCGCAAATCATCTATAAAGTGCAACATTTGAAGTGGGTCTCTAATTTGGTCCCAGTAAGGAAGAAGTCATGGATTTTCGAAATTTTAATCACACCTTGGATAAATATAATTATCACTACTATCACTGGAGCAGATATTACAAACAATTTCGAGGTTAGAAAAATTTTCTCTGGTTGATGAATTCTTTGGCTACAACCAGGTTCTAGTTTTAGAACCTGAAAGACTAAAGAAAACTTTTCGAACGAAGTGTGGAACATTCACTTTTAGAAGAATTCCATTTGGGATGGTTAATGCTGGTGAAACATTTCAACATGCGATGGAAATCACATTTCATAGTTTGATTGGTCAGAGCATAGTGGTGTATCGTGATGATGTCATAGTGTTTTTGAAAAAGAGATCTGACCACCCACACCATCTAAAGAAAATTTTTAAGCGATGTCAAAAATATTGGATATCTCTTAATCCCAAGAAGAGAATTTTTGGACTTTACAAGGGAAATATCTTGGTCCACATCATAGAGAAAAGTGGGATTAAGGTGGACCCTGAAAGGGTCAGGTATGTCGCACAAATTCTCTTCCCAATGGATTATAAGGCCATGTAGTCCAACCTGTGGAAGATACATTTTCTCCACAAGTTCATCTGTGATTACAATTAAATAGTGAAACCCATGAAAGAGATGGTGAAGAAGGATGCATCATACAAGTGGGACAAAAGGGAAAAATGATGCATTTTCCCGCATTAAGCAAGCAATAACAAAAGCACCAACCCTATACAACCCAAATTTAAACAAGGATTTCATGCTCTACACCTTTGCTTCTAATACTTATCTTTCTACTATGATTACGCATAAAGATGATCAAAATAATGAGAGACATATATCCTTTATGAGTGCTAGCTTACAAGGACCCGAACTTAACTACCCCACCATCGATAAGAATGCTTCTGCAGTCGATAAGACAGTGAAGCACTTCCTTACCTATATCTTGAAGAATCATTGTATTATCTTTGTTCCACACCAAAAATTCAGATCGTTGTTTTTCCAACAAGAGCTGGGTGAGAGAAGAGTGAACTGGATTTTTAGTCTACATGAGTATGATCTCGAATTCAAACTAGTTCACACTATCAAGGGCCATGGTCTATTCCGTATAGCAATAGAAGCAATGAATGCACCATAAGATGATTCATCTGGTTGGGAGCAGGAGATAAAAATGTACAATGTGGAGCATGCTCCCCCCACTAATATTCCAACCTCTTGGTGCGTGGACGTGTGACAGTATCTCAAGAACGATACTCTCCCCTCTGCTTTATCCACAAGATAGCAGAGGGAAGTCATATTAAAATATTTATCTTACCACTTGGCGCATGGAGTGATTTTTAGAAAGCACCACAACAAAGTATTGCTCATATGCTTAGAAGCACAAGATTTAGAAAAGGTGTTGCGTGACCTTCATGATGGACCAACCGAAGGGCACTTCGCCGGTGACACTATAATGCAAAAATTCACGCGAGACAATTTTTATTGGCCCACATTATTCAAATTTTCTCATGCTTATGCCCACAAGTGTCCGATATGTCAAAGGTGCATTAGTTGAGGAAATAAGTTAGCCACCTCGTTGCATCCCATCGCCGTGGAAAAACCATTTCAGAAACAGGGCTTGGATGTTATCAGTGATATTTTTCCGCACTCATCGAAGCAACACCACTATATTCTTACTACCATAGATTACTTCATGCGGGGACATAAGCCGTTCCACTCAAGCAAGTGAACGATCAAGAAGTCATCAAATTCCTTAAATAGAATATCATTACTAGGTTTGGAGTTCCAAATTCACTTATTTTTTACAATGAAACATATTTTTCGTCGCTCAGATTATATGATTTTGCATTGGAAAATGGTATTATATTGAAAAATTTATCTAATTATTTTATGTAGGGAAATGGTCTTGCTGAATCAACCAATAATATCCTTATCTGTATCATCAAAAAGACCATATTCTATGAACTAAGGAACTGGAACTTTTCTCTAATGAATTCCCTATGGGATGACCGAGTCATGCCTAAAACTTATTTTAATACTTCTCCTTACTTATTGGTTTATGGAAAATAAGCTGTCCTACCTCTGAACATCTATTTTCTTGCCCTTCAAATTTCACAAGAATATCAGGGTAAGCCATGCCTATTGGTTCATAGTAGGATAAACACCCTTCTTAAGCTATAGGAAGAAAGAAATAAAGCTAAAGATAAATTTTCTCTTCACCGTAGTCAAATCAATAGATGCTTTGACAAGAAGTATGCAGGGAAAAATGAATTTAGTGTGGGTGACCTAGTCTTGAAGTGGGACAAATCCCATGAAGACAAAGTTAAAAATACTAAGTTCCAATCCTTATGGATTGGACCGTATACAATGCACAAGAAGATTGGAAAACACACATATCGTCTGCAATATTTAGACGAGAAGATTAAATCTCTTCTTGTTAATGGCCAAGATTCAAAGCAACATTTTCATTGATGGTCTAGGGTTGTGCCCTACCTTATGTACATAGTTTGTTATTTTGTCATTTGTTTTGTTTGGCCTTGTGTTGTTATTTATTTTTGTTTGTGTAAATACATTTCGTATGTAACGTGCTCTTTGGCTTCATTGCATGTGGCTGAATTTGAAAAGAGTCTTGTGACACTACAAAATTTGGCTAACCTTCAGTCCTTCTTTTCCTTTTTGGTTACATCTTTTGGTCAATGATGTTATGATGGAAAATACAACTCTTTCTTAAGGAGAGCTTTGTGTCGAACTATGATATCCATGTCCATTATGGAAACCTTATGCATGCACTCGGTTCTTTATGTTTCAGTTTTTTCCGCGCTTATCTAATCAAGTAGCGAAGGAGAAGGGGAAAATCTAAACGAGCAAACCAAAATCAGAGGTCTTAAATTTTCTTCTATGAAGGAATAACCTCTTCATCTCTCAATAATTCAAGATCCATCTTCCACCCATGAAATGAATAAGTGCCTATGCACAATCCTATATAAAATACATAAATAGAGGGTGAAATAAGAGAAAGGATTCCTGTGTAGAGAGGTGAAGCAAGAAACTCCGCCGGGGTATGTCCCGGTTCGCTGAAAATGGAGCAATTTTTATGTTCCTGAAGTGACTCCACTAGGGTACTTCCCAGGTTTGCTGGTAGTGGAGAAACACCAGAGATGAAAACTATATTATGAAAATATGAATCTCATGAACTAAATTACCATTCCTTGATTCGAAATATTGTGATATTTATGGTCTCATGTTTGTTTTTAATCATGAAAGGACAAAGAGGACTAAGTTTGTACATAGGGTATGTGGGGAAACCAAAGCGATATGAATGATGAATCAATACTCCTTGAAGAAATAGACCCTAAACAAAATAATAAACCAAGGCAGAGAAGCTGGAATTCTACAAGTGTGTCACCAAGTGTTGTCGCTGCTACAACACCCTCCAAAATTTTGGCTTACATTCAAATTTCAAAGCCTAATTTGACTTCACACACTATCATCACAAACATTAAGAGTCATTGCATGTGTTTTATATAAGTGTTTTGGTCCCGTTTGTGAGAAAATCAAAGTGTCGTATTTTAGCATGTTAAGTATTGCACAATGTACCAAGATAGTTTTGGTGTGTTTATGGAGTAATTAATTTGAAAATTAGTTGTTCTTATCATGAAAATATCCATCAGACTCATTTCCAAAGTTCCAAGAATTGTCGCACAAGTTTTGTCACAATCATTAGAAAGTTTATCTTTGGTTTCACACTTAGTCTCAACCATCACAAAGTTGTTGCATTGAGGGAAGTGTGTTATTCATGTGTTCTAAGTGTTCCTTGTTGTCTCGTCGAGTGATATAAGTGTGAGATCATACTTAGAGTATTGTTTTGTTCACATTCATTGCACTGATCCAACACAGTTAAATTTGGGAAACTCCTTGACCGGGCTACTCAACCTCTTTCAGTCAACCTGAACTATGAATTATGCAGTCTTAGCCCTCAAGCAACAACATTTTCTCTTGACACTATGAAATGCACAATTTTTGAATCCTAGAACTGCATACTACGCCATTTTAGTTCTCAAGCCCAACCCTTGAGCTCCAAAACTGCATAATCATTTCCTCCAGTCATGCCTGAAATGCACATTGTGTGGTATCAACCCTCAAGCCTAGCCCATGAGCTCCTAAATTTCATAATTGTGCAATCACCTGACCTCCCTATCCTTCCAACACTACACAATGGTAAATTTCAGTGCTTAAGCCGTCAACCTGGCTTCTTAAACCCCCCAACTACGAAATCTTCAAGCCTAGTCCAACCTGAACTTCGAAGTGTGTAGTCTCAAGGCTCAATACAAACCCTTGACTACTTGAGCTTCAAAATTGCGCATTTATTGATCCCCTCTCTCTGCCTGCCACTCAGTTCCAGCTCAGTCAATGGATCATCATGCAACATCTTAGAATATAGGTTTTATCAGACTGATGTCATCTTTTCATGAGTGAATTGTAGATGTAGGTACTCTATAATGCTATGGAAGGATGATGAAGAAGGAGATGGAGAAGGAGACCATGCTAGAAGATACCTCTATAGATGAAAGCACAAGTTGATCAACTAGGAGGAAGCAAAGGGACATCACTTTGCGACAACAACTCAAGATCTGATAACATTGAAGAATCCTCATCTCTAAGCCATATGGAGGTGAAGAAGATATCATCTTCAAGAAGACACAAAGCAAGCAACAAAAAATAATGGTTTGGAATTTCCATGTCATCATGTAGTCGATGTAATTAGTGTCATGTCATGTCATGTCATGAGTCATCATGTGCCACATCATTTTTTGGATTATTATAAATTATTATTCAATAATGTATTGTGAAGTGGAAGTCTAAAGGACACATACAAAATTTAAAGAGTAATGTGAAAGTTGAAAAGTCATAGGAAGTGAAACAGTCATGAGGGTATTCCAAGAGTCACAAGGGAGGTGAAGGATCACCCCATTTGTTATATAAAATACTCATTGTACAAGAAAATGAATTTTGACATTGGATTCTCCCATAAAGCATCAAAGAGATAGAGTTAGTTATTTTGGGGAGCAAGTAGTGGCTCCAACGCTCCACTATTGGAGCTAGTGGTGTTGGTTGTATTTGTGTGTCTTGGGAATTTTACTGAATATTTGAAGCCCGATGGCCAACACGCTCTTCATGCATGTATTAAGAATATTTGTAATACTGTTACACAAATGTTTACGATTCAAGCTTATTTTCACGTGTACTAAAGTAGTTGAACTATTTCGTTTAGTTTAGTGCTTATCATATTGAGAATGTGCTGTAATGGCTGTAATGATCGTCACATATTTGTAGAATATTCCGATGGGTGTTAGATGAATATTTATTCACTTGCATCTATGTTAGCGTGGTACTATTACCTCTTTCCTTTCCCTCCGCAGTAGAAGAACCTTGAAACACTTGCAACTAAACATTCACTAGGCACACCTACTTTCTTTTGAAAGGCACATATGTGATTGTATCTCTTGATGAAAGCTAAATACAAGGAAAACCTTTAATAAAATGGAAACCAAACCATATTCCAGATGGGGATCCTATACCAAACGGTGTGAGGTCTAATTGGGACCGCATATTGGGGAGATCCCTTTTAATGTTGCCAAGGTCCAACATTGTCAACAATTACTTTTAGATCTTTCTCTTATCTAAAATTGGCACATTGAGGTATATGTTTGGCTTGTTCCCTTGAGGCTAGTCTATGTCTTAATTATTCAAAAAATATCATCTTATCTCGTGTTGGTTGAATGGTTTCATCAGTAAATTTCTTCCATCGATCCTCTTTTTTTTTTTTATTTATAAATTGGAATGTGTCTTTTACTAGAATCTTAACTCACCTCCACACACTTAAGAGTAGAATAGGGTTTTTCGATACCTTTCCAATGCCATAAAATAATTATTCTGAAGTTTTAATAAAAAATAACCAATATAATTAATAACCACATCTAATAAAATTGACATAGGGGAGGAGCATGCTTGTCAAGATCTGAATTGGGGATTTTTTCAAAATAACTGCTCTAAGTTTACAATATACCATATTGTTATAATATTTAAAATTAAATGGGAATCCATATTTAAATGTATGGTAGACTTTAAAATAATCTCAACCCACCTTCATGCACTTAAGTGAATAATATGATTCGTTGGTACCTTTCCTATGCCATGCAATAATTCATTGAATGATACATCCAAAATAATCAAATATAATAAATAGCCATATTTGAAAAACCCCACATAAGGGTGAAAAATTCCCACTAAGATTTGAACCTATAGATCATTGTGATAAAATATGCTCTAGGTTCCCACTAGAACATAACAAACTCTCTCAACCATGACACATTTTGATTGTGAATTTGATATAGAGTATTGATGCCTTGTTTTCCAATTTTTTCATTAATGGATTTCCATGCATTTGGAAGTGGATTATCATCATTGGTCCTTGATCAAATGTTCCGTGTCATTGTTCAATGTTAAATAGTTTATTGACATTGTTAGGATCATACTAGTACCTTCGTGCCCCTTTTCATCATTAGTGGGTTACTCAACATGTTATTGGTTTATTTTGTTTAACCATAGTTGCATATTGTTTTCCATGATTGTATTGATTCCATCAGCTAAGCACTAACCCTTATCTTTAATTGTTATACCTCCCCAAACTCAAAATCCCTAACTTCTATAACTCTACTAATTGGTAAATGACCTTAACACTTAACCCTTAAAAACTTATTGAAACTTAATGAACTTACCGCATAATAACTATAACCCACCTATAACCCCACTAATTCAAAACCCTAGTATACTAATACCTATTTTCTACACCTAATCCCTAACCCTTGACCCATTAATCACTCACATCCTTACTTATCACACTTATAACCCTAGGAGCCCTTAGCTACTAACCCATATAACCTCTTCAATGCTAAAGTTCTAAATGACCATACAACCCATGCTCCACTAAATTAAAAATTAAATAATGGATCTAGAAACTCAAATAAACAAAAACACTCAATTTTGATGATGTCCTCGTAAAAAAAATCCAAATTTGAATGAAAAACATTTTTTAACCCTTAAGATCTATAACACCACTAAGTCATTAGATTTATAACCCCATTGACATGTAACCCAACCCAATAATACTTAACCATTAACCCATTTTTTCCAAGGATTTAACCATTAATCCTTATAATTTATAACTCTTAAAATCACTAATCCATATAACCCCATGTATGTTTCCCCTTAACCCTTATAACCCCAATGACCTTATCCCCAAACCTTATGATCCCATTTGTTGTATCCTCAACCTTTATAACCTCTTATTTTACATTCATTTCATGTTAAATTTAAATCCCCCCATGAAAACCAAATATTATTTAAAACAAAATCAATTTAAATGAGAGTTTTCATGCAAAAGTTGATGCTATAAACAACTATCCTATTTATGCTATAACCAACTCTACTATTGACACAAATTCAACTCTGTTTGTAAAGACAAGATACACAATGTCACTTAAAGAAAATACAATATTTGTCTCTATGAGAAATCACTTTCAACCATGGGATCGATCTATTGAGATTCATTGAGAGAAAAAAATCACCATTTGATTTAAGGTCTTGTCCAATGAAATTTCTTGCACCAAACTCCAACAATCAAGAAATGTAGGACCTTTTAAATTTTTTTATTAAGGTTCTTATTTATGTTTTTTTTTGGTTTTGTTTTGTTTTGTTTTTTGTTTTTTGTTGTTTTTTTTTTTTTTTAATTGGTCCCAAATGATCCTTCTTTTTGGATGCAAATATAAATTTCCCAAAGGGTATTTTACTTATATCTAAATAGGGTTTTCTTTTAGTTATATCGTCTAATATTCTTTTTACAATAGTTTCCCATTTTCTCTTTTTCTGGTGAGGGTTCCACTTTTTCCATTCCTCTTTTTAGCATTTATTTTGTTTCAATGAGGGTGAATGAAAATTTGAATCTTAGTATGTTGATGTGTGAACTAGACATTGGAGAAAAAAAATAATGTTTCATAGTGAAATATTCTTTGTTTAGATAGAGGGACTATAAATATACATAACATGTACAAGAACTACATAAGATGGAGCAATATGACGACCCATTCATGCCAATAAAAATAAAATTATCTTAAACATCAACACAATACAACCGTTGTTGAGTTGGGAGGATTCTTTAACTCATTAAATAAATAGTGGGAGTTTTGTTGAAATTCAGTTGCAATATATAATCTCTAGTCATGATAATTACTTGTGAAGATGTTTAGAGTTATTCTTAGTCTTTATTTATCATTCATCAAGAAATAATTTACCATTCAAATGAAAGAGAATAGACATTATAGTGCACAATAGACTAGAGACACCAGTGATTAGGCTAGAGGTCAGGGAAAAGCCCACAAGGGGTAAACCTATCAATCCTTTCCTTATAGATTCTTCACCAATAAGAGAAATCCTATTAAACCATCTAATGATCTAAGTGCAAATTAATTCCTCCAAAATATACCATGATTTGTCCTGCCACATGCCACAAATATCCTTCTACTTCACACCATTACATCTATCACAAACTCATATTACAAAGAGACTTCACATCAAAGAGAGATTTGTCACAAGCTTGCATTACAGAGAAATCTTCGATAGGTCTGCATTACAAATAGACTGCCACAAGTTCGAATTACAGAGACACTGCTACAGATCTGCATTACAGAGAGACGGTGCTACATCTTGATCGAATACCACAAAAGAAGGTGCCTCAGATTCCATACCACAAATCTGATTTTTTCTTCCACAGATGATGTCCAAATTTTCTTGGAAATTGGTGGAGGATAGGTGCAAATATATAGTTGTTCCTATATCCGAATGGACACGTTTTTTGGTTAGGATGACTTGTCTTTCTAGAGGGACAACTTGGCAACTTGGAAGGACAAATGATACTTACAAAATTCAATTTTTTTTCTTTTCACAAGGGTCACAAAGAACATGGCCTTTTACATTTTCTTTTGACCAAAACAAAGAAAATAATAATAATACATTTTCTTCTTTTTGTTTTTACATAAAAATATATAATTATAATGACTATTATGAAGGCCAAACCGAGTTGAAAATCCAACAAGTTTTGGCGCACTAGATTATAGTTTTTGAAGAGTACAAAACAATAACAGATATCACTTGGGTCGAAATTAGAAAAAAAAAGAGGCTCACAGAAAATATCATAAAACCACTACAAGACATGAATGCATATGTGAGAGAATGAATACAATCCCAAGGATGTGTTCATTATTCTCTTTCCCACCAAATTGCACACACTAGTGAGAATAATACCATGTATCAAATTCTTGCTACTATTCCTTGTAGAAGGCCTTGCCCCATTAATACTCTTAGCTTTCATATATGTGAAAAAGCAAATGTAATGTCATGTTTGATGGTATAATTTTGTAAATTGGGTTTTCATTGATTTTAGTGATTTAGAAACTTATATTTATGCTAAGCTCCTAACACTCAAGAATTATATTTTACCTTTGAATATGGGTTCTCAATTGGAGATGCTTTCCATACTTTATTGAGTTGGAAAGGAAATTGGTAAGGCATGAAGTATTGCAAATTTTACTTCTCTATGAATGTAAGAGTTTTTTTTTTTGCCTTAAAAAAAAACAAAATGATTAACCACATCCAAAATGATGAGGATAGCTCAAAGTCTTATTCTAATAGCTAAAAGGAAAGTTCTCTTTTAGAAAAAAATGTATTTTAAAAATCAACAAGGAAATCTTTATAGAGGATTGAAATGAGATACAAATATTATTTTAGAATCATTTCGAAATACCTATATCTCTATAGGCTGCAAATATAAAGTATGAAGCTAAATAGGATAAGGAAAATGGTTTCCTTTATTGTTTCCCATCTCCTTTCATAATAGATAGAGGTAAATGAGCGATTCAAGTCATTATAAACATGGCCAATGAGAAATATCTAGGGATGGATGGCCTTGTTTGTGGATCCTAAGAGAATTTGTGATTGCCATTGGTAATAATTTTCTAAAGATGAGTGGTGGATATCTAGGGATTGTTGTTTATGACAACACATTAATGTCACTTGTATTAACCTTATCACAAAAATATTAAAAATAAAATATGTAGAAGGATGTATGACCATGTACCTATATTTTGTCTTATAAAATCATGCTAAACAATAAATATTATGGTATAGTTTTTTTTTATAAAATTTTAGATTGACTTGAGTAATGATTTCTTTTTTTTTTTTCCTTCAACCTAATTTGCAAAAAATTCAAAATGAAAAATGATTCTAGATGAAGAATGTAAATTTATTATAATTTCCTAGTTATTAAATAACAATTGTGAGTTTTGAAAACATAACTAACTATAGCTATATGGTGTAGTCTAACCACTATATGTTTTTTCCCTTTATGGGAATTTTTTGGTTAATTTTGCCAAAAATTTGGTAGGGATTTATTGCAATCAAAATTTTCCTCTATGTAATTTGCATAATTCTAGGCTCCATGGGATTTTCAAGGCATTGAATCCATTTATGCATTCAAAAACACATTTTAAACAACTGATATTCATGATCTTGCCAAAAATTGTATCGTTGGATTCTGATAAAAAAACCAAAAACATCTAATAGATTACGCCATAGCTCTATTATCAATTTAAATTAAAAATAATTGGATAGATAATAACAAGAATAAAGGAAACCAATTTTTAATCAAGATAATTATACAATTAAACAAATGGTTACAATTCTATATTCGTAAGTTATAAACAAACATTTGAAAGACAAAAAAGTATATGAATACATTATAACAAGGGATTATTCCACACACACATATACACTTCAATCCTAATAACAATAAATGATAAACACATCCCTTACACAAAAAATATTAGAATCATAATACTTCTCTCAAAAGCTCGGGGGACATTGGTTTCTCCTCATTAATTATCTAAAGGAATTTACAAAATGAAATAAGCAAAGGTCCTTTCTTCTTCTAAGTGAGAAGATTTGTAAATAGTACCAAAGTAACTATTTCTTTAGTATTCCATCTTCACCTTTTAGCACCTTTTGGGTAGTTGTACTTTGAAAGGTATCTTTTGGTCTTAAATACAATAATTTTGTTTAAATAAAACAATTTTGTCCCCTCATATTTATCTTTAACGTATTCACTCCAAATTTCATATATTGACATTAAATTAACAACACATGGGAACATAAATTTTTGAAAGCCACTTCGTACATGATCAACTCTCTTGACCTTGGCTACAGGAATTTTTTGCACGGTATTGACAAATGTATTGATCAAAGTAAAATATTTTGATGGAGTATAAATTTACTCTTTAAAACTTAATTTAGTAGTAATGCTTGTAGTTTTCTCTATCACCACTTAATCCAAATTTGTATTGTTTATAGGTCCTCTATGCATTCTTATACCATCTTGGGTGTACTTGGCTCTCCTACTTAAGAAAAATGACATATTTGGATGACATTGATATAATTTTTCTGTACTAGAATTTTTTTTTGGACCAAAAATATCCTTGTATCATATTTAATCATTTGATTAGAGCATCTGCATTTATTTTGCCTTCAAATATGGGAATATTAAAATTAAATTGTACCTTAAAGGGTGCGGCCCCTCCAAAGTGGCTACTGGATGAAGATGCGTCGCCCATTGGTATCTGTTGAGGGATCTAGGATTTTTTTTTCATCAACTCGTTTCTTTGTCACTTGAGGGATTCTTTGAGCAACAATTTGATAGGATATCTTGCTCTCTCGTATTTATTTTCTTTCGCCATGGGAGGTCGTTGGGGACATGCATATAAATACAGAGAAAGAGCAGACCACTCTGATACCCGTGATCATAATTATGAAGGGAATGAAATGAAATATATACTCAAAGTAAAAACATATAGATACAATGAAATTGACTTCAATTAACAAATGAAAAATTCTATAATTGTTTACACGCAAAATAAAAGCAAATGAGCTCCAACGATGGTATCTTATCTCTCTTATATTTGAGAAGAGATGAGATGGCTACGTGCCTTCTTGAACCAATTTAAAATGAGGCTCTCAAGCCTTTTTATTATGAAGAAACAATGAGAAACCCTAAAAATACAAAACCATAACCCTAGGAGATGCACCAAAGGCTTATGGGCCTCAACGGGGCAAGTTGGAATGTTAATTTCTCGGGGTTGTTATTTTGGCATACGATCTCTGTTTGGTGTGCACGATAACCTATTGGAAAGGTATATCCGAGGAGTACAACTTCATATTGTTTCCCCAAAAAAAGAATTTAGGGCCTCAAAACGACTCAAGAAGTTCAGGACCTGAAAATTGCCAAATTAGAAAATTGCCAAAATAGGAAAATTGTGTTGTGAGCTAGTGGAATAGGTGGGTGGCCACCAATATCCATATGTATCACTCAAATTATTTTCTACTACTCCGATAGGCATCGATGTTAAGAAAAAGACCTCATGTTATTGAATGATCTGCTTGGCTATGTTCTACACTGCAACGATGTTATTAGTAACCTGAAGCGCTTCATCCCACAATTGTTCCAATTTTCGTGCAAATAGTTTTTGATCTGCCCTAAGTTGATTGATTTTTTTATCTATAGTTGCACTTTCTAGCATGGCTATTTGAAGTTTTGAAAGTGGCAGAGTGTCTAGACTGCTACATATTTATTCACTCCTCAGTCACAGTTTGAATCTTAGTTCCAAACTCTTTTATCTCGGTGTTGTCTTGCAAATGGTTCCATATGTATAATCCTACTTCATAATCTACCGCATTTGATGTCAAGTCCTTGTAATTTTTTCAAAAATTAAGATGATTTGTTCACATTTTATCTTTGTTGCAAATTTTATAGTGGAGTGGCCGTCTTTATCGACAGTTGTAGTTCTTCAAACACCGCTTTCATGCCCTAAACAATATCATCATTCTTTGATAGTGTCACTTTCACATGTGTGTCAATGTCCATTTCAACATCAAGGAGGAATTTATAAACTTGTTCTACCACTTGTCTCAACTTCTCCTCCCTCTCTAGTGCCTATTGTTACTCCTCAAATAGTTGTGCAAGCTCAACTTGAAAATTTCCATAGTTGCTAGCTAGTTGAACCAATTGTGTTGAGGTAGTTTGCATGCGTAACTGAAACTCCTACATGACACTATTTTGGATATGACTCAAGCTTTGCAACAAAAAACATGATATAATAATATTAATATGTGATAATGACTATGCATGCTCGTAGATGTTAGTATCTAAAAAATATATTTCCATTGGTGGAATAAACAATGAACGATGCTCTGCATATGCAGAGGAAGGTTGAGAATGTGTCGGGCCTATCTTCTAGTACTTGGGATCTACTCATTTCCTCTATGGAAATGGTGGGTTTTTTTTATTAATAATTGTGGTGTCACAGATATGGTGGAATCAAATAGTTGTCGCATTTTATCCAATTGTCCCTGTGTTCTAATTTAAAATTCCTTTTTTCTCCTAGACTACCTTCTAAATGGTGGAGACAATATGGGAATTCCATTTTTTATCCACCTCTTTTATTTGTTCGACAATACTTTGTAGTTCCTCCTCTGGCAGAGAAAATGTTTATGTAACAATAAGATTTATGGAGTTTTCTTCTTTCTCTGATGGAGTGTGCTTCCTGTTGGTTGATCCCTCTGCGATATTTTTCTACCTAATGGTAATATATCTTATTCACCATATTTTTCCTATGGTATTTTAAGATGTTCCTCCTCTATGTGTTCTTCAGACTTCTTTTGTGACCCATTGTGATGTTCCTCTTCACCACTTTGTAAATTTTGTACCTATAGTGTCAATGTAGTAGGAATCCTTCATCATTCTGGTGGCCACTCATTCAAAATACGCAAAACAATATTCTCATCAATATTGTAGTGGTACTGCATTCAACATTAAATTATCAATCTAGATTCCTACACTTGTGAAGCACACTTGCACAATATATGCTAGGAAATTGAATTTCAATTTTAAAAGGAAAGTTTATAATATATTGAAAGAATATTGAAAGACTAAAATAAGATCTTAATCATGAAGATATCTAAAATGAACACATGACCCACTTTCTAGTAAAGCAAGACACAAACTTCTAGAAAGGAAATAAGATTTGACATATGGAAGGAAATACATTCTAAACTAGAAAACAATGAAATTCTCATGTAGGAAGAATAAATGTGATTCTATTATATGAAACCAATTTTATGTTATGAAAGATAATAAGATACTTATACTATAAAAGCAAGAAACTTATTATATTAAATCTTTTTAAGTTCCTATATTATGAAAACTTTTAAAAATCTCTCCTTAAGTCTATTCTATGAAAATATTTTTAAAATATATTCTAATTAACATGGAAATTATTTATTCTATGAAATACATAAGATCTATTTTACGAATTGAATATTCTATTCTAAAAAGCATTAAAACTCTGTTTAAAAAAACAAATGAATTTTATGCTAAGGAAAGTAAAGGAAACTTATTCTATGACAACAAGCAATTGATATTATGAGAAATTGAATTGAAATTTCATCTATCTATGAGATCATAGAAAATTAACACTACTGTTGTGCATGTTCAGAGTTTTAGAATCGTTCATGTCTATGCATTATCTATAAATTTGAGATTACTTAAATGCAAAGATAAAAGAATTAAATCAGGAAGTAACTAATAAATGTTTTTGTTTCTTTTAGATGTTTATTCAAGCACTTGATATACAAAATAAAAGGAATTAAATGAGCATAATAGAGCATCTAAAGAGATTTCATACAAAACAAAGCATATAAACAAAAGACTTGAAATAAATTTTGCAGAAAATGAGCATAAAGTAAACTAGTCTATATTGCAAAAATGAAACATAAGGAAAATTTAAAATACACTTGTACTCATTAGGGGGGCCCTCCTTAGGTGCACGAGAGATTAAAAACTCGGGAAATTATTGATCAAACACCATATCTCATCATGAAGCATAATCATATAAAGGAATTGTATTAACTAAACAATGCGTAAAATTCAACAATATAATGATAACATCCAAGCATAGTGAGAAAACTTCAACATTTAACTCTTATGGTTCACTTCTAAAAGAAGAATTTTATAGAGTTTTAAAGTAACTACTTCTATAAAACATATTGTTAAAGGCTAGCTATACAAATCAACATCTCAAACTTCAAATTCTATTGAGACTCTTACTCACATGATTCGCTATATATGAAGCAAATCATGTGAGAAACACACCAACGTTATTCAAATTCTTTGTCTTCTTGCTCGATTGATAAAGATTTATCCTCGCTTGATACCTTGTATTGATGCTTGGGGTATTCAAATGCACCATGTCACTATTTGAATGTAAGTTCGACTTTGAGATTGTGGTCAACTAGGATTCTGCTGTCTGTGCCCAGTAAGTGGAGATCCATATAGGAAAATTTTATCATATTCCCATGTGATATGGATGATATATATCCTATGGGACCTGTTCAAACCTTAGATTAAAATTTTGAATGTTAGTGAGGCTGCAGAAAGTGTCAAATTCCATAATTCATGCAAATTGAATCAAATTTATAAAGAAAAACATACAGAATTGAGAGAACATTTGGACCTTTATATTATTGATTATTTATGTAGCTTTGATGGATTTTATTTCAAAATGGTGGTGTGATGATGTAAATATAAGTGGTAAATAAGTGAAATAAAAGATAACAAAATGTCAAAAAGATGCAATTCCTGTGGCCTAACAATGCTCTTTTGGTGGTGGACTTCGAACTCCCTTGTCAATGCTTCAATGGTATTGTTAAGGAAGTGAGTTCCCTGGTCACTCATAAAAATTATCAGACAACCAAAATGAGCGACCAAATCCTAAAAAAAAAACCTTATTGTATTTTTTTCACTATAATGTTTTATTGGCAGGACCTCTACCCATCTGGTCAAGTATTCTATCACATTTATTATATATCGAGCTGCGATTATATTCACCATAAAGTTTATTGGCCCAATGAAATCCACCACAAACTTATCAAAGGGTTGAAATGTTACCAAAGGATGCAGTGGAATTTCATCCCATCATGATGGATTTCCCACTCACTTATAGACATTGCAACTATGATATAATTCCTTTGCGTCATGATGCAATGATGACCACCAAAGTCCCACGTGAATTTTTTTTTGCGCCATATATTTTCCCGCATAATGACCTCCATCTACCCCTTCATGATCTTATAACATAATGGATGGTTTTTCATGTTCTAGAAAACATCAGTGGGGTATTCCATTAGAACCCACTATATACATACAACTTGTGAACAATTGATAATCTATTTCCTTGACTACAAACTACCTTTTTTGCGCCATTATATATCCTTGTGGTATCGACCCAATACTGAGGATGTAAAATATTTTTAAAAATTGGTTGTCAACCATATTGACCTGAAACAAATGTGAATCAGGAAAGCTATCATCCACATTCCCCACATCTTCACTTGAAAGGATCTTGGATAAATGGTATGGTCCTACACTCAACCTTTCTAGCTTCACTATTACTTCAAAATTTTATTCCTAGAATAACATAATCCACATGCATATCCTCCCCCCACATCGACTTGTTTAATATGTATGATAGTGTAAAGTGGTATGTATATAATTTTAAGTATGGCTCCAATAAATGATGCCTATACTTTTTCATAGCATAGAGCATCGTGAGCCCTTCCCTTTCTATCGTGGCATAGTTTTTCTCCGTTGTAAACAATTTTTTGTTGGAAAATGCTATCAGATGGTCTTTCTCTCCTTTCCCTACCCATGCCAATACCACCTATAATGAAATGAACAAAGCATATACATGGACATGAAACTTTTTACTCCATTATGAGGTCATTAAATGGGTGTGGTAACCAAATTCTCCTTCAATTTATCTAGAGCCTTCTCACATTCCTATTTCCATTGAAACTTTATATCTTTCTTGAGAAAATTATCCAATGGCACTGCAAACCATGCATGTATCCAAATGAAACGCCCCTAAAACCTAATTTTTCCCAAGGTAGCATGAAACTGTCTCAATGAATTAGGAGGGCGTAGGTCTATTATTACTATGATCTTTGCAGGATCCACCAATATCTCTTTCTTACATACAATATGATCGAGTAATATCCCAAATGGTGATATGAAAATGCACTTCTTTGAGTTCAAGGATATTTGAAGTTGTCTGTAGTTGTCTAACATCAGTTTAAGCATCTAGACATGTTTATTTAGGAGGCTGAATATATTCCAATTGTTTAGATAAACTTCTAAAAACTTTTGGATGAAATCCTTGAATGTTGCTACAACTACTCTTGAAAACACTATTGGAGCGTTCCTTAGCCCAAAAGGCATGACTATATACATAAAGGACCCTCATTTTATGAAAAATGTGGTCTTGTGGTGGTAATACTTAGTGATATTGATATGATGATACCATAAAAATACACTTGTGAAATAATATGCCTCTTGAACACCAACATTCTCCAAAACTTTGTCAATAAATGGAGTAGGGAATGAGTCTTGACTTCCTCAGGTCCATGCAGAAGTAGATCTCACCAGCCTTCTTATTCTGAATTACTATAGGGTTGATCCATTTAGAATCTTCACCATGTTCAATTATACCTACCTCCAACATTCAATTGTGCTCCTCCTTGGCCTTTTACTTATAAAT
Source organism: Pinus albicaulis (assembly GCA_034641835.2). NCBI lineage: Eukaryota > Viridiplantae > Streptophyta > Pinopsida > Pinales > Pinaceae > Pinus > Pinus albicaulis. The sequence goes on along the minus strand of CM076577.1, from coordinate 670,698,435 downwards.
GGGATTCAACCTATATGGTCTTTGCTTCAGTAGTTTCACATTAAGGTTCAATAGAATATTCATTTCTTACAAATCACCAGTTATGCCTTTCATATAGGAGGTGTTATGGAATCATTCATGATACTCATGCAACAAATTATAATTTATAATTTATTATTTATTATTATTATTTTTTTTTTCTTTTCTTTTCTTTTCTGAAAGTCTCCTTATCCCAGTAGTTGCTAACTACTTTGAGTTTATAGTTCTACTCCCTACTAATGTTTACCTTGCAAGTTCAGATAATTTTTCCATAGTCAGGTGTAGTACAATCTCATCATGGTCCCACCATTGTGAATTCTCCTTTAAATTTTGGGACATTCATATTCCTTGGGTTGTCATCATCATGGAATTCCTCTGAAACATTGTAACATTCTACTAGTTACCATGTATTACGAGGGCTTATGCAATGAGTAGAGAGGTATCTCCTTTAACAGAGTGCTCAAATAAAGTGAAAATATATTTTCCTTCACTTTTTGTAGTGCTCCATCTACTAAAGGGTCTTCAAACTTTAATTTAAATGTTACCTAAAAACTCTCTACCATCCTCCCCCACTTTTTTGTACCTCTTTGTAGTTCCAACTGTGTATACTAGTTGATGGGTATAGTTTCTAAAGTATGTATGAAGTAATGCACTCACTCATCCTCTAGAACCTTCTCCCTTTTCCAATCTAAAAAATAGTTCCCCATGTGGGTGATCAACCAACTCTTTACAGTGCACTGCTTTTGAGTATCTCCTACGCCCAAATGAAATCTGATATGTAAGAAATGCCCACATTTCTACCAAGTGTTAGCATGCTCCTTATGTGTATCCCACTATCACAATAGAGTGGATTTTAGGGCGATTGTATAAATTTATAAACACAATAATGTATTTCCGGATTCTCCTATCTAACAATTTAATCTTATGTTAAATACAAAATCCTTCCACTTAATTCTTTGCAGAAATTAAATCTCCAATTGCAAACACACGAAGCAAGATCAATCGCACATAAACAAGATGTTTTACCAGGGAAGCATAAAGATAAAAACCCCACTATAATATATTATGTACATATCATGGATCATGAAACAATCTCATACAAAAATCTAATCCAAGAGCTCTCAGTACAATATACAATCATCTCACACTGTCATGCAAAATTTTTCATATCTATGCACCAATTTGTTGCCTCTTGACAACCTGCCTCCACTGCGCAATCCCTGCTGAAGAAGAACCCTGAATGAATTCGACCTTACCTTGCCTTGAATGCAAATACTCATAGGAATCTCCAATGTGTGTGTGGATGCATTGAATGCTCCACTATAGTCACAACTGATAGTCCATCACACCCTTTCACCTATCTCTCCACTGGGTCTCCACTGGATCTGACATGCAAGTAGTTAACTGTTGTATTTCTTCAGTTGCAAGTAAGACACTACTTGTGAATTAATTAACTAATTAATTCACTCATCTTTCACTAGTGTACGTTCAGTTACAACTAGCACAACTGAGTTTAAATCACTGAACTGAGTTAAACTAAATAACAACTCCCATAACTACTCTTCCAACTCTGTTACAACTTGCCACAATCAGTTATAACTAAGTCCTCCATGCATGAGTCACCAACTACCCTGGAATTGCGTAATTACTTCAGCCCATTGATATGCCACATATGTTCATTGAAATCAAGTGCTCCAAGAGAATAAGTTACTATTTATTGTCTAATTATTATTAAGGGCTAATAATAATCGACATGCATTCTATTTTTAGATTTGCGATCTATAAATAGACTTCGCCCATATTCTAAAAATAGAAATTCATCCAAAGATAGAACTTTCTCAACCATCTAGAATCAACATCCTGCTAACTTTAGAATATGCCCACCATTCTAAAAATAGACATACACCTAAAAATAGACTATGTGGGCCCCACCTTGTGTAGGTGCTGATTTTTCACTAGGATCAAGGATGATGTTTCTGGATGCCACTTTCACTGTTTCTTGTTGCAAACTTCAACAAATATGTCTAATGATGGCAGCCTAAGATACTTGGGAACATGTGACTCATATTATTTTATATATGTAACAATATCTGTAAGACCATTAAACCTGGGTGGTTCTAATAACTCTGTACTGATCCATCTTACGACGTGGGTGACTTGCATGCATCTTTAAGTATACACCTCATGGTGGAAATGCTGTTAGTTCTTTAAGGCCTCATCTGAATCCAAAAAAAAATGAATTGATACTTCACCAAATTAGAGTTCCAACCATTGTAGGGTTGGTGTAGTCATTATGTCACATTGTAACATTATATAAATTGTCGAGGTCCACTGCGTCAAGGTCCCCTCTCAAAATTTCGACACAAATTTCTTCTTCTTTAGGATCTAAGGGCATGACTACCTATAAGCCCCCTGACTAAAATTCCATTTGTCTCTTCTTAAAAGTAATGATGGCTTGTTTTTCAAAGGCCTAGTTTATGCCAAGTAATGCTAGATGTGGGCCCATATCATCCATTATATCATTCACCTTGAAGTTAGATAAGCTCCTAAGCCCATCGACGTTAACTTCAACTTCTACCAATCTTCCAATTGGGAATATTATATATTGGTTTTCCAGCTGAATTTGAATAGGAAAATATTCCAATTTCATATTAAAATGAGCTCCTAGGTCTTCTTTGACAATATGTTTACATCAGTGACCATATCTACTATACCATTTCCCATATCATAATCGACGAGTTGAGCATTAAACCATAATGCTCAATTCGTGCACTTCTTGCGTAAACCTGTTTCACTGTTATGTACAGTGTCTACGTGATAGGATCCACCTACTCTTGCCTAAAATGGTATATAATCCTATGCAAATTCTTCAATAAGCATCCATCTTGAATTAATTCTAAGAAACTTATAAGGAAATCCTTAATGGGACTTGTCCAAGGGGGGAAAATCAGGTAGTGATTGAAGTGATGTGATTCATGCAAACTAAGAGACATAAGGTTCAATCCCTCTATCATGACTTGCTCTACAGAGAGGAGAACATGTTGTACACGCCCATAGGTTTAGTGGCGGTGGCCAGAATCAACCCCATGTCACATGAGTATGAGACTGAACCAGTTTCTTATTCCTCTGGGTTTGTAGCAACCCCTAATAAAAACATACAAATTTTACATCAATGCATGCTATAAAATATCAAAACATAATTATTCATTCAGATAATACATAATTTACGAGATCATGAGATGAAAAGACTTACGTGTAAGCAATGCTATTCTTATTCGAAATTCAGAGTGGTTGTGCTATATCGCTCCTGCTAACCACAACATTGTTTTGGGGACAAATATCCACCCAACCGTAGGTTCAACTGCATATAATATTTCTACATTTGGCCACCCTCGAGCACTAAATCAACTACTATTGTTAGTGACTCCTTTGTCTCTCAACATTCCCTTCATGCAAAAATTAATGCTTCTCATCTCCATTTTTAGCAATTAACTAGAGCAAACTATCCAAAAAATGGAAAGGGGATTTGAAAGAGACCCACATGTACACGATCCATGTGTCATCATGCAAACTCTTATCTCTTTTTATTTTCTTGTCAACTTTACTTATTCTTATTATTTATAGTTTATTTATATAAATATATATATATATTTATAACTTTGGTTTATTATTTGTTATTTTATTTATTTATATATTAATATTATTTCATTTTATTGTTATTATTATTATTATTTATAATAATAATAATAGTAATAATAATAATTATAATAATAATAATAATTATTAATACGGGGCATTACATGCTCCCCCTCTTTAAGGAACTTCGCCCCGAAGTTAAGTTTATTCATTTACTTATTCATTATTATATTTATTTATTTCCTTACATTTTCCCAACACCCTTTGCTAAACTAGTATACCAACAGACATTGAAAGTTACATCAAAACACCATGGAAATCCCAAGGAATCTTAAGCCTCTTTCCCAACTTTTAGAACCAATCATATAGCCTCATCAGTTTATATCACATCCCCAAGGTTTATAACTCATCTTCCCCAAGGCAGGAATCCGGTCCTAAAATTTAATGGCTTCGATAATCTCGTAAGGCTGGTCCAAATCCCTCTACAAATCACTAAGCACATAACCCCACACATATAATTCCTCACACCACTTCTAGACTTTGGATTCCCAATCCAATATCAGGAACTCGATCTCCTCAAGATATTCCCATAGCCCCTAAAGTGATATCCATTAAGAGTTATACAAGGAAAAATAGACACTGTCATATGTAGTGTTGATTGAGTCTGTCCCTAGCCCATATGATGTTACATATTATCCCTCGCGAGTGTGAGCTCCCATGAGATCATCAAATAAACCAATCATGTCATCCCATTAGTGTATTTCCTGTCAATCACCACATCTCAACATGTAGCCAATGCATTAGTTATGTTATCATAATATCATAGAAAATAACCCATATGCCAAATATTGCATACCATCATGAAAACATAATATCATTTTATCACGAAATTCTCAATAGTAAAAACTTCATGCTCATGCATGTCATAAAATCTGCATGCAATAACCACATGCTTCACATCCTGAGTACCATCATAAGTTATAAAATAAACATCTCTATATCAAAGATATATCATAACATCACATAATAAATGAAACCACATGTCAATATAATTTCATATCATAAAATCATCATAAGATTATGCTTCAACATTTCCATGTTGACATAACAAATAACGAAAACCATAACCTTATAAATAGTTACATAGTGTATACAAAAAATTATATATTGTATAAATAATAATAATTGAAGATTGAATTTTGAACATCATGCTTCTAAATTTACAATTAATTTTTTATAATATATATACATTGTAGTAAGAATAATAATAATATTACTGCACTATGAATTTTTCATTACACTAACATACTTCGGAAAAATATATCAATACTTTTGTTTATTATTTGTTATTTTATTTATTTATATATTAATATTATTATTTATTAAAACATGACATTATAGGGTTACAAAAAAATATGAATGTGACTTACTTCCATAGTAGTCCCCTTTGTTGGAGACCGATCACAGAGTGGTGCCATCTATCGCTGCATTGTCGAGCTTGAGGGTCCCCATTCTAATGCTAAAAGATCTTTCCTCACCTCTTGGTATGTTCAATTCTCCTTGACTAGATCAATGTTGGGTACGTGTTATATTCTTTGCACAACTATGCACAAGGGGGTCGAAAACCCCCCCTACATAGGGTTTGGGGTAGCGCCCCCGCTCCCCCCCAAAAAAAAATATTTGGGTATATTTTTGCATCTATTTTCAGAAATTTTCGTTGTTAGTGCTTTTCAGGTGCATGGTGGTTTCTTTCATGGTTTTTGTAGATATGGTCAAAGGAACCATGGCCATATTCTAATCAAGGGTTAATGGATTGTGGGTTTATGAATGCCACACCATATATATAGTGTATTGTAACATTGTAAAGGAACATAATGAAAAACCATCTCATTTCCTTAGTTTTGGGCTAAAAGAGAAAAATATTTGTGTATGTTTTCTGTAATATCCATTGTATATTTTCTGTTAGTTTTAAAAATTTGTTTGCAAATATTATTTGTACTAGGTTAAAACCTGTAATCAAATTCCAGAGGGGCCTCGAGAGACTTCTATATCCATGGGTGGGGTTGCTCTGTCTTATTTATTGCATATATTCCCATTATTTTCCCACCTCTGGTGATTGTCGATAAATGAGGGTGGTCTAAATGAAAATTTTCTATCACCATCAACACATTAGGTCCCCGTTTCTCCTGACACTTGGCTATAATTTATGGACAACCTTCTGTGGCATGATCTAATTGATAACAATATGTAAGGTAGTACAAGGATTCTAGAAATCTCAGGAAAGTTTTCATGCTTGTCCATTGTTGTATCTATTTCTCGAAGGAAGTTCTTGGATGCGAGACTACATCGAGCGACCGACTCGACTAAACTTTAGGTTCAGGCTAGCCCTCAAACCATAGGGAGATCCCTCAATATTACAAGGTTTTTTTAATGCTGTTCATTGTCACTGGACAACAACTTATGAAGAACAATGGCTAGACCTAGGATTTGTATAGGTGGTCTCTGATGAGTATCCAATATTTTCTCAGAAATAAATCCCTCCCTTGCTGAGGTTTGATCAAAGTTCCAACGTCCAACTTCTAAATAATAACGTAACTTTAAATATTTTGGTAGAGGAATAGAAGAGAAATTAGATAATCAAGTATCCTCCCTGAATACTTAATCATCTAACAAGAGTAGATCAATATAAAAGAATCTCTATAACCTACATAAATATGATTAAGATACGACAAAAGGAAATAATTTAATGATGCAGAGGTACTAATTTAGACAAATTGTCCAATTATCTAGTCTCAGTGTAGATGATAAATTTGTCATGGGATGTCAGGGAGGTTGATCCTCAACCTAGCCTTTCCAAGTGATTCTATATTAACTTATGCATATGCAGAAAAAAATTATGAAATCACTGGAAAAGGAATGCATAAGAAACATATTATGTCATAAAACTAAAGCCAGAAACTTTTAATTAAATTTTTGCAATAGAAGTCCTTACAAAAATGACAGGGTTTTGGCATAAAAATCTAACCCCCGTTTATTACAATTCATCCAATATATAGAGATTACAATTCAAAGCTATCACTAGCTTTCCAGAAATAAAATTAAATAAATAAAAAACTAAAAATAGAACTAAATGTAAGAAATTAATTGCAAAATAATTTCGAAATACTTGAACTCTTGATGTCAAATGATATTTCAATATTGATTCATACCTTTGACTTATTAATCCTATGCCTAGATATCCAAATATGTTCTCTTAAAATCTCCTAATTGTCCAGTAATCAAGGAAATTAACCTTTGACTGCTAATTATGTTTCTGGGTAATACTGCCCTTGTGTCCACAAGATCTCCTATTTTTAAATTAATATTCGAATGCTATAGTTGCCAAATACCGTGCCACCAAATATGGGATATATTGTTATAAAATCCCTTGAATTTTCGATTTAATCCTCTTTCTATTGGTTCTATGCCTTAGATTCTCCTTTAACTATTGTTTCCAAGTCTAAACATCTGGAATTGGTGATATTGAAATTTTCTGAATTTGTCCTCAAGCCTTTAACTGCTAATTGATTCCTTTTTTATTTAAGAAGTATAATTTGGATAACATATAATCAATTGATTTTAGCATTATTCCTTTAATATCCTTAGCATCTTGATTTCTTGAATGACTTGCATGCTGCCTATTCTTGAATTTAACCCCCACTTCTTCTTTTTGATTATCCATTATTTTAAGAATCTCCTAGAGTCCATCTTGTACTAAGTTGAAGAAAATTTTAAGAACTATAACATGCCTTGCTTAACCAATTTCTTGTAAAGAGACTTTAAAACCTCTACTTCATTTCAAAATTCCTTGTGTATATCTTATAACCATGACCAACTATATACTGAATCCCCAATAGATGTGGCTAGGAAGAAGGCTAGTGAACATAATGCAAAAGTCATGAATTATATCTTGCGTGGCCTATCAAAATCATAATTTGTTAAGGTGACACTGTTAAACACCATGTTGAACACACACATGGTGTATGAGAAGAATAAACACACACACACAAGAGACTCAACACACAATGAAGGATAAGTGTGAGGCTTTCTTATTTTTCCATTATACATGATGTACATTTATAATACAATGGTGTGACTCTTGGTTTCACATTCCAAGGTCACTTGGACTCCATTGTGAATTTTCGCATTCCACACCTACCCATGTAGGATTAGGTGTTCCAACATCCCCCCTTAATCCGAAGGGGTATGTGTGAGTCCAAGAAAAGAGTTGTAATAGAAATCTGCAAAGTATACATGGCAGCACTTGGGCTGAATCAACTCTCTGAAATGTTGGAAAAAAAGAGGTGGTTTTAGGATGACCACAAACACTGGAACGCAAAACTTGTTGCAGTTCCCGGAACTCTTCCAAAGCGCTTGAAGGCCGGAAACACATTGGAAGGTGTCCTCATAAGGGGACCCAACCTAAAAGAAAGGGGAGGTCTACTACACTGTGATGGTTTTAGGATTTTGCCCAACTCTGCAGAATGCTTGAAAGCATTTCTGGAACTCAACAAAGGCGGCAAGAAGGTGCAGAGGCTTCTACTAGAGAAATGTCCTCATATATGAAAGGGAGACCTTTGACCTAAAAGAAGGGGGGTATACTACCTGTGATGGTTTTAGGTTACCCACCAACCAAAGATGATGGTTTTAGGCTATCCACCAACCGAAGGCATGCTCATGGGCATCCGTGTCTCTGGCTACATCTATGAATCTGGAATGATGAATTGTGGCTCCGGTTCGCTTGAACTGCTGGCTACAACTTTGAACATGGAATGAGAGATTGTGGCTCAAGCTCGCTTGATCTGACGTTGAAAATTGTACATGACCACCATTTTCCCCCTTGTCAGGGACAAGGTGAAATGATGGCAAAAACTCAACTGCAAGTTTTCTCAATATTCGTGAACAAGTTCTAACATGTGTCTTAAACATCTTCTTGGCTGTTGATGCCCATTGCCAAGAAGCGATCCATCCAAGATGAATCTTGGTTCTTGCAAGAGGCTTGTCTGCGAAGCCATCTGTCTTGAAGAATGAGTGTGCACGACCACGGTGCTTGCATGGATGAGGTCAAAACGGTGATCTTTCATATGTGGCAACTCGATCACGGTGTTGGCATTTTACACAATCTGATGTGGAAATGGCGGTGAAACGAGGATGCAGAACAAACTGCCGAGGTGAGCTTATCCTTTAAGGCCAAACACTCTACCAAGAAATATGATGGGCTTTGTGGTCAGGGGAATATGAGAGGCAAATCCTTGTCATATCCAAGACCAGTTCGGTGCTTGTTGTGGACAAGCTCTTCCCAAGGTCTGATGATGGGCTTGAGAAGTGCAGGTTGAACTGCTGCATCTGCATGTACATCTGCTCTAGTGCAAGGAACTGAATGGGAATCAACTGCATCTTTATCTTCTTTCTTCTTATGAGAGTCCTTCACAATCTTCTGAACAGAAACAGGTTCAGAATGGTGACTCTTTTGCTGAAGTTCATCTTGCTGAAGCTGAGTTTCCAACTGCAAAAACTCAATCTTTTCTTGTGCATTTTGCAAACAACTTTGAATGTTACAAAGAGAATCCTTGCTCATTTTTATCATATTATCAACATTGGAATGAATGAGGTTATTCAACAACTCTAATGCCTCATTGATTTTGGCCATTTTCAACAACTTGGGCTCAAAAAATGAAAGGATGTCGGCTTCAACCGAAAATGCACCCGTTTACAATGTGAATCAATCTTTCTTTCAAATAGATACAAATGACTTATAGAAATCTCAAAGTACAAAGTGTGCTCCTCAAATGATGGAGGGCAATGAACAATTTTTCAATAACTCAAGTACTAATTGCTATGAAGAAGCAATACAATGTAAATATAATAGAATATCTCTGCAAAATATTTTGTAAATGTGCAACTGAAAACACTATGCAGCTGAATTTTTCTTCAAAGAGCTGTTTTGCACCAATAATAACTCATCTTCAAATGTCAATTTCTTCAAAAAAATCACCCTCTTATATATGCCACAAATCATAAAATGTCAAATCTTCTCTTTTCACTATGTATTTAATCCATTTTCTCTTCATATGCCATTTCCTTCATTTCTGCTGTTCATATTCCTTTCTACTCTTCCTCTTTTCCTCTCTCTTTGCTGCTCTTTTTTTTTTTTTTAAATTAATTAAAAATGAGAATTTGTTAAAAATAGAGGGAATTTAAAAGGGAGATTTATTTAAAAAGGAGGGATGGAATTTATTATATGAAAAGGTATTTTAATTGTAATAAAAGGGAATTTTAATTAGGGAAAGGGAAATATTAAAATGGAATGGGATTTTTTTTTAATGGGTGAAGGTATTAAATGGAAGGGAGGAGGGATATTAAAAAACATTTAAAAATTAAGAGTTGGAGGGAACGATGGCGAGGGAGGGTCGAAGGGTTCGAGGAGAAGGGGGCAACCAAAGGCTGTGGGATCAGCGTGGAGGCCGAGTTAAAAAAATTTAAAACGCAGAAAATGCTTGCGTTGAAGGGAGATGGGGGTTTAGGGAAGAGGGCGAGTGTACGCTTTGTGAGGGGGCTCGGGGTTTGCAGAGTGTTGTGAGCGTAAAGAGGGGGCGCAGGGTTGGGATGGGCGTTGAGAGTTGTCGTGGGAAAGAGGGGCGTATAGCAATGGAGAGAGGGTGAGGGCGTATAGAGAGAGTGAGGCCGACGTGAGTAGGTGAGGTTGGGGTCAAGGTAGCGGGTAGGGAGGAACGTGAGGGGGTTTGGAGTGTTGTGAGCGTAGGGAGAAGAGGTGGCTCGAATAGCGTGCTGAGAGTAGTATGGGGTGCGGGAGTGTGCAGGTAAGGGGAGGGCCGACGTAGAGTGAGGTAATGTGGAGTGGCCGGCTATGGGAGCGTTAAGATTGGAGTGATAGGTTGGGAAGAGTAGGTCGTGGAGGAGTTGGGGAGGAGAGTGGTGTGAGGCCGCAAGGTAGGGAGAGCGTATGTGAGGTCTGCATAGAGTAGGTTGAGGGGAAGGCCGAGTGTGCTGGTTAGTGGTGTGAGGGTTTGAGCAGGGGGGCCGAAAGGCCTAATGCCTGAAAACAATTTTTTTATTTTTATTTTATTTTTTATTTTTTTATTTTTAATTTAATTTTATTTTTTTTAATATAACAGCAGAGAGAGATTGGAGAAATTGTAGAGTCAGAGATTTGCAGGAAGCTGAAATAGTAGAATTTTTTTTTTTTCAAATGTATAGCAGAAACAAATCCAGCAGCAGAAAATGCAGAGATTGAAGAATTTTTTAGCAGAAAAACTCAGATTTATTTTGCAGTAAAAACCAGAAATTTCTTCTTCAGAGACTCAATTTAAACTATTTTCAGCAGCTCTTCAAAATGCAGAATAAAATGGGCAGAAATTGTAGGAAGAAATCAACCTTCAGATGTGCAGTGCTGCTTTTTTTTTTTTTCAAAACCAATGCTGGAATGTTGCCAATTTCTGAATGCTGCTCCTTCTCCAAAACCACTTTCTGAATGCGGCAAAAATGTCTGCTGCAGAAACTCTGAGTGCTGCAAAAATGTCAATAATTTTTGCAGATATGCACAGGCCATAAACACAAATGGCTCACTCAATTTGGAGCAGGGCCAGCAATCGCCCGCTGCGTACCATGTTGAACACACACGTGGTGTATGATAAGAATAAACACACACACACACAAGAGACTCCTTTTCAATGAGAGGATAAGTGTGGCTTTCTTATTTTTCCATTATACATGATGTACATTTATAATACAATGGTGTGACTCTTGGTTTCACATTCCAAAGGTCTTGGACTCATTTGACTTTTAGCATTCCACACCTACCCATGTAGGATTAGGTGTTCCAACGGACACATTGTGAATTGTAAACCTAAATTTGGTATAAACTTCAAAGCCTTTATGAAGGTGTGTGTGAGTGAAGAAGGAAAATATCTAAACTCATAGAAGATGATTCGAGAGTTTGAAAATGAAAGATGAATAAAATGTTGGAGCCTATTTCCATCATGTGGATGAAATTGTCAACATCATCAAAGGACCTTGTGAGAAAGTTTAATAACTAATGAGTGTGCAAAAGGTTCTAAGGTCAATCCCACTAAATTTGATACCAAGGTCTCTGCCATTGAAGAAATGAAGGATTTGGAGAAACTAACGATGGATGAGCTACATCAGGTTCTCATTGCATATGAAATGATGAAAGAATAAGAAAAATAAACACATAAGGAAGCATCTTTCAAATCATCAAATAAGACAAAAGGAAACAAATCTTGTGAATTTTCTAGCCATGAATTAGATACAAAAGAAAAAATATTTGTCAGAAAGATAAAAGGAGGACTTGAAAAATACAAATGTAGGCTACCCTTCAAATGTTTAATAGTATTAAAGTATGCAATTTTTCTGCTAAATTTCCATATGGAAAAAGTGAATATAGTGATGATGAAGAAGAGCGTAAGAATAAAATCAAACCTTATAGACACAACATATGAAAATATACTAAGAATAAGAGTTTTTACTCTCGAGAGGACAATAAATTTTCTGAAAAAAGTGATGGATATGTTTTTGATATTGAAAAATAATAATTCCTCTTCATAGCCATGGATACAATGTATTTTGATAAAGAAAATTAATACAATCATAGATAAAAATCATATTAAGAAGAATACATTGATGGGGAAGTGAATCTTGAAGCAAAAGTTGTTAATGCCTTAGAAGATAGACACACTTAGGGGAATGAATAAAAAACAAATTGAGAAATTGTAGAAATATGTAAAGAAGGATCATGATATTTATGAAACATAAAAAATAGTTATCATCCTAAAGAATCAACTAAAATATGAAAAAAGGACAGAAAAAGTCGTGAGAAGCCAGTTGAAAGAAGTGGAAGAAATTTGCGAGAAGCTAGAAGCTAGAATCATTTCCTTGAGAAAGGAACTAGAAAAAAAAATTTACCTGTTGAATAGAAGCTTGAAGTTTGGAAAGAGTGTCGAAATATTAGTTAAGGTTCTTAGTTTCCAAAGGCCACCATTCATTAAGATAGGTCTTGGATACAACAACAAAAAAAAGACTCCTGAGGGAGATGCAAGCATTAAGGTCATAAAGCTACCAAAAAAGGAAATTGAAGGAAATCTGAAAAGCTATGCTAATATTCTCAAAGAATCCATAAAAAATGAAAGCAGCAAGAGGAAACAAATTGACGAGCAACAAAAACCTACCCTTGAAACAATAATGAAAAGGATGAGTTCAAAATATTTCTTCTATGAAGAAGGTCCTTCACAACTCGATACTAAAATATATTCCTTGGATATTGTTTTAATTGAAATAATTTTGGTTGTAAAACAATAGGTTGTAGAGATTCCGCAATAAATAATTATGTGAAAGAGAGAAATAGAGGATATTATAAGACCTCAAAGAATGATAATGTGAGTAATAAAATTAGAATTTCTCATGGATTTTTGATAGAAATTACAATTCATTTTCTCCCCTACTTGATTAAAATATTGAATGTTATTTGTGAAATAACTATGGTCACATAGCATGTGACTATAGAAGCAACAAATAAATACTTGTAAACAAAACAAGAAAGAATATGTTCTTACCAGGTATATAGAAGAATACATAAAGATGTGGAAAATGAAGCAATAAGAACATAAGAAATAAAAATGTGGACATGCACTCTATTCTAAAAAAAAGGAAGTCAATGGTACATTGATAGTGGATGTTCAAAACACTTGACAAGGGATTATAACAAAATTCTCACCCTAAATGAAGAAAAAGGAGGCAACGTAACTTTTGGTGGATAATTCTTCTGCAAGGATAGTTGGAAAAGGCATGGTTATTCTTGACGATCAAAAGATGAAACCACATAATTTATTATATGTTGAAGGGTTAAAACACAATATTCTAAGTGTTAGTCAAGTTATGATAAAGTCTACAACCTTTTATTCTAAAGGATGCGAGATAAGGAAAGTGGGTTTAGGAATATTAGTGGAAAATGAAAACATAACCTCAAGCAATGTATATGTCCTTGATGAATTCAAGGGAGAAAAATGATGTATGGGAGAAGTAAACAAAATATTTTTATGGCATAAAAGGATGGCTGATATAAACATTGAAAATCTAGTGAAACTAAACAAGACATAAACGGCAAGGGAATACCCAAAGGATTTTGAAACATATATATTTTACAATACATAAACAAAGAAGTAGATGAGAGTTATTTTTTAAAGTAAATTGCCAACATAAATAATTTTGGAAATTTTACAAACAAACCTCTTAAGGCTAGTAAGAACACAAATTTTAAAAGGTGAGACTTATTTTATGATACTTCTTGATGATTACATAAGAATGAAATGGGTTAAATTTCTTAAAGAAAAATATGAAGCATTTGAGAAGTTTATAGCTTTAAAAGCTCTAGCTCAAAATGATACTTATTTAAAAATCAAGTGTTTAAGATCAGAGAAAGGAGGTGAGTTGTCTCTAATGAATTTGGTGAATTTGTGAGAATCATGGAACCAATAGACATTTTTTGGTAGCAAGGACTTCACAAACAAAATTGAATTATAGAAAGGAAGAACAAAAATGTACAAGAAATGGATAGAAAACCGTTTATGAAGCCAAACTACCAAAAACCTTTCCGGGAGAACCAACAACACAATAATCTACATTTATAATAGAGCACAAATTAGAGTGAAAAAAAACAATACACCTTATGAATTATAGAAAGGTAGACTAGCTATAGTAAAATAATTCCAAGTATTTGGGAGCAAGTGCTATATAAAGGTAAATGAAGATAATTTAGGAAAGTTTGATTCTAGAACATATGAATGTATCTTCCTTGGATATGCATTCAAAATAAAGGTGTATAATTGTTACAGCAAAAGACTGCAGAAGGTGGTAGAAAGAATTGATGTAAGAGTGGATGAAGCAATACCTAAAAAAAAAAAAACACAAACAAATGAAAATATGGAGGAGAAAATATATAGAGAACGAGAAAATTAAGTAGGAGAAGAGTAAAATAAATAACAAGAATATATAGAACGCCAATCTCCAAAGACACCATCTATATTTGTCCACAAGCATGACCCACAAAATCATATTTTTGTGTGATATAGATACAAGAGTTCATACTAAAAGAGGATGGGTAAGTACACCAAAGAAAACAAAATTATATTTTCTATTCAAAATAGAGCCCATAAATTTTCACAAACTAGTGAAGATAAGCATTGGGTTAATTTTGTAGAAGAAAAACTGAATGAAATTGAGAAGAATGAGACATGGGAACTTGTATCCAGATAGAATGACAAAATGTGATTGGAACAAAATGGGTCTTTAGAAACAATTCGAACGAAGATGGAAAAGTAGTAAGAAATAAAGCAAGATTTGTTTTTAAAGGGTATGCTCAAGTTGAGGGTATTGAATTTGAAGAAATATTTTCTATAGTTGCAAGATTAGAAGCAATCGTAATGATTTTTCCATTTAAGTGTTTTAGGAACTTCGAAGTCTTTTTAAATGGATGTCAAGTCATCCTTTCTAGATGGAAATATAGAAGAGGAAGTGTTGTTGTTGTTGTTGTTTTTTTTTGAATTTACATACACTCATATTGATACAGAATTTTACAAGAGAACATGGCCTCAAGAAGTCTAACCTAGAGATCCTAAAAAATCAGCTATATGGCCGTAAAGATTTTGAAAAACGGTGTCACTTTGATCTTTGACATTCTTATAACAAAACTGAAAACTAACCAGAGGAACTTCAAAGACCATGATAGTATGACTGGACCCATACAAATAAGCAGGTAGGTGCCGCCCATTAGACATGGGAACTTGTATCCAGATAGAATGAGAAAATGTGATTGGAACAAAATGGGTCTTTAGAAACAATTCAAACGAAGATGGAAAAGTAGTAAGAAATAAAGCAAGATTTGTTTTTAAAGGGTATGCTCAAGTTGAGGGTATTGAATTTGAAGAAATATTTTCTATAGTTGCAAGATTAGAAGCAATCGTAATGATTTTTCCATTTAAGTGTTTTAGGAACTTCGAAGTCTTTTTAAATGGATGTCAAGTCATCCTTTCTAGATGGAAATATAGAAGAGGAAGTGTTGTTGTTGTTGTTGTTTTTTTTTTTTTTTTGAATTTGTCTACTCCTATATTGATACAAAAATTTTACAAAGAGGCTGTGGCCTCAAGAAGTCTAGCCTAGAGATGCGGCATTCGCCCATTACATAACTGAAAACTGACCAAAAGAACTTCAAAGACCATGACAGTGTCTAGCCTGGAGATGCAGCATTCGCCCATAACAAAACTGAAAACTAACCAGAGGAACTTCAAAGACCATGACAGTATGACTGGACCCATACAAATAAGCAGGTAGGTGCCGCCCATTACAAAACTGAAATCTGTCCTGTTAAACTATAGTAACCATAACATAAACCCAAACAAACGAGCAGATGAGTGCCGCCCACGCAGGGGAAACCGACAATTGAACCTTAGAGTAAAAGACTGAGCATGAGAAATGATGAGCATATGACCACTGTAAAACAAAAGGGAATTTAGCCCATTTAAGCAATAGGGAATCAAAAACCTTTGAACGCAGACCTGATTAAGATTCATGAGAGGTGGTAGGCGACTCTTCAACAATGCGACATGCATATTTGTAGGGGTCTTCTTCCTCAGCAGGATGTCCCTCCTTGCCTATAAAATCGCCACTAGTGGGGACTCTCGGACCAGCCTGAAAGCTCACGTCCGGGGGAGCAATGCCACTAGGATACTTACTCTGCTTGTTGTCAGCCGGAGGTGTGCCATGCCTATCTTCCGCCCTCATCTCCAGAGTCACCCCCGGTGTCGCGACAACCAGACCCGAAGAGTCCTCTTGAAGCACAATGGTAACAGTTGCTATGAAAGAGGAATGTCTGAAGGTGCAGGGGAACTGAAATTGAGCAGTATGAGACTGCGTAGGGGAGGAATGGTGAGAGCGTGCCGCTGAATTATGTTGCCCATGACCCCATCCACGGCCACTCCTGGTGTCGGGATAGCGGTCAAAGCAGAAATCCGAGGAGAAGGACGAGGAATCAGATGTTGAGGAGGAGGGCTGGCGGACCACATGCCCACGAGAACTTCCCCTCTTGCAGTGCATTCTCTGGCGCAAACGGGGCATGATGTGAAGAACATGCAGCGCAGAATAGTCAGCAAAACTGTGGAGGCAGGGGAGGGCAGTAGGGGGCCGAGCTTCAGCCCGCAAAGGAGCACTGGAGATGACAGAGGACGAGAGGCGACTAAGTTTGCAGAAAGGACTTTGTGTAACATGAAAACTCGGCAACAAATCGATGCAACATTCCAGAGCGCATCGTTTCCCAGTGCTGGTTCGAGAGCGAGGCTCTGCGGCAGCAAGGGAACAACTCGAGCGCAGGGGAGGAGCGTGAATGAAACCTTGGGGAGGCGCCATGGCAGATGAATTTGCGAGCTGGTATGGAGGGACGAGCTGCATTAACACAACATTGAAGATGGATGAAAATAGATTAATGACAAACATCACACGAGGCCGGATGGCGGTGGTAATAAGCCACGCACCAACCCACCACGCCGCCCACGTACTGATCGCCAAGCTAAACACCCGCATCCGGGTAAGAGGAAGTGTATTTTGAATAGTTAGAAGGAATTCAATTATCAAAAAGGAATATCATGTATGCATATTGAAGAAAACACTCTATGGACTAAAGCAAGCTCCCAAATCTTGGTTTTTAGGACTTGAAAGATACCTACAAAAAAAAGGTTTAGAAAGAGAAGTTGTAGACAAAAATATTTCCATCAAAACATAAAATGAAAATTTGTTATTCAATTTGGTTTATGTGGATGATATAATTTTTGGAAGTAATGTTTATAGAATGAGCCAAAAGTTTGCATAAGAAATGAAAAAACAATTTGAGATGTCCATACTTGCAGAATTTTCATTCTTTCAAGGTTTTTTTTTCTTAATATAACAAAAGAATATTCATTTCTTAGGCCAAATACATCAAGGAGATGCTGAATAAATTCAAAATGGAGGACCATGCATTTGTTACTACACCCATGATCATAGAATGTAAATTGAGAAAATATGATGAATCCCCAAAAGAAAATCAAACACTATAAGGGTTAATGATTGGAAGACTACTATATGTGAAAACAAAAAGGCCAAACATCTTGCAAAAATTAGGTTTGGTTGCAATATTTATATATAAATCAAAGGAGACACATGTGCAAGCTGTTAGTGTCAGTATTTGCATTCTGCCATCAGTGATAAAAAATCCTCTTTTTATATCATTTCAGGAGTCCCGCTCAATTTTTTTTTATCATTCCACTAGGTCATGTAAAAAAGTCACTAATGTTTGTAGCCCTAGTCCAAAAACATCACTCTTCCTCAAATTCGATTACTTGCTGGCATAGTTTCAAACCTTGCTACCTGTACACCATCCATAAAGTCAATATCAGTCATGTAATCTTGAAATTCAGTCCTTCAAGGTCTCATTAGGACTTTTAGGGTTTTTCAAGGTTTCACTAGGTCATTAGGGTTTCCAATGTCCAATTAAGCTTCATTTCCATTGCATAAAACCAACAAGTAAAGGGTGATCCAATAACATCTCTTCACCATATGAAGTTTCTTTGTGAAGAAAAATTATTGTTTCAACATGTGATTCTGGTTTTCATATGTAATTTTTAATTTTCATTATGTAATTTTATGTCTTTCAAAGGTAATAATTTCACCATCCCAAGCTGCTAACTCAGTGTTCCAAAGATGCCAAACCACCAAAAAGTCAAATTCAAAGAGTTCTCAAAGTCATCAAAAGATAAATTTGTCAAAGGAAAGAGTCAAATGAAAGGGTAAAGTTTCAAAAGGTTAAGTCAATAACAAAGGAAGAAAGTGGGTCCCAAGGCCCAAATCATCAATTTCATGAAGTATGAATACCACTAAAACATCCATTCAAACTCATTTGCACATCCAAGGGTCGAGTTTGCACTCCCTCAACCCAAAAAGGTCAAATTTCAGAGTCAGAGGCGATTTTTTTCTTGGCGCTACGCTTAGTATATTGGCGATGTGCGTAGGAGATAGGTGCTACGCTCAAAGCATTTGGCGCTGCCTTTTTTACCTCAGGCGCTGCGCTCCTGGGCAAGGCACTGCGCTTTTTCCCAGTGCGCTGTGATTTTTCCCAGCAAGCCCTAGGAGCATCAAAATACCCTCAAACTCTTCCAAATTTTCAACATAAGCTTGTTTTCTCCTCTATTAAGTAAGTGACACAAAATCTTCACCTCCTTTCTTTCCTAAATTTCATATTTATGTTGTTTTTCTTCATAAGAAAAATTAACTTAGTGTCTAGTGGAAAACCCTAGTATCACTCCCTCACTCTCTATTTACTGCCAAAAAACCCTACAATACCTTCCTACATCACTATTCAACCCATCCCTAACCTTACACTACTCTTTACTAATCCCTAAATCCCTTCCCTATAAAACCCTAAGTCCTAGGCCACTAAAATTCCTAGGCAACCACTACCCTAAACCTGTAATCCAATTATCATTTTCAACTCCCTAGGTATCTTGACCTCCTATCACCCCCTAAATTTCCCTAACCCCTTCCCTCATATCCCTAAATTTTCCTACCCTAATCCCTACTCCCTAGACCTATCCCCATTCCCATTTCCTCCCCTAGGGTTTCTAGACCAAGACACCATGGAAGAAGACATAGAATATATGGGAGAGCAGGAACATAGATTGGAGGAGGAGGACATACAACATAGAAGGCCACACAAAGGAGGGAGAATCCTAAGGCTGGAGCCCACAAACACTAGAGAAATGATAGCCTCACTAATGACAGTTTCATGCTTTCAGTATGTTGGTTGCCTTGAGTTTTGTAACATGATTGAAAGGGTAAAACATCACCCTGTTTTGAGCAAACTCTTCAGTGTAAACCTCAAAGACAATCAAGTAACCCTAGCAGGTGTGACTTTTGCAGTGTATACATCCATCATTGCTGCTACCATAGGGATTCCAAACATGGGTGAGAGGTGGTTCAAATCCAAAGATTTGGAGGATCAATACTATGAGCCATTCATCAAACCAATGTATAGAAATGGTGGGAAGGAGGGTCTTTCATTTCACCTATCTTCTTAATAGGTATGCCCCCATGATGAAGATCAACATGAAGTATTTCTCTTGTGAAGGGAGGTTCTCTAGACTTTACACATATCACATTAGATTGCTCATGGACTTCACAAGAGTTAAATTTCTCAATATCCCATACTATCTTTTCAGGAGCATAGAAAAAATGGCAAACATTTTTCAAAAGAGAGAGTTTGACCAACAAATGAATAGTATTTTCCACCACTCCTTTGTCAAAATCATTGTCCTCCATCGGCTTAACCAGTTGAACATTTCATGGGACACATTCATAGCAAATGACATCTTCACTGCTCCATAATTTCCACATGTTGAATATGTGCCTTCTTCATCTAACCCTACTACATCTATGCCTCCATCTCAGCCCACAATGCCTACCATTTCATCACCTCAGTCCACTTCACCTACTCCATCGCCATCACCACCATCATCACCATTTTATCAACATAATGAGTCACTTAGCAGAGTTGAGGTCAGCAAGCATAAAGAGGCTGAAATGAGCACAATGGAAAAGACATATCAAAGAGGGAATAGGCAGGTGTTTTCCCCACAGATTGTGGGAGGAGCCTTGCCTTCTTCACCAACAAAGCAGGTACAGAAGGGAAAACAAAATATGGAAGAAGAAGATGTACATGAGGCAACCCTTCATGATGAGGATGACCTCCATGAGATAGAGACATATTTTGAACTTGTTGATTTAGATGATGAGCATGATGATGAGGCATCCAAAATGATTATCAAGTAGAAGGATGCCCAAATCAGTGAACTTCATACCAACTTAGAGAGATCTAAGTTTGTCATTGCATACTATGAGCAAGAAAATGAACAACTCAAGACCATGTAGGCCATCATGGAGATTCAGCTTCTCAAGGAAAAAAGAGAAGAAAACAAGGAAAAGGCATTACTTTATGAGTCATATGAAAGGTGTGGTGAAAACAATGAGGTAGAAGAAAAAGTTCCAAGAAGAAGACCTAGGACTAGAGGGCTGAAAAGAGCTCTAGAACTAGAGAGGCAAAAGGAGGCAAAGCTTTCTAATCAATTCACTTTGAATGGTAAGTTTTCCATGATTGTTAATGAGAACCAGAAGAAATGGCTTGACAGGGCCAACCAGCATCTTGAGAAGCTCCTGGAGAAGGAAAACAAAGACAATGATATATTGAGAAAGAGGGCCAAGCACTACTTCAAGAAAAATGAAGGGGAAAAGCTTGATATTCTTAATGAAGCATCTCTCATAGCCTAGTACACTTTATCATCATCCCTGTTGGGTGCTGGTTTTGAAAATTTTTCCTACACTTATCTTCCTTATTTTACTTTATAACTATAACTAATGGGAGTGTCTTTTACCCTTTTCCCTACCTTTTTACCATGACTTGTGCTGTTTCACCTTGCTTTCGTTACTTTTCCAATTCACCAATTATTATGGTCTATTATACCTTTTTATGACTAATTGATGGTGAATGTTTGGAAAAGGTCGATGGTATTTTTGTTTTCCTTTCAGATGTCATTTGTAGCACCAAAGATCTCAGACACAGAACTCACAGGAGCAGTTCAGATAGTGTTGTTATAGCAAAGCAATGTTGTTACACCTTGCTGTTACAAACCCACCAACAACTACTGTTACGCTCGGCTGTTACAAAATCGTTGGAAAACTGCTCATACAGTTGTACGGTTGACTTCTCTTGTCTCTATTGTTGTTGATCTGTCCCTTGGCAGTTGCACTACAACAATGTTTGTTATGATAGTTGTAGGAGTTGTTAACATTGTATTTTTGGGATAACAGCCTAAGGGCAGTTCCGATTGTAATATTTTAATTTCTAATCAAAACTTTATTAGGGAGTGGTTATAACTGTATGAGTTCTATTTCGATCATCATGAGAATCGTAAGATTTTCATGACTGATCTATTCCTGGATTCTCTGATGTAACCACTATATATCTCTCGGCCCTAGAGGTCGAGAGGTTAGTGAAGAACAACATTATTTTACCTTTTTAATTGTGTTTATATTAATACAGATCATATTGTTATTATTGTTACATGTGTGATTCCATTTAGTTTCAGTTAAAGTTTCTTCTCTACCTGCACCCTGCTAGGGAGGAAGGGCCCTCCTTCTTAGCATGGATTGCAGTAATTACAGTAGCTGTGTGCATATATAATAGTATTTCATTTTATGCATTGTTAGAGTGTTGTCGCTGATGTTTAGCTGAGAATATATATGCTTCAATTTCTATAGTTTATATGTTGTTACACATATGTTAATAGAGACACCAGCTGGGTACTTATTGTGTGGCGAGCTAACATATCAATTGAAGTGTGATTTCAATCTTGTGGATTATTTTATTTCTGCATGAGTGATTTATCTCCAACATTTTACTTCAGCAACGATTTATTTTCTTTGAGATTACTTTTGGTTCGTGTATCGGCATAGACAATGCTATTGTCATTGGAATAAACAGACGCCCTTGGATTGATAATTAAATGTGTGATGTTCAATCATTTAATAAGTGATTTATATAGTCCAACATTTTGGCGTTGTTGTCGGGGATGGAAGTGATGATCTAATCAGTCAGAGTTGTTTCTAAGAAGTGCAATTTTTGTGTGTTTTTATAGAGTGTCTCCAGCGACATAATTGTCAGGAAGTAAGACGAGAGGTAAGAACCTATGCAGCGCTCTAACAAAATTGAGAGGGCTCACCAATGTCTTGCTGGGACACTTAGGAGAGTGAATTTCTGAGCTTTTTTTTTTTTTTTTAGAGTGTCTCCAACAACACAATTGTCAGGCAGTAAGCCGAGAGGTAAGAACTTGTGTAGCACTCTAACAGGCTTGAGCGGGCTCCCCAATGTCTTTTTGGGACACTTAGGAATTGAATTTTGGGTGTTTTTTTTAGGGTGCCTTCAGCTATATAGTCGTTGGGTGGTAAGACGAGAGGTAAGAACCTGCGCATCGCTCTAACAAGCTTGAGCGGGCTCACTGCTGTTGAAACTGAAGCACTTATAGGATGAATTGATACGTATAGGGCCCATGTGTGCCAGCAGGACAACATCAACATCTACAAACACCCCCCCACTCTACTAACTACAGGAAAGATGGGTCATAAGAAGGAAAATAAGAGTGCAGATTTGGGAAGGAAAACATTCTTTGGAGATCTGATTTCAAGGGCAGAGAAGAAACAATCCACGTCATACCAAGATAATAGGAAGACAGGACCACATAAAGTAGCTACTATATCAAGGCTTGGACCATCGGTGTCTTCAGTGGCTGGACCTCACCATCCCTTGAACATCATATCCACTCTTGATATCAAAACTCCAGATTCAAAACAACAGTGGAGAATTATTGATCAGGATTTGAGAATTGAAGGACACGGAGAGACCAGTGGGGGCCATGAGGAACCTGAGAAACAACAACTAGTTGATCATCAATTGGACTTTGGTAGTGTTGTTAAACAATTGATCCTGGAGCAGCCTGATCCTTCTATTTTTCAATCTCCAGTACACTTCGAGGCTAGTTCATTCTATTAAGAAGAATCAACCATGGGGGACGAGAATGTTAAAATAGATAGCTCTGTTACTTTTGAATTCCCAATAGTAGTGATACGCGAGGAGGCTCCTATGAAGAACATTCCTTTATCATCCCTACTATCCTTTCAACGGATGGCTATTGAGGATCCTGATACCTTTCTGTTTGAATTTGATGTATTGTGTAGAGGTTATGACTATACTTCAGACGCCCAGAAGCTGAAATTATTCCCTGCTACTCTGAAGGGAGCAACATTAAGGTGGTTCATGAGATTGGGTGCTGGTACAATTCGAACATGGAATGATATGAGAGAAGCCTTTCTCTTTAAGTATCAAGACTTCTTTCGAACCAGGGATTTGAAGGACGAAATTTTTAGAATTGCACAAAAGGAGGAGGAAATATTGGAAGATTATCTGGAGCGATTCCACTACAATTTACAGAGGTCTAAGTTCAGTAACTTAGATCCGGAGATTCTAAAGCCAATATTCTTAAGATGATTAAGAAATGATTGTTTGGAACATCTGAATATAATAGGAAAAGGAGACATATCGCAAGAAATGTTCGATGAGATAGTGAAGCTTTGCCTACGTAGTTCAAGAGGACCGGTCAAAGGGAAAGTTTCAGTTCGGGACCCTTCACTCTGGATACAAAAGTCCATAAGTGGAGTAGTAACCAGAGCATAGATCACGAACTTATTCGAAGATTTTAAAACCGATCTCCTTAGCACTCTCTTTGCCCAGATCATTATAGTACAAGTCAAGAAGGCAGAGGAAAGAGAATGCAGACTGAATAGTGTCAGCCTGTGCAACATCTGTGAGCTGTCGCACTCCACAAATCAGTGTCCTAAGTTGCCTAGACTTAAGGTGGTACTCAAAGAATCAAGCGAGGACGTTCAATATTCTTATTTTATTGGATCAAAGAGACCATGGCAGCCGCGACCTACAGGTATGCCTTCAGATTTTTCTTCTTTTTATCCTTGGAATAATGTTTACAATGGTCAACAATACCCATGGTAGTATCCTACTCCTTCTTTAACACAATTTCCTTCACCATGGAGCCAGTGGCCATCTCCTCCGCCAATGCAATATCCTCCATCACAACCTAATCCTTGGGGTCATAAATGGAGAGGCAATGGCCAAGGTCCAGTTACCCCTCTGATACCAATGCAACAACAATAGTTACAATTGCCTTCTATTCAGAATCCTACACCTTCTTTCCGACCCCAATTACCTGTCCAACCTAAGCCCAATCCAAATAATAAGTCAGATCAGAGCATGGATGCTCCGGTTACCCTCCAGACTTACCTTATCACTCCTATTGGACTTAATGAGGTTCAACTTCGGTCAGGGAAAGTAATCATATCTGAACACACACCCATTATTATCGAAGAAAGTGAATCACCCAGGAAGGATATGGACGATTCTGAAGCAGTTGTTACACATGTAACAACTGCTACAACACCCGCTGTTACACCTGTAACAACCAGCTCGAGGAAGTCTGCTATTTCTACAACAACTAATTCAAGTAAGATTGGTACATCTGTGGTAGCTGACCCAGCTGTTAGCATTCAGAATCCCCCATATCCTCAACGATTAACTAAAACTGGGTCGACCTTACAATCTGAATCTGAATTCCTTAAGGAGCTGCAAATTTATATGTGTGGATTCCATCGTTACAAGCTCTTAAAGAAGTGCCTATCTATGCCAAAACAGTGAGGGATCTATGCGTTAAAAAACCTGGAAGGAAACCTAAGGACCCTGCTACTCTCCATGTCTTGGGAAAATTATCCAATCTCATGATTGATCAGCCTCTGTTGACTAAGTATAATGATCCAGGGAACCCCACAGTAACTATCCATATTGACAATCATCCTATAACCAATACCCTGATTGATATAGGGGCATTTATTAATGTTATGACTAAAGACATCTTCATATATCTAGGACTTCATGGACTTAGACCTACACCCACAGTTTTTGAACTGAAGATAGGTCCCGTGTTAAGTCCGAAGGAATGATTGAAGACATGGTTATCATTGTGGCCTCCTGGAACTATCCGACTGATTTTCTTGGGAAGACCGGGGGGTCATCCGTTAATCTTGGGAAGACCATGGCTAGCCACTGCATATGCATATATCAGATGTAGGTCCGGATCTATGGTGATCTAAGATGGACAGGCCACTTAGAACCTGAATCTTTATCCCCCAATGAAACCTCATATGGATTTGAATAGTCCCTTGTGGGATTAATTTTCATCTGAATCTGATATTTCCCTACCTCTTCTCATGATCGGAAAAGCACAATACTTTAAGGATGAAACAAAGGATGATATTATTAATGGTTTTATCAGTAATCCATTCCATGTTGCCTCCATTAGAGATTTGGGAGAAGAAGGTGAGGAAGATGATGAAATTATTGAACATTTGAAAACAACTCCACTTACTATCAGCAGTCCCGTTGAAATCGAACCTGGAAAATGTTTAAACATCAATCCTAACCTGACTGTTGAACAAAACAGATTGCTGATACAACTATTACAAAAATACAAAAAGGAATTTTCATGGGACTATACCGATATGAAATGAATCCATCCTACCCTATGCACTCACTTAATTTACCTCAAAGAAGTTTGCAAACCTGTTAGACAAACTCAGTGCCGAATGAACCCCACACTCAAGGACACAGTAAAATAAGAATTGCAGAAACTCCTTAATGCTAATTTCATCTACCCGATTTCTGACAGTCAGTGGGTGTCTCCACTTGTCATAGTTTAGAAAAAGAATGGAAAATGGAGGGTCTGTGTTGACTATAGAGAACTAAACAAGTCCACTCAAAAGGATCATTTTCCCTTACCATTTATTGATCAAGTCTTGGACACTCCTTCAAGGAAAAAAATATTTTCATTTCTAGATGGGTTTAGTGGCTGTAACCAAATAAAGATTTCCACAGAAGATCAAGACAAGACAACCTTTACTTGTCCATGGGGTACTTTTGCAGACATAGTCCTTCCCTTTTCTCTCTGCAATGCACCAAAAACATTTCAAAGGGAAATATTAGGTATTTTTTCTGATCTTTTGAATTATTGTCTTGAAATTTTTATGGATGATTTTACACCCTACGGGGATGCCTTTGAGACAACATTAGCTAACTTGGAAAAAGTGCTGGAACGTTGTGAACAAACTAATGTTGCTCTGAGCACAGAAAAATGCCAAATGATGATGACCGAGGGAATTGCGTTGGGAAATTTCATTTCAGCAGATGGAATCAAGGTAGATCCTGCAAAAATAGAGGTAATCTTGAAAATCCAGACCCCTAAGTCTCTGAAAGAGGTATGTAGTTTTTTGGGACATGCAGGATACTATAGGAAGTTTATAGAAAATTTCTCAAAGATTGCATATCCTTTATTTTCATTACTGATGAAAAATGCAGAATTTGTGTGGACAGAAAAGTGTAAGTAGGCATTTTTAAAGTTGAAGAAATGTGTAACAGTAGCACCTGTTTTATGAGGACCAAACTGGAAATTGTCGTTTCATATTGCTACAAATGCGTCTGACATGGTTGTGAGTGTTTTTTCGGGGCAGCTGGAGGATAAGAAGCCTTATGCTATATATTACATCAGTAAGAACTTGACTCCAGCAGAACTCAACTACACTGTAACTGAGAAAGGATTCCTAGCAGTAGTGCATGCTATCAAAAAATTTCGGCACTACATCACCGGGTACCAAGTATTTGTACACATTGACCATGCTGCAATTCGATTTTTAATGAAAAAACCTGTTACTAATGGTAGAGTTACACGATGGTTATTTCTGTTACAAGAATCTAACATTACTATTTTAGATAAACCTGGAAAAGATAATGTAGTTGTTGATTTTCTTTCTAGATTAACCATAAGTGATGACTGCACTGCTACTGATGATTCTTTTCCAGATGAGTATCTTTTTTCCATTTATACTCACTCACCATGGTATGCAGATATAGCCAATTACCTTGCTGCAGGAAAATTCCCACATCAATTGTCTTCCAGGGAAAAAAGGAGGATTGTACAACATAGTGCTACCTACTCCTGGATAGAAGGTAATCTCTATCACACTGGGCTAGATTTTCAGATTAGGTGATGTGTTAGAGAAGATGAGGTATTTGAGATCCTAAAGGCTTGTCATGAGGAACCTTGTGGAGGACACTTCACTGACAAGAGGACAAGACATAAAGTACTCTCAACAGGGTACTACTGGCCAACTATATTCCAGGATGCCAAGAAGTTTGTGAAAGGATGTGATAATTTCCAAAGGATGGGCCAACCTCTAAAATCAGATGAGATGCCGTTACAGCCTCATATAGTAATAGAACCATTCGAGAAATGGGCCCTAGACTTTGTAGGGCCAATCAATCCTTCATCATAACAAAGAGCATACATATTGGTCTGCATTGATTATGTCACAAAATGGGTCGAAGCAAGGGCACTAACTAGAGAAATAGAGAAGGATGTTTCAGACTTCCTGTTTCAAGATATTTTTGTTCGCTTCGGGATAATTGGGGAGATAGTGACAGATGGGGGTCCTCAGTTCACATCTCATTTGATCAAGAAGCTGGTTGAGAAGTATGGAATCCATCATAGAATCACCACCCTATCATCCAAAAGCAAATGGGCAAGTAGAAAGCGCCAATAAATTCATTGAGGGAATTTTTACAAAGACAGTAGCCAGCCATCGAAGAAACTGGGCCGAGAAAATTCCAGAGGTACTGTGGGCTTACAAGACAACATGGAGGAATACTATAGGCTTCTCACCATATGAACTGGTTTATGGTAAGAATCCCTTATTCCCCATAGAGTTTGAAATAAATAGATTAAGAACAACATTACAGGTCGATCTGGATTTGAGTACAACACAAACTCAAAGATTGAACTAGCTCAATGAGTTGGAAGAGAAACGACTGGCTGCCATTCAACAAACATAAATCATCCAGAAGCAAAGAGCCAAATGACATGATAGGTTTATTAAGAAGAAAAATTTCCAGAAAGGAGATTAGGCTCTTTTGTATGATTCAAGGTTCAAATATTTCAAAGGCAAGCTCTGCACCAGATGGCTAGGTCCTTACGAAGTGTATACAGTCTTTGACAATGGGACTGTACAATTGGTTACTATTGACAATGCTAAGACGCCATTACTGGTTAATGGACACTGTTTAAATTTATATCATCAACCCACTTAGAAGGAATCATTTGTCAACATTGTCACGGACTCTGATCTTCATGTTACAACAGCAGGGAAAAATTCTCTTCTTCAACCTTAAAATTTGAAATTCCAATAAGTGCAGCAGCTGAAAACCACCTTTGTGGTAGTTGCTAAACCTGTTTAAAAAAAAAAAAAGATATATATATATATATATATATATATATATATACAAAAGAAAAACAAAAATAAATCTAACTGTGAAAACTCCTTTTTGGGGCGCAGTTAGACAGCCAGTAACATTTGAAAACCACTCCTGTGGCGGCTGTTACACCCATGTTTTTTTCCCTGTAATATCATCTTCCCTCCCTGATCCATGTCATAGGATGATGGTATTCATGTAATTTATTTTTCTGTACGAATTTATTTTGATTATTGTGTTTTTCTGAGAATAATTCAAAATATGGCTTGGTTGTTACATATGTAACAGCCGATAGCCACGAATACTGTTCTTTGAAATTCATTCCATAAACAGCAACAACTATGCCGACTAAACACAACAACACGAGCGCTGCACGCAGGACATCATCAACTCAAGTCTTCTTCCAACATCACCTCAAGTATGTCATCAAAAAGGTAAATGATTGTCATTAATAATTTAGTGATTAATTGGCAATGTAGTGATGCTCCTGTGATGGTCGTGGGCGGATGTCACAATTAAAGTGGGGGAAGGAATATGAATTGAAATCATTGCAAAAAGGTTGTAATCATAAATATCTATTAAATTTGCACACACCTAATCAATAACAGAATTGCTAATGATGACCAAATCGAGTTGGAAAAGAGCGTGTGTACAAAATCCCATCACTTTCCATAATAAGCCATTTATGAGTATTCGTGTAGGGTATGATTTGGTAAATCCTTGAAATTCGTCACCTTTCACCAACCTCCTTCCAAAACCTCGAATCCTCATTTGTAGACTCGTCGATTGGGATAATCAGAGGTGCCTAGAAGCAACCAGTTTAGAGACACATTGATGTTACATCAGGATTGAACAGCAAAGAAGTGAACTCAGAAACTCAGTAATATTTCAGTGTTGTCAGACATTAAGAAGAAAATTTAGAAACAAACAACAGAAATGGGTGGAGCAGCGGATAGGCATGAGCCAGATTCTATGGATGCTCTGTATAATTTCCCTTAAGCTTACCATATATTTATAGAGGCTGGATGGGTTGAGTTTTTCCAGAAGCTTGAAGGCTCGGACGAGGCCATAGCAATTGAATTTTCTTAGAAATTGAACAATAATCAAACCCGAGTAAGAGGCATGAAAATGGAAGTGACCGAGGAGGTAATTGCCAGGGTAACTTCATTACCAGTTGAAGGGCAGAGGTGGTTTAATAGAAAAATAAATGACCCCTCCTTGAAAGAGGATTTCCTAGTAGGGGAAGAGAAACTGGGGAAGAAAGGAAGAGGAATTGACAGATTGTCACTTCCTCATCCTTGGGAAGATGTTGCCCTGGGTTTGATCAAATATATCACCTGCGAAGGGAGGTCTATGATAGTATTCAACTATCACTTTCCTCTGCTTAACCACCTTCGGCATCAACAAATAATCAATCATTCTATTTGCTTGGAAACATCAAGCACATGGCAACAACAGTAAAAACAATAGCACACCCGGAGGCATGCGTGACTAATCACAAACTTATTAAGCTCATTGTGCTGGATTCCCTAGGCCAACAAGGAAAATATTGGGAAGAATTCAAGAGGAAAAGACCAAGGACAAGCCGAGGGAAACAAACCACTACTTCAGGAGGAAGTCATACAGAGGAAGAGACCCAAACTCGGCCAGCTGGAGTTAGAATTGGGAAGAAGCCCATTGATAAACCAATTGGGGACAAAAGACTGAAACAGAGAGTGAAGGTCAACATACCTGCAGAACCCTTGCCTACGACCGAGAAGCAGAAGTTCTAGAAGAATAAGGGTATCTTTCCTCATCAGGTAAGGATGAAACCAATGTCTTGTGTTTAGAAATTGAAAATTAAGAAAAGAAAACAAGGAATTGAAGCAGAAATTATCTGAGGAAAGAGAAGTTCCAGTGTCAGTATGTATGACATGTTTTCATAACTTAACAACAGCGAGATATAATGCCTGTAGAGAAAATATCATCCCAATGGAAGTAGAAACAGAACAGCAGGAGGCTGTTACATAAGAACCTGCTAATGATACTATTGTTACAAAAGAACCAGCAGTTAAAGCAGAGCCTCATGTAATAATAAACCTAGAAGCCGATCCACAAGAACTTGTGGAAGCCAAACCTATTGTAGAAGAAACAATAGTGGACACAGAGGCAACTCTAGGTAAAAACAAAGGGGCTGACACACAAGAACCCACCGAAGAGGCTGCTGTTACACAAGAACAAACAGCAGAGGTGGAACAACCCCATGAAGCATAGGCTGGCACACCTATCGTTGATGAAGGTATTGAATCTAGGAGAACACCAAGTCCCATCTCGGGATGGAACTCTTAGAAACTTCTGCTAATTTTTGAGTTACAAAAATGGAAGCAAGAAGAAATCTCCCTCCAGGATGGGATGATTTTGCTAAGGGAACGTCAAAGAGAAATAAACACTTTACATGAAAGATGGATGGAAGAAAAATCGAAGAAAAAGGGGGAGGACCACAAGAAGAAATAAGCCCTGAAGAAACAAGAAGAACAACATTTGTTGTTACAGGATCAGATTCGAGACCTCACCATAGATAAACAAAGACTTCATGATCTAGCCCTCAACTTGTTGGGTTGTATGCGGCCTTCTCCATCATATCCTATTTTTCTGTGGGAACGTTACTTCTTGTTTCAAATGAAAGACATTATGGAGGACATGTCTTATTTATGTTCCTCCACCCGTACATTTCTGGATGTTTTCCGTGCCTCAAATTTTGATGAGGAAAGTTTGTTGTGTGAACTGTTTTTACACAACATTATTTGTGAACATGTGAGTATGCAGATGATTGTGACAGTATTCTCTTACATGTGAGATCTTAAATTAAGGGCTTTTGTATCCTTCATGAGGAATAATATTGAATGACATCTGGCCATTAAATCTATGGAGACTAATGAGGAGAAGACAACATTGTGGGTTCGCGCAGAACCAGGATGGGCTGCTGAGATGAGACGAGAATTTAGGAGAATATTGAGTACCCCTGGGATTAAAGAACCAACTGCCACCTATAGAAGAATAATTGTGAGTTTCTGCCTCAATCAATTCACAATGATGAAGAGTCGAGCTTTGACAGGGTGTCTAAAACGCACGGAAGCCAGCAGTGCTGAGCTATTGAAGGGAGATCCATTCTCATTCCAAAATTTCGTGGTGGTTGTTACATATGTACCAACCTACGCACAAATTGTACAATCCCTTGGTGCTTTGTGGTTGATATTGAAGTTCAAGTTTCCTTTGATCTGGTTACCCATTGAGGATTACCAGACCAATTACGAATTAAGTTAGTATGAGTCAGAATCTTGGGTATCGCAGTTGATGGCCAATCAGGGATACAGGTCTGCAGAAGAGGACACAGTTGGTGCTTATGACATCACCGACCTGCACCGAAGATATTCCCATGAGAGATGAGTTTGCATGAGGACATGCAAGCATTTCAGTTGGGGGGAGATGTTGGGTGTTGGTTTTGTACATTTTTCCTACACTTATCTTCCTTATTTTGCTTTATAACTATAACCAATGGGAGTGTCTTTTATCCTTTTTCCTACCTTTTTACCATGACTTGTGTTGTTTCACCTTGCTTTCATTACTTTGCCAATTCACCAATTATTGTGATCTATTATACCTTTTTATGAATAATTGATGGTGAATATTTGGAAAAGGTCGATGGTATTTTTGTTGTCCTTTCAGATGTCATTTGTAGCACCAAATATCTCAGACACAGAACTCACAAGAGCAGTTCGGATAGTGTTGTTAAAGCAAAGCAATGTTGTTACACCTTGCTATTACAAACCCGCCAACAACTACTGTTACGCTCGGCTGTTACAAACTCGTTGGAAAAATACTGATACAGTTGTACGGTTGATTGCTCTTGTCTCTATTGTTGTTGATATGTCCCTTAGAAGTTGCACTACAACAATGTTTTGTTATGATAGCTGTAGGAGTTGTTAACATTGTATTTTTGGGATAACAGCCTAAGGGTAGTTCCGATTGTAATATTTTAATTTCTAATCAAAACTTTATTAGGGAGTGGTTATAACTGTATGAGTTCTATTTCGATCATCATGAGAATCGTAAGATTTTCATGACTGATCTATTCCTGGATTCTCTGATGTAACCACTATATATCTCTCGGCCCTAGAGGTCGAGAGGTTAGTGAAGAACAACATTATTTTACCTTTTTAATTGTGTTTATATTAATACAGATCATATTGTTATTATTGTTACATGTGTGATTCCATTTAGTTTCAGTTAAAGTTTCTTCTCTACCTGCACCCTGCTAGGGAGGAAGGGCCCTCCTTCTTAGCATGGATTGCAGTAATTACAGTAGCTGTGTGCATATATAATAGTATTTCAGTTTATGCATTGTTAGAGTGTTGTCGCTGATGTTTAGCTGAGAATATATATGCTTCAATTTCTATAGTTTATATGTTGTTACACATATGTTAATAGAGACACCAGCTGGGTACTTATTGTGTGGCGAGCTAACAGATCAATTGAAGTGTGATTTCAATCTTGTGGATTCTTTATTTATGCATGATTGATTTATCTCCAACATTTTACTTCAACAACGATTTCTTTTCTTTGAGATTACTTCTGGTTGGTGTATCGGCACAGACAGTGCTAATGTCATTGGAATAAACAGACGTCCCTGGATTTATAATTAAATGTGTGATGTTAAGTATTTTAATAAGTGATTTATATAGTCCAACAATCCCACAGCAAAAAAATTGAAAAAATTTGGGCAAATCTTGAAAATTTTGCAAATTTTGTGTTTTTGGCAATTTGGCACAGTCAAAATGATAAAAGCGCAGCGCTCCTAGGGACCTCCAATGGAGAAAATGAAACCACCATTGGATTCAGAAGGAAAAATAAAGTTAGGAAAACCACTTTACAAAACGTTTTTTTCTCAAAGAGGCAGTCAAAAGGTCAAAAAACACTCAAACAATGACCTTTTTGCCCTGTTTTGGAGGTTGGCGCTGCACTTTTGACCAGTCTTGGGAGAATGAATTTTTGGAGGGACAAACCTTGACCATTTTGGAAACTGGGCATAGATATGGAAACTAGACAAGACATGCTTTCCAATGAGCTATACTGAGTTTAATTTGGACACCTAGAACCCCCTAAAAATTGAAGGTGAAGATGATACTGCTCTTAGGACAGTGGCACTGCGCTTTTGACACATTTTCTCAGTTTGCTGATATTTCTCAATTTTCTCAAATTTTTCCAGTTTGACCATGGTCAATGGGATTTTTACCAATGTAAATCATGAATGTAAAAGTAATTATGATGTGGTTGAATTACCTAGGGGTAAATACATTAGGTGAAAAGTTTTGATGACATGTAATGAATCAATTTGCAAAAAGTGAGGGATGAGTCTGTTTGACCTCCCTACACTCTAGGTATTCAGCTCAGTTTTTTGTGGAACACCTCCTCAAATTAGGAATTAGACCCCTGAGATTGGGAGGTTGTTTGAGGTCTATATCATGTACTTTTTGACTCATTTCACTGGTTGGATGTTGATGCATTGATCAGAGACTCTAGTGTAATCAATATTTGGCAGGAAATTAATGAAAAGGTTGCAACTATTTCTTTGGGATACCCGTGGTATGGAAAATTAGGATTGTTATTATTATGTCTCATTATGTATGAATATTTTGTTTCATGATCCATTTCATTTATATGATATTCTGGTTTTCAAGTTGATAAACAAAATACATCTCTCATGCTCTGTTTTTGGAAAATATTCATAGTTTTTTCATTTTCTTCAGTTTAGAAAGAATTCATGCTTGGCCTTTTCTCTTTATAGCTCCTCACCAGTCTGATCCATCTCACCCTAAAACCCTAAAGTGTTAGGTTTTCTACCTACCTTGCCCCATTGAATCTTTGCAACCCTAATCTTATTTTCCCTGACCTAGCCTCTTTGACCTAATTCACCCATCCAACAACCCAAATCAAAAAAACAAAACCTGTACTCATACCTAGCCTAAAACCCTAACTCATCCAACCCTCTTAACTGTGACTTTTTGGAGAGAGCCCTCTCCGGTTTGGTAGGTCTAGCTACGAAAATAAAAGATTGGTTTGTGGTTACCTCTGTTTGGACTCTTTCTCAGACTTAGAGATCCGGTGGAGTGATAACAAAAGCATAAAAATAGTATTAATATATCTGAAGGGCACATTGGTATTTGTCTCGTGGTATTCAATAATTAAGGATTTCACTCTAACAACATATACAAATGTAGATTGGTTATCAAGTATTGATGACAAGAAAAGTGCAAGTGGAGGATCATCCTTTATAGATAATTATTTAGTATCATGGTCGAGAAAGAAGCCAGATTCAATCTCTCTATCTATAATAAAAACCAAATATTTTGCAACAACAATAAATTGTACACAAGTTCTCTGGATGAAGCAAACACTAAAGGATATAAAGGTAGAATTTGATCAACCAATCTTAATCATTTGCAACAACACAAGTGTAATGAAAATTTTAAAGAATTATTTTATGCACTTAAATAAAAATCATATTCCCATCAAGTACCACTTCATAAGAGAATAGGTATCCGAATGAAGTGTTAATTTGGAATACATTTCCACCAAGGAATAATATGCATATATTTTTACTAAATCCTTCACTAGAGAAACATTTTAATATATTAGACAGAGGATGGGAGTGATATCCCTCTAATATTTTTAGTAAATGGAAGCACAAGATCAAGGGGAGCACCCCTTTTCCATATATGTAAAATGGGGAGAAGTAATATACACAGAAAGAATTATAGACACAATGAGAGTTGAAAATAGAGGGATTACTATAATATTTTTGAAAATTTGACTAAGGGTTTCCAATGATGAAAAAGGGGAAGATCATTGGAAATATTGTTTTCATTGGTTTAAAATATAGGGGGAGAATATAAATGTCCAAGATAAGTATTGAAAGATGAAGATTGTTGGAAATATTGCCTTGATACCCAATTTTTTTGATACCTAGTTTGGATACCCTATATTTGAAGGAATTTATACTCTAATGAACTAGCTCAAATGGGAGCATATGATATATGGTTGAAAATATATTCCAATACCTTTCTAAAAAAGTATGACACTCCCTATAACTAAATTGGAATGAGGAGATATGAGAAATTTTTTCAGGTCGGTCTAGCCACAAAGTACAAGCAGACCTAACTAGTTTTACAAGTCAGCCCCATAAGTGAATGTAGAAACACTATAAATAAGGGGTATATTAATGCATTTGAAGACCATCCAAGAAAGAATATATTCAGGGTGCACAAGGTGAGTTTAGGATTACTTTTGGGGTTTTAAAAGTGGGGAAAAATGTGATTTTTGGAGTGAACAAATCATATTGGAATTTTTGCTATAACTTTTCTTTTGTAATGTTTTAGATGGTGAAATTTTTAGGAGGTGGAGAAGATATCTTTATGCACATGTGGTAAAAATTTAGTTCTTTTTTTTCTATACTTACTAAGAATTTCTCTATGGAATTTAGGGTTTCTCAACGGTCTTGAAATCAATTTCAAATAGTTTAGTTTGGCATGTCCATTATAAATTATTTTTTGGGATTTTTTAGACTATGAAATTTCAGATACCTGTGGAGACATATGGAATTATCTCAAGTAAAAACTTCAGACTTTGGTTCGACATAATTTCATATATATGACAGATGGAACTTAGGGTTTTTGAATGATCTTGAAATTAGTTTCAAGCAAGTCAATTTGGAATTTTTGTTATAACTTATTTTCTCTAGGATGTTTTAGAATATGAATATTTCAGAGACTTGTGGAGATATAACATAGAAATACCTCAGGTAAAAATTCTAGAATTTGGTTTTCTATATTTCCAGATATATGCCTTGTGGGAGTTAGGTTTTTTAAATGATCCCAAAATTAGTTTCAAATAGGACGACTTGGAATTTTTGTTGTAACTTCTTTATTGAGACTTCTTAGACTATGTAATTTTTAAATATTTGAGGAGACATTAAAAAATGAATCAAAACAAAATTCAGAATAATATTTTCAAATTTGGATATGTGGCATGTCGTACAAGTTCATTCTTAGGAATTAAAAAAAAAAAAAACAAGTTTTGGGAGAACCAAACCTAGTGAAGGCAGAAGAAACAAGCAAACCTCATAAAGGCAAGAGAAACTAGCAAACCTGGTGAAGGAATATGAAAAAAGTATACTTAGTGAATTAGGTTAGTTCCTATGAATATTTGCAGCAGTTGGGATAGGTATCTATACTACGTTGGTGCCTACAAATATTTGAAATGGCGGGGATTTTTGTTTCGAGTAGGTTGGTTCCTTCGAATATTTGAAACAATGAGGATTTATGCCTCTAGTAGGTTGGTGCCTACAAATAGTTGTAATAGTAGGTTGGTTCCTACAAAGAATACTAAAAATAAGTTTTGTGGTTTTCTCTTGAAAGGGTTCCACATAAATTTTGTGTTCCATGTTTTTCAGTTGATCGCATTTTATTATTTTATTATGGTTCATGATGTTTAAATAAGTAAAAAATGTCTTATATTGATTCACCCCCCTCTTAGTATAAGTTTGTTCTCAACATAGATGAGATGACTTTCCTAGATAATGTTAGGAATAATATTCACCTTGGTTCTTCTTTTACCTTCCTAATTCCTAGACTGAATTGACTAAATCTCCATTCCATTTTTTGACACTAATTTCTTTGATTCCACTCTTCTAGTGCCACCTCCTCCACTTGAAGAAGATACCTTGTCCAAAATTTCTGTAAAATAGACTATTTATTTTTCCATTATTTGAAGTGTCAAACAATTTAACTCTAGAAAAAATTACATAGATTTGATAACTTATTAATAATCCGATAAGTATTTTCACTAGTTGTTTTGGGGGTACATGATCTTAAATTGTATTTCATGGTACTATTGTCGCTACTACAACATCCTCCAAAATTTTGGCTTACATAATTTCGAAGCCTATTTTGAATTTGCACGATATCTTCACAAACATTAAGAGTCATTGCGTGTGTTTTCTCTAAGTATTTTGGTCCCGTTTGTGAGAAAATAGAAGTGTTGTGTTTTAGCATGTTAAGCATCACACATTGTACACAAGCTAGTTTTGGTGTGTTTAGGGAGTAATTCATGTGCAATTGAGTTTTTCTTATCATGAAAACATCTATCGAAATCATTTGAAAAGTTTCAAGCACTATTGTACAAGTGTTGTCATGGTCGTCGCAAAGTGTATCTTTGGTGTCACACTTGGTGTCAGCTATCAAAAAGTTTTTGAATTGAGGAAAGCATTTTATTCATGTGTTCTGAGTGTTCCTTATTGTGTCTTCTATTAATCTAAGTGTGAGATAAAACTCAAAGTCTTGTTTTGTTCACCTCCATTGCACTAATCCAACACTTAGTCAAAATTTGGAAATT
Source organism: Pinus albicaulis (assembly GCA_034641835.2). Lineage (NCBI taxonomy): Eukaryota > Viridiplantae > Streptophyta > Pinopsida > Pinales > Pinaceae > Pinus > Pinus albicaulis. The sequence goes on along the minus strand of CM076577.1, from coordinate 670,660,280 downwards.
CCCTTACTGAGCCACTCAACCTCTTTCAGTCAGCCTGAACTATGCACTGTGCAGTATCAGCTCGCAACAACAACCTTGTCTCTTATTACTACGCAATGCATAGTTTCTACCTCCCGTAACTATGCATTACACAATTTCAGTTGCCAAGCCCAACCTATAAGCTCCAAAATTGTGTAATCATTTCCTCTAGTCATGTCTAAATTGTGAATTGCATAGTCTCAGCCCTCAATCACAATCCTTGAGCTCCTGAACTGCGTAATTGTGTGATCAACTAGTCTCCCTATCCTTCCAACACTGCGCAGTGGGAAACTTCAGTCCTCAAGCACTCAACATGGCTTCTTGAATCCCCCAATTGTGCAATATTCAAGCCTATTCTAGCCTGAACTGCGCATTATGCAGTCTTAAGGCTCAGTCCTGATCCTTGAGTGTATGAGCTGCTCAATTGTGTAGTTACTGAGGCTCTCTCTTAACCTGCCACCCAGTTATTGTTGGGTTTGTGTTATATTCTTTCCACGACTAATCACGCGCCGGGGGGGGGGGGGGTAACAGGGGGGCGATAGCCCCCCCTATACGTTGCGCTAGGCGCAACGTCGGGGGGGTCATAAGGGGGGCGGTAGCCCCCTTGTCGGGGTCCGGGTCAGTGCCCAATTTTTTTTTTTTTTTTGGTCCTTATTTTCTAGTGGGCTGATCCACCCATGGTTTTGTGTATGGGTTTGCACATGGTTTTGGGGCATGATGGTTTTCGACCCCTGGTATTTTGTACATCCAGTCAAGGGAACTATGGTTATGTTCTAATCTAGGGTTAATGGATTGGGGTTTATGTATTCTTTGGCATGTATATATATGTGTTGTAACACTAAAAATAATATAATGAAAAATCAAGCTGGTCGTCCCGATTTGGGATCCAGGGGAAAATCTCTGTGTTTATGTGTTTTATGTTTTATGCTCTCGCTATTGTTTATTTTCTGTTTTTAAGATTCGTTTGCAGTTAATTTCTATACATGGTTAAAACCTACAGTTACAACTCAGTCAGTGGATTATCATGCAACATATTAGACAAGGGATTTTATTAGATGGATGTCATCTTTCTATGAGTGAATTGCAGATGCAAGTACTCTATCATGCTATGGCAGGATGATGAAAAATGAGATGGAGAAGGAGACCATGCTAGAAGATACCTCTATAGCTGAAAGCACAAGTTGATCAATCGGGAGGAAACACAGGGACATTGGTTCGTGACAAAAGCTCAAGATATGATAACACTGAAGACTCCTCATCTCTAAGCCAGATGGAGGTGAAGAAGTGATCATCCTCAAGAAGAACAAAGCAAGTAACAACAAAGAATGGATTGACATTGCCATGTCATCATGTAATATATGTCATCAATGTCATGTCATGAGTCATCATGTGCCACATCATTTTGTGGATTATTGTAAATTTTATTCAGAAATGTATTTTGAAGTGGAAGTCGAAAGGACAAATACAAAATTTAAAGAGTCACATGAAAGTTGAAAAGTCATAAGAAGCAAAACAGTCATGAGGGTAGTCCAAAAGTCACAAGGGAGGTGAATTATCACCCCATTTGTTATATATACATCCTTATTGTTCAAGCAAATGAATTTTCTCCTTGGCTTCTCCCATAAGTCATCAAAGAGATAAAGTTAGTTCTTTTGAGGAGAAAGTAGTTGCTCCAACGCTCAACTATTGGAGCTAGTGGTGTTTGTTGTATTCATGTGTCTTGGGAATTTTAATTAATATTTGAGGCATGTTGACCAACACGTTATTCATGCATGGATTGTAAATATGTGTAAGACTTTTTTGTAAATTTTTATGATTCATATTTGTTTTCAGTTGTACTAAAGTATTTGAAATTTTTTGGCTTTTTTAGTGCCTAACATATTGACAATGTGTCGTAATGGTTGTAACGATTTTCTTATCTTTGTGGAATATATTATTGGGTGTTAGATGAATATTTAATGTTCACATGTGTCTCTACTAGGGCGGTACTATTACCTCTCTCCTAGAGGCTCACTTTCCTTTCCCTCCGTAGTAGAAGAACCTTGACACACCTGCAACTGAACATTCACCAGGCACACCTGCGATTCTCTCTCTTGCTGATAACTAAAGCCAAGGAAAAACTTTAAAAAAATGAAAACCGGGCCATATTCCAGATGAGGCTCCTATACCAAAATGTGTGAGGTCTAATCGGGACCGCATATCGGGGAGACCCCTTTGAATGTTGGCAGGTCTAGAATTGTACACATTTCTGGCGTTAGAAGGAGGGAAAGCAGACTTATATGGATGATAACTCGACACACCCTTATCATAATTCTTTTGGACAAGGAAAAAATATTCCCAACACCTCTACCACTCATATTCCTGAAGAAGGCAAATCTTCTCAGCCTGATCCAAAGAAACTTATGAAGTTTCCTATGAGCACATCCGAGCAATTTGACCTATAACCCATCATTTTGAAAATGATATTGGATTAATCCATGGAAAACATAACCTTCCTTATTTTCCAAAGAATAAAAAAACAAATCCTACTAGAATATTGGTTTCTATAGTTAAATATTTGGTTTTTTCTACTCTTGAAAAGTTAGCAGAATTCACAAAAAATGCAGAAAAACTAGAACAACCCTTGTCTTATAACGATGGGGATAGGGACAACGTTATTCTCTCAAATGACACTTTCCACGGGTTTGGTGGTCACGGAGAAGATTCCTCAGATTATGAAGAGGAGGAGGAGCATAGAGATGAGAACATGGCAAACCAAGATCTAGATTGGATGTCTCAGGGCCCATTCACTCTTCTAGGTATTTTGCACAAGATGCTGAGACACCAGGAAAATTTGTTAATGGAATATGACCCTGGCAAGGCAACCAAAGTGGAAGACAATTTAGACAACTTCTATCTACACCTGCATATGCTCGAGGTACATTATGCCGATGCTATATGTAGACTCTTTCCTTGTACCTTAGATGGTAGAGTAGATTTTTGGTACCATTGTCTTCCTGCAAATTCAATTCATAATTGGAAGGGGTTAAAAAGTCGTTCCTTGAAAATTTTGTTGATGGCAACACCCCAAACATGTTATTGAAGGAGTTGGGGAATATAAATATGGAGAAAAAATAAAAAGTCAAATATTTTAATCATAGGTTCAATCACATATTGAAATTTTTTCCCACAGATACGAAATCTCATGACTCCATCACAATTAATTATTACACTTTTGCCTTGTTGGCGAGTATGGCGCAATTCGTGAAGAGAATTGATCTGAATTTTAATGTTATTTTTGCTGTGCTAATTTCAATTTTAGATATAAAACTTATCTATTGATCTTATTCTTGATGTGAAATTTCCCTAGTTGCTTATGTGTGTCCAAGAGGTAATTAAAACTGAATTTTATGAGTGTTTTTGAAACCATAAAGCATGAATTTAAATAGATGAAAAGAAGCAGCATAAATAATATCAAACCATAGCATCTGATCCATTAAAACAGAGTTTTGATGAAGGATTTCAACCCTCCTGGGCTACATCTCCTTGGTCCAGCTTCATAGCTTGGGCCTCTGTATTAGCGCAATTATGTTCAAAATGTTGTTTACATGCATAAAATGCTTTTGGAACCTATTCCAATGAGTTTAAAATGTCAAAATATATCATAAATGACTATTTATTTACAGAATTTGGTTACCAAATTCTCCGGGCATGGTCTTCCCTCCTAGTGGACATGGGATTCAAAAATATTCAAGGCAACAAAAACCTCTGTATATGATCTCTTATGTCTCTAAAACCTATTCCAATGAATTCTTATCATGCTAATTAGCCAAGAATGACTCTTTCTGAGCTCAATTTGGTTGAAAATTGATTCAGATATGGAAAAAACAATTTTTCCTACAATTTTTCCACTAAATCTGGAAATTCGCTAGATAAGCCTGCTAAAACTGGATCTGGCGCCAAAATTGGCGCTCCGCCGAAAACTCTGCCAAATTAAACTGCGGGTTTAATTAGTGTTAAGTGGAGGATTAGTTATGGTTATGCGCGATTAGCGCTCTAATGGCACGTTTATCGTTGGCGCTCTGCTTGTGGTCACAACACATGGTCTCATGGTGAGGGGTTGGCCCGCTCCTTAAGACGTCGGAGCAATACGCGGTCAAATAGATTTTGATCACATGAAATTTCCAATGAAATGGAGCTTGCCTCAATGGTGGAAGCACTTGGATGTTGGCGGTGAGGTAACGGGTTCACCCTAGATTTCGACCCCCGTATTAATTTTGAAAAACGCATAAACCTTTGAAATGGGGCTCGAACTTTGATACTTCCACCATTCAAACTATACGTTAATATATACCACCTGCATAATATACATTTCCTCCGAAACCATAGTTTAGCTTGTCACATAAATAATACGTTGTCCATTATAACCTTACCATAAATTAAAATATGCCTCAAACCTCCAACGAATTCAAATGGGGAATTTAATATATATTTGGCCAATGTTTAACATTGATTTGGGATTTAATATATATATATATATATAAAATGTGGAATTAAAATTAATTAAGGATTAAATATATATATATTATATATTATATTGTTTTTAATCATATATATATATATAATATAAACTATATATATAACCTTAATTAATTAAAATAAAATAAAAGTTTCCAGAACATTATATCATAAACCCAAATTCAACCTTAAGAGGTCATTGGACAGATTTTACCTTCACAAACCAAATTGGTGAATCTCGGACTGACACTTGTCACAGTCTCATTGGACTAAAATTGAAGAAGATTCCTTAAACGCTGAGTGGGCTATCATGTCATTAGCTTGTACCTGTTCTGCGATTTTGTTAAAAAAATTTACATGTTATGAATGACGATCAATAGACCATAACTCCTTCATCCAAACTCAGTTTTCAACGAAACGAGTTGCTTTGGATTCCTTGCGACGGGTCGGTTGCTATCATTCTGGTTTCATTCAATTAAGAGCACTTTAATTTTTGAGCTAAAATACTGAGCCTCTGATCTCATTAGACAGATTTTACCTTCACAAACCAAACTGGCGAATCTCAAAGTGACACTTGTCATAGTCTCATTGGACTAAAACTGAAGAAGATACCATAAATGCTGACTGGGCTGCCATGTCATTAGCATGTATCTGTTCTGCAATTTTGTTAAAAAAATTTACATGTTATGAACGATGATCAACAGACCATAACCCCTTCATCCAAACTCGGTTTTCAACGAAACTAGTTGCTTTGGATTCCTTGCGATGGGCCGGTCACTATCATTCTGGTTTCATTCAATTAAGAGCACTTTAATTTTTGAGCTAAAATATTGAGCCTCTGATCAAGAATTGCGAAAGAAAATCTGGCATATTACTTCGAAGAAGCTATCACATTTGAAAATGAATTGTGTGCAATTTGAGTCATTGTCCACGATGAATCATATAAAGACTCCGAGAAGACGGGAAAAATGTCTTAAGCCTCTTCAAGCAAGGCCAAGGATAAAGAAGATATTGACTTGAAATTTTGACCAGGAGCATCAAGTCTCTGTCCAATGAGTTGGAAGAGTTAAAAAAAAAAAAGGAAAAGAGAGACCACCTTCAGCAACAAGCCACCAAAGTTCAACCTTCTAAGAAGGATGAATAACAACAACAACAACAACAAAAATAACAACAATAGTCAGTGGGCTAAGTTTGCACAGAGCTTGAAAGTCATGTTGAATGTTGAGAGCATGGGCATGGCCCAATACTATTCCTTTCATCAAGAATATCATTTAGAAAAATAATTCCCATAGTGGAATCACAACATGAACATTTTGGCTGCGTACATCATTGAAACAATAATTTCAGATGAGAAGACGAAAGGAAAGGAAGAATATGATGTGGCTGAAGATACCGTGGGTGTCGGGCATGCGGTAGATGATTTCAATTGTTTTTTCACTCCTAAAAATAAAAATTTCGAAGAACCACCATTGAGTGAGGTCCCAGCTCAAAATAAAAATAATTGTTACAAGTTGAGGAGCCAAGGGCCAGTTTCTGAACAAGAGATGACAAGGCAAAAATTGAAGGAACACTTATTAATAAATATCACATCGCCTCACAACTTGGCTCAGAACACTCAAGAAAAGTCTGTAAATGTTGCTACAACAAAGAACACTTCTTCCAGTAGTAAAAGCAAGTCCACTATTTTGGAAGTGGCAAACAAAGCCATTCCTCTAGACACTTCGACAATGCCTGCTATGCTATATTTTAATATAGAGGAAGACATGAAGAAATATTGCATTAATATTTCAATCTTCGTAGCTTACAAGGATAGAAAGCCAACGGGAAGTGCTTGTATGAGCCCTCGAACAACCTTCATCAAGTGATAATTATTCTTTACAGAAGGGATTTGGTAAGTCTTCTGGTCCCCTAGAGCCAGTTTTTAATGCATTAACATTAGAAGCTAACACACTATGCCCTTCATTCTTATTTACTTTTAAAATTTTCAATTACAATGTTCACAATTCCTTAGTTGATTCCGGTGCATCCATAAACATAATGCCATTATATGTAGCCAAGAAAATCAATGCTAAATGGGATAAACTGATGGACAAATTATTCAAGTAGAAAAATTTATTGTCCAATCTATTGGTGAACTCAAAAATGTTCTTACTCGCCTATCATTTGATCAATGAGTTCACCCGTTCATAAACATAGTAATTTTGGACATCCTGGAAGCCTATAGTGTATTGCTAAGTATAGTCTAGTCCAACAAAATACAAGGGTATTTTTATAATGGTTGTTCGCATTTATGGCTTACATATAAGGGCAAGAATAACCAAATATGGGTGGAATCAGAACCTTACATGAAACACAATGTTACACCCCTCAAGGGGAAAAATGAGCTTGTGGCTTTCGCATATCTAATTTTTGGAAACTACTTTCTAGAGACTGACCTTGGGTGTTGTCTTGCTTAACCTTCCCTAATTCCACCAGACACATAGTTGGAACTCCTTCCTAGTCCAATTAGCGGAAATGACTTATGTACAGTAGACAATTGTAGTACTAGCGTAGGATATAGCCCTAGTATTTCTAATTTGTGGATTTTGTATTTTGAAGGTTCTAAGACAAAGGAGGGCTCTGGAGCTGGTTGTGTTTTAATAGAACCATAATAGATAACACGTGATTTCTGGATACTTGTAATTTGAGTGCACTAATAACACCGCAAAATATGAAGCACTCATCTTGGGATTACAGAAATCCATTGACATCAAAGTTGAGGTACTTAAAGAAATAGGTGACTCTTAGGTTCCTTTTTATGTTTTCTTAATTTTTTTAATTTTAATTTTAAGTTTTAAATATTGGTCCCAAATGATCTTTTTTTGGTTTCAAATATAAATTTCCCAAAGGGTATATTACTTATATCTAAATAGGGTTTTCTTTTAGTGATATTGTCTAATATTCTTTTTCCAATAGTTTCCCATTTTCTCCTTTTCTGGTGAGGGTTCCACTTTTTCCATTAAGTAGGAAACCAATTCTTAATCAAGATAATTATACAATTAAAAAAATAGCTACAATTTTATATTCATAAGTTATAAACAAACATTTAAAAGACAAACAAATATACAAATACATTATAACAAGGGATTATTCCGCACGCACACACATATACACTTCAATCCTAATAAAAATAAATGATAAACAAATCCCTTACAAAAACAATATTAGAATCATAATCTTTCTCTCAAAATATTGGGTGACATTGGTTTCTCCTCATTAATTATCTGAAGGAATTTACAAAATTAAATAAGCAAAGGCTCTTTCTTCTTCTAAGTGATAAGATTTGTGAATAGTACAAAAGTAACTATTTCTTTAGTATTCCCTCTTCACCTTTTAGCACCTTTTGGGTAAAGTTATCTTTTAGTTTTAAATACAATAATTTCGTTTAAATAAAACAATTTTCTCCCCTCATATTTATATTTAACGTATTCACTCCAAATACAATATTAGAATCATAATCTTTCTCTCAAAATATTGGGTGACATTGGTTTCTCCTCTGAAGGAATTTACAAAATTAAATAAGCAAAGGCTCTTTCTTCTTCTAAGTGATAAGATTTGTGAATAGTACACAAGTAACTATTTCTTTAGTATTCCCTCTTCACCTTTTAGCACCTTTTGGGTAGTTGTACTTTCAAAGTTATTTTTTAGTTTTAAATACAATAATTTCGTTTAAATAAAACAATTTTCTCCCCTCATATTTATATTTAACGTATTCACTCCAAATTTCATATATTGACATTAAATTAACAACACATGGGAAAGGAAATTGCTCAAAGCCACTTCGTACATGATCAAATCTCTTGAGCTTGGCTCCATGCATTTTTTTTTGCAAGGTATTGACAAATGTATTGATCAAAATAATATCTTTTGATGGAGTATAACTGTACTCTTTAAACCTTAATTTAGTAATGCTTGAAGTTTTCTCTATCACCACTCAATCCAATTTTATATTGTTTCTAGGTATTCCATGCATTTTTATGACATCTTAAGTGTACTTGGCTCTTCTACTTAATAAATATGACATTTTTGGATGACATTTATATAATTTTTCTCTATCGGAAAAATTATGGACCAAAAAATATCCTTGTATCATATTTATTCATTTGTCTAGAGCATATGCATCTATCTAGTCTTCAAATATGAGAATATCAAAATTAACTTGTACCTTAAAGGGTGCGGCCCCTCCGAAGTGGCCACTAAATGAAGATGCGTCGCCTATTGGTATTTGTTGAAGGATCTTGAATATTTTTTTTTATCAACTTGTTCCTTTGTCACTCAAGGTATTTTTTGAGCAACAATTTGATAGGATATCTTGCTCCCTCGTATTTATTTTCTTTCGCCATGGGAGGTCGTTGGGGACATGCACATAAATACAGAGAAAGAGCAGACTGCTCTGATACCCTTGATCATAATTTATGAAGGAAATGAAATGAAATATATACTCAAATTCAAAACATATAGATACAACAAAATTTCCTTCAATTAATAAATGAAAAATGTTATAATTGTTTACATGCAAAATAAAAGCAAATGAGCTCGAAAGATGGGAGCTTATCTCTCTTATATATGAGAAGAGATGTGATGGATGCGTTCCTTCTTGAACCATTTTACAATGAAGCTCTCAAGCATTTTTATTATGAATAAACAATGAGAAGCCCTAAACATCTAAAACCGTAACTCTAGGAGATGCACCGAAGGCTTATGGGCCTCATTGGGGCAAGTTGGAATGTCTAACTTCTTGAGGTTGTTATTTTGGCATATGATCTCTATTTGGTGTGCACGATAACTTGCTGGAAAGGTATATACGAGGAGTAAAAATTCATACTATTTCCCCAAAAACAACATTTAGGGCTTAAAAACGGCTCAAGAAGTTCCAAAAATATAAAATTTCCAAAATAGGAAAATTGTGTTGTGAGCTAGTAGAATAGATGGGTGGCCACAAATATCCACATGTATTAGTGATATTATTTTCTACTACTCCGACATGCATCGACATTGCAACGATGTTATTAGTAACATGAAGTGCTTCATCCTACAGTTCCAGTTTCCGTGCAAACTGTTGTTGATCTACCCTAAGTTGATTGATTTTTTTCTCTATGGTTTCACTTTATACCATGGCTATTTGAAGTTTTGAAAGTGGAAAAGTGGTCAAACTGCTACATAGTGATTCACTCCTCAGCTGCATAGTTTGAATCTTAGTTCCAAACTCTTTCATCTTGATGTTTTCTAGCAAATTTTTCCGTATGTATAATCTTACTTCGTAATCTACTGCATTTGATGTCAAGTTCTCATAATTTTTTGAACGATTAATATGCTTCATTCATATTTTCTCTCTGTTGCAAATTTTATAGTGGAGTGACCATCTTTACTTGTAGATGTGGTTCTTCAAACTTTGCTTTCATGCCCTAAACAATCTCATCAATCTTTGATAGTGTCTCTTTCACATGTGTGTCAATGTCCATTTCAACATCAGGGAGGAATTTGTAAACTTGTTCTACCACTTGTCTCAACTTCTCCTCCCTCTCTAGTGCCTATTGTTACTCAAATATTGTGCAAGCTCAACTTGCAAATTTCCATAGTCGCTAGCTAGTTGAACCAATTGTGTCGAGGTAGTTTTCATGCGTAACTGAAACTCCTACGTGACACTTTGTTGGAGATGATTCAAGCTTTGAAACATCAAACATGATATAATAATTAAAATATGTGACAAAGACTATGCATGTTGCTAGATTTTAGTATCTAAAAAATATATTGTCACTGGTGGAACAAACAATGAACGACGCTCTGCATATGCAGAGGAAGGTTGAGAACATGTCGACCTATCTTCCAGTACTTGGGATCTACTCATTTCCTCTGTGGAAATGGTGGGGTTTGTTATTGATAATTGTGGTGTCATTGATATGGTGGGATCAAATAGTTGTTGCATTTTCTCCAACTGTTCCTGTGTTCTAATTTAAATTCCTTTTTCTCCTGGACTACCTTTTGAATGGTGGAGACAAGATAGCCATTCCCTTGTTCGTCCACCTCTTTTATTTGTTCGAAAATCCTTTGTAGTTCCTCCCCTGACAGAGAAAACATTTCTGTAACAGTCAGATTTATGTACTTTTTCTTCTTTCTCTGATGGAATGTGCTCCCTGTTGGTTGATCCCTCTGCGATATTTTACTACCTAATGGTAATATATCTTCTTCACCATATTTTTCCTGTGGTATTTCCTGATGTTCCTCCTCTATGTGTTCTTCAGACTTCTGTTGTGACCCATTGTGATGTTCCTCTTCAACACTTTCTATATTTTGTACCTCTAGTGTCAATGTAGAAGGAATCCTTCATCATTATGGTGGCCACTCATTCACAATATGCAACACAATATACTCATCAATATTGTAGTGGTACTGCATCCACTGCTTCTTTGGGTCTGTACATACCTGAATGTACATGAGTGTGGTGTGGCGTGGAACGTTTCCATAGATTTATAAGCTTCAAAATCGTGATCAGGACAGTGAGGTACCTTTTTGGTGACATGGTTGATGGCCTCCTTCCATATGAAGAATGCCACATTGTTATCCATTTGTTGTTGTTTGTCCGAAGTATGCCATAGAGACCTGATCCTCGTCATAATGAATTATGGATTATTTGGTGGCGAAAATTGAGTGTATTTTGGAACTTACTAGGCCATGAGTGCTATCAAAATTAAGAGATACGAGTAGTGAAAATCTATGTTCTTGGGTTGGTCTTCAAGGCAATCCTGCGTAAATTGATTGAGAAAGAATGTTTCCCACTTAATTTGGACACCCTTAACACATTTTGCAACTGCAACCACTACGGTTACAGCGCAGTGAGCTTTCTTGCATTTCCTTAGTACCTTGCAAGCTATGATCTATGTGGAGAAGCTCACATTATTGTCGTATATGGTGGATATCATCACTCCATGCAGTTCATGAGTAGTGGAATAATTTTTTGTGATCTCTTTTCCCATCAATTTCTCAATTTTTTTGTCAAACGAGGGCTCTCGATCCATGCCATCGACTAAGAGCCCTATATTCAAGAAATTAAGCATGTATTAATATCAATTGGCTCATCCAACCATAAGAATCTTCCATGCACGCAACTCAATAAAAAATTGACACAGATATTGGTCTCTGCACTCCTGCCAAAGTGAGGAATATCCAACAATTTTAGCATACCTAAATTCTCCAAGCTTACGACCCACTGTTGAAATTCGATGACAACAGGTTGGCCCAATCACTCGATCCTCATGGCATATTTTTACTCTGAAAACTTTGGAAATTTATTCAAATCTTGGACATCGTGGTCATTGTATTTCAATTTTCCACCATCCCTAGCATGCCTCCTTCCCATATTACTCTAGGTGGAATAAGTGTTGTATTTAGTTTGTTTTCACTCTTTAGGTGGTTGGGCTAAGGTTTTTTCAACTAGTTTTTGAGGTGGCACAACACCAATTCCCTTTGTTCTCATTTTCTTAGGTACTAACGAGAAGCCATGACACTACATAGATATTGGTGGAGGTTCTTATATCTGATTTGTTGCTTCTGCAACTCACTTGGCTCTCTGGTTCACTACTTGGATCAACTAACAGAATGCATAAGCTCAAAATGAATAAGGCTGAACCCAAGAGAGACTCTGGATATTTTAATGACATTGCACACTTTTCTAAGCATAATAACCTCAAAATACTAGCACCATGATTGTTTCATCTCAGATGGGAAGGTTCTCTAGGAGGTAAGTTATATTTTGTGGACTTAAGCCTTTTGAGAGTCATGTCAACATCTTTTTGGTCACTTCCAATGATATTGGTTGGATTTTTCATTTAATATGATTTAAGGCAATCTTAATGAAGCTTCATGGCGTCTAGTACACATGGCTAAAATGTTCCTTTCTCGGTTCCTTTTCCAACTCTTGTTACAGTTTCTAAATATTTCTAGCTTTATCCCCCTTTCTAGGTGACTCCAGGACTACGCGCTCCATCTTCCCACTATCTGTCCAATCACGTGGTGTTTACGAGTATGCAGTGCATCAACTTTTACCATGACATTGAAACTTAATTGTGTCAAACCTCCACTCTTGCGTGTGTAGCCATGACCCTTGAAGACATACTTGCAAACAAATAAATCAATTTCTTCCTCTCTCTTTTTTGAATACAACATAAATGACAACCCTTGAAGGCTAGGTCAATTTCTTGGTACAATTTCAACCAACTTCCATTAACAAGGCCCGAAATAAGTTCACCATTTATCTACTCCAACTGAACAACCCCTGCCTTTGTGACATCATTAATAACATATGTTCCTAGCTAATGCATTTGAAATTTCCAGGGTGCTTGAGAAACTTACTGTCATAGATCAAAACTAAATTTCCAAGTCAAAACTAATTCCGCTTGATATAATTGTCATGTCATGCCTTCGCCCAAGATTTCTGTACATTCTGGTGAAAACCCGCAAGGAAGTGATCCTCTTCTAACCACAAAAACTTCGTTAGTCTCTACTCCACCACACATGTGACCATCAAATGTGTCATCACAATAATTTGAAGGTTGGGAACTATGAAATCCATTGGCATAATTGCTTCATGTCCATATACCACATGAAATGGGGTCTGTCCTATTATTTTTTTCAAAGTCATCTGGTACACCCATAATATTGTAGGAATCCTCAGATCCCAATCATCCCTATTCACATTACAAATATTCATGAAAGCATTCCTTATGATTTTATTGAAATCCTCCACGATGAAATTTTCTTGCAGATGATACAACATGCTTGTTGGGTAATTTAATTATGAGTTAAATTACTCAACATTAAATTATCAATATAGGTTCGTACACCTCCATCCACCCCTTCATGATATTATAACATAATAGATGGTTTTTCATGTTCTAGAAAACATCAATGGGTTATGCCATGGGAACCCACTTTATACAAACAACTTGTGAACAACTGATAATATGTTTCCTTGACTACAAACTACCTTTTTGTGCCATTGTATATCCTTGTGGTATCAACCCAATACTGAGGATATAAACAATTTTTAAAAATTGGTTGTCAGCCATATCGATCTGAAACAAATGTGAATCAGGCAAGCTATCATCCACATTCCCTGCATCTTCACTTGAAATGATCCTGGATAAATGGTCTGGTCCTACATTTAACCTTTCTAGCTTCAGTATTACTTCAAAAATTTATTCCTATAATAACAGAAGCCACATGCATATCCTCCCCCCCCCCCCCACATCGACTTGTTGACTAGGTATAATAGTGTAAAGTGGTATGTATATAATTTCAAGTGTGGCTCCAATAAATGATTCTTATACTTTTTCAGAGCATAGAGCATCAAGAGCCCTTCCCTTTCTATCGTGGCATAGTTTTTCTCTAATACAAACAATTTTTTGTTGTAAAATGCTATCGGTTGGTCTTTCTCTCCCTACCCTGGTTGTGCCAATACCGCCCCTAATGCAATGAACAAAGCATATACATGGAAATGAAACTCCTTACTCCATTTTCAGGTCATTAAGATGGGTGTAGTAACCAACTTCTCCTTCAATGTATCTAGAGCCTTCTGAAATTCCTCTGTCCACTGAAACTTTGTATCCTTCTTGAGAAACTTCTCCAATGGCACTCAAACTATGCATGTCCCCAAATTAACCACCCGTAAAACCTAATTTTTCCTAAGTGAACATGCAACTGTATCAATGAAGTAGGAGGGGGTAAGTCTATTATTACTACGATCTTTGCAGGATCCACTAATATCCCTTGTTTACATACAATATGATTGAGTAATATTCCAAATGGTGAGATGAAAATGCACTTCTTTGAGTTCAAGGATATTTAAAGTTGTCTATAGTTGTCTAACATCAGTCTAAGAACCTAGACATGTTTGTTTAGGAGGTTGAAGATAATCCAATTGTCTAGATAAACTTCTAAAAACTTTTGGATGAAATCCTTGAATGCTGCTACAACTAATATTGAAAACACTACTGGAGCGTTTTTAGCCCAACAGGTATGACTATATACATAAAGGATCCTCATTTTATAGAAATTGTGGCCTTGTGGTGGTATTCCTTAGTGATCTTGATATGGTGATACCCTAAAAATACATCTGTGAAATAATATGCCTCTTGACCACCAACATTCTCCAAAAATTTGTCAATAAATGGAGTAGGGAACAGGTCTTGAATAGAGGTATCATTCAACTTCCTCAGGTCCATGCATATCTATATCTCACTAGTCTTATTATTCTAAATTACTATAGGGTCAATCCATTTAGACTCTTCAACATGTTCAATTATACCTACCTCCAACATTCCATTGCGCTCCTCCTTGGCCTTTTACTTATAAATGGGATTCGATCTATATGGCCTCTTCTTCACTAGTTTCACATCAGGGTTCAATAGAATATTCATTCCCCCCAAATCACCATCTATGCCTTTCATTTAGGAGAATGTGTTATTAAATAAGTCATGATACTCATGAAACAAATTATAATTTTTTCTGAAATTCTCCTTATCCCAGTAGTCACTAACTACTGCGAGCTTATAGTTCTACTCCCTACTAATGTTCACCTTGCAAGTTCGGATAAGTTTTCCATAGTCAGGTGTAGTACAATCTCATCGTGGTCCCACCACTGTGAATCATCCTTCAGACTATGGTACATTCAAATTCCTTGGGTCCTCATCATCATGGAATTCATCTGAAACATTGTAACATTCTACTAGTTCCCTTGTATTACGGCAGTGCTTATGCAATGAGTAGAGAGGTATCTCCTTTAGTGGAGTGCTCAAATCAAGAGAAAATATATTTTCATTCATTTTTTGTAGTGCTCCATGTATTGAAGAGTCTTCAACCTTTAACTGAAATGTTACCTCAAAACTCTTTAGCATCCTCTCCCACTTTGTTGTACCTCGTTGCAGTTCCAATTGTATATACTAGTTGTGGGGTATAGTTTCTAAAGTATGTAGGAATTAATGCACTCACTCATTCTCTATAACCTTCTACCTTCTCCAATCCACAACATAGTTCCCCATGTGGGTGATCAACCAACTCTTTCCATTGTAATGTTTGTCAATATATCCTACGCCCAAGCCAAATATGATATGTAAGAAATGCCTTCATTTCTACCAAGTGTTAGCATGCCCCTTGTGTGTATCCCACTATCACAATACAGTGGATTTTAGGGCAATGTCTAATGATGGAAACCTAAGCTACTTGGGAACATGTGCCCCATATTATTTTACAAATGTAACAACATATGTAATACCATTAAAACTGGGTGGTTCCAATACCTCTGTACTTATCCATCTTACTGCGTGTGTGATATGCATGCATCTTTAAGTAGATACCTCATGGTGGAAATTTTGCTAGTTCTTTAAGGCCTCAGTTGAATCCAACAAACATGAATTGATACTTCACAAACTTAGAGTTTCAACAATTATAGGGTTGATGTAGTCATTATGTCACATTGTAACATTATATAAATTTTCAAGGTCCGTTGCATCGAGGTCCCCTCTCACAATTTCGACACAACTTTCTTCTTCTTTATGATATAAGGGCATGACTACCTATAAGCTGCCTGATTAAAATTCCATTTGTCTCTTCTTAAAATTAATGATGGCTTGTTTTTCAAAGGCCTAGTTTATGCCAAGTAATGCTATATGTGGGTTCATATCATCCATTATCTCATTCACCTTGAATATAGATAAGCTCTTGACCCCATCGATGTTAACTTCAACTTCTACCAATATTCCAATTGGGAATATTCTATACTGGTTTTCCAGCCGACTTTGAATAGGCGACCATTCCAATTTCATATTACAATTAGATCCTAGGTCTTATTTGACAATATGTTTACATCAGTGACCAGATCCATTATACCATTTCCCGTATCATAATCGACGAGTTGAGAATTAAACGATAATTCTCGATTTGTGAACTTCTTGCGTAGTACATGTTTCACTGTTCTTTCCAGTGTCTACATGATAGGAGCTACCTACTCCTGCCTACAACGGTCTATGATCCTATGCAACTTCTCCAATAAGCATCCATCTTGAATTAATTCTAAGAAACTTTTGAGGAAATTCTTAATGGGACTTGTCCAAGGGGGGAAACTCAAGTGGTGATGGAAGTGATGTGAATTCGTGCAAACTAAGAGACACAAGGTTCAATCCCTCTATCATGATCTGCTCCACGGAGAGGAGAACATGTCGTACACCCCAATACAATTAGTGGTGGTGGCAAGAATCAACCCCATGTGACATGAGTATGAGACTGACCCAGTTTCTGATTCCTCTGGGTTTGTAGCAACCTTGAATCATAACATACAAAATTTACATAAATCCGTGCTATAAAATATCAACACATAATTATTCATTTAGATAACACATAATTTACGAGATCATGAGATGAAAAGACTTACATGTAAGCAATTATATTCTTATTGGAAATTCAGAGTGATTGTGCTATCTCTCTCCCACTAACCACACCATTGTTTTGGGGAAAAAATATCCACCCAACTGTAGGTTCAACTGTATATTATCTTTCTACATTTGGCCACCCCGAACCCTAAATCAACTACTATTGTTTGTGACTCCTTTTTCTCTCAACATTCCCTTCCTACAAAAATGAATGCTTCTCATCTCTCTTTTTAGCAATTAACTAGAACAAACTATCCCAAAAATGGAAAGAGGATTGGAAAGAGATCCACATGTACACAATCCATGTGTCATCATGCCAACTTTTTATTTTTTTGTTAACTTTACTTATTCTTACTATTTATAGTTTATTTTTATATATATTTATTTATAACTTTAGTTTATTATTTTTTATTTTATTTATTTACTATTATTATATTTTCTTCGTTATTAGTTATTTTATTTATTTATATATTAATATTATCTCATTTTATTGTTATTATTATTATTATTTATAATGATTATTATTATTATTATTATTATTATTATTATTACGGGGCATTACATACTCCCCTCTTTAAGGAACTTTGTCCCGAAGTTAAGTTTATTCATTTACTTATTGATTATTTTATTTATTTATTTCCCTACATTTTCCCAACACCCTTTGCTGAACTAATATACCGGCAGGCATTGAAAGTTACATCACAACACTGGGGAAATCCCAAGGAATCTTGAGCCTCTTTCCCAACTTTTAGAACCATACATATAACCTCATCAGTGTATACCATAGCCTCAAGGTTTATAACTCTTCTTCCCCAAGGCAGGCATCCGGTCCCAGAATTTAATGCCTCTGATAATCTCGCAAGGTTGTTCCAAATCCCTCTACAAGTCACTAAGTACACAACCCCACACATAGAAGTCCTCACACCACTTCTAGTCTTTGGAATCCCAATCCAATATCAGGAACTCTATCTCCTCAAGATAGTCCCATAGCCCCTCAAGAGCTATCCATTAAGAGTTATACAATGAAAAATATACATTTTCATATGTTGTGTTGATTGAGTCTGTCCCTAGCCCATATGGTGTTGCATATTATCCCTCGCAGGTATGAGCTCCCATGATATCATCAAATAAACCAATCATGTCATCCCATTAGTGTATTTCATGTCAATCACCACATCTCAACATGCAACCAATGCATTATGTATGTTATACAATATCATAGAAAATAACCCATATGAAAAATATTGCATACCATCATGAAAACATAACATCATTGTTATCAT
This sequence comes from Pinus albicaulis, assembly GCA_034641835.2. NCBI lineage: Eukaryota > Viridiplantae > Streptophyta > Pinopsida > Pinales > Pinaceae > Pinus > Pinus albicaulis. Next base: position 670,642,021 of record CM076577.1, on the reverse strand, counting down.
GAAATTCTGAATAGTAAAAATTGCATGCTCATGCATGTCATAAAATATGCATGCAATAACCACATGCTTCACATCCTGAGTACCATCATAAGTTATAAAATCAACATATCTATATCAAATATATATCATAACATCACATAATAAATGAAACCACATGTCAGTATAACATTACATCATAACATCATCATAACATTATACTTCAACATTTCCATGTTGACATATCAAATGATGAAAACCATAACCTTATATAGAGTTCCATAGTGTATCAATAAAATTTATATATTGTATAAATAATAATAATTGAAGATTGAATTTTGAACATCACGTTTCTAAATTTACAATTAAATTTTTATAATATAGATACATTGTAGTAAGAATAATAATAATATTACTGCACTATGAATTTTTTTCATTACACTAACATACTTCAAAAAATATATCAATACTTTTGTTTATAATTTGTTATTTTATTTATTTATATATTAATATGATTTCATTTATTATTATTATTATTAACACAGGTCATTACACAGTTACCAAAAAAAATAAAAATTGAATGGGACTTACTTACATAGTAATCCCCTTTGTTGGAGATTGATCACAGGCCATATAGGTCAAATCCCATTTATAAGTAAAAGGCCAAGGACGAGCAAAATGAATGTTGGACGTAGGTATAATTGAACATGTTGAAGAGTCTAAATGGATCAACCCTATAGTAATTCAAAATAAGTAGACTAGTAAGATCTAGATCTGCATGGACCTGAGGAAGTTGAATGACGCCTTTATTCAAGACTTGTTCCCTACTCCATTTTTTGACAAATTTTTGGAGAATTTTGGTGGTCAAGAGGCATATTATTAATTGTATATTTTCTGTTAGTTTTAAGAATTTGTTTGTAGGTATTGTTTGTACTAGGTTAAAACCTACAATAAAATTCCATAGGGGGCTCCAGAGCCTTCTATATACATGGGTGGGGTTGCTCTATCTTATTTATAGCATTTATTCCCATTATTGTTCCACCTCTAGTGATTTCCAATATATGAGGGTGGTCTCAACGAACTTTTGTTATCACCATCTGCACATTAGATCCCCATTTCTCCTGAAACTTGGCTATAAGTTATGGATAACCTTTTGTAGCATGATCTAATTGCTAACAACATGTATAGGTAGTATAGGGATTCTAGAAAACTCAGGAAAGTTGTCATTATTGTCCATTGTTGTATCTGTCTCTCGGAGGTAATTCTTGGCTATGAAACTGCACCGAGAAACCAACTCGACCAAACTTTAGGTTCAGGTTATCCCTCAAACCAGAGGGGGCTCCCTCGATATTACAAGGATTTTTTAATGTTGTTCACTGCCACTGGAAAACAACCTATGAAGCATAATGGCTAGATCTAGGATTTGTATAGGTGGTTGTTGATGAGTATCCAAACTCTGCTCAAAAATAAATCCCTCTCTTGCCGAGGTTTGATCAAAGTTCCAACGCCCAACTTTGAAAAAATAACATAGCTTTAAAGAGTCTAGTAGAGGAATAGATAATCAAGTATCCTGCTTGAGTACTTAATCATCTAACAAGAGTAGATGCATATAAAAAAATCTTGGTAACCGACATAAATATGATTAAGATGCGACAAAAGGAAATAATTTAATGATGCAGAGGTACTAATTTAGACAACATGTCCAATTATCTAGTCTCAGTGTAGATGATAACTTTGTAGTGGGATGTCAGGGAGGTTGATCCTCAACCTAGCCTTTCTTAGTGATTCTATATTACCTTAAGCATATGTAGAAACAAATTATGAAATTACTAGAAAAGACATGCATAAGAAACATATTTTGTCATAAAACTAAAGCCAGAAGCCTTTAATTAAAATTCTGCAATAGAAGTATTTACAAAAATGACAGGGTTTTGGCATAAAAATCCAACCCCTGTTTATTAAAATTCATCCAATATATAGAGATTACAATTCAAAGCTATCACTAGCTTTCAAGAAATAAAATTAAATTTTAAAAAAAAACTAAAAATAGAACTAAATATAAGAAATTAATTTCAAAAGAATTTCAAAATACTGGAACTGTTGATGTCAAATGTTATTTCAATCTTGATTTAGCCCTTTGAATTACTCATCCTACGCCTAGATATCCAAATATGCTCTCTTAAAATCTCCTAATTGTCCAGTAATCAAGGAAATGAACCTTTGACTGCTAATTATGTTTCTGGGTAATACTACCACATGTGTCCATAAGATCTCCTATTTTTAAACTAATATTCAAATTCTATCATTGTCAAATACCCCACCATCAAATATGGGATATATTGTTATAAAATCCCTTGAAATTTCAATTTAATCCTCTTTCTATTGGTTCTTTGCCTTCGATTCTCCTTTGATTATTGTTTCCAAGTCTAAAAATCTTTAATTGGTGATATTGAAATTTTCTAAATTTGTCCTCAAGCCTTTAACTGCTAATTTTTTCCTCTTTTCTTTAAGAAGTATAATTTGGATGGCATATAATCAATTTATTGTAGAATTATTCCTTTAATATCCTTAGCATCTCGATTTCTTGAATGACTTGCATACTACCTCTTCTTCAATTTAACCCCCCATGTCTTCTTTTTTATTATCCATTGTTTTAATAATGTCCTAGAGTCCATCTTGTACTAAGCTAAAGAACATTTTAACAACTATAGCATGCCCCGCTTAACATATTTCTTGTAAAGATACTTTAAAACTTGTACTTCATTTCAAAATTTCCTGTGTATATCTTATAACCATGGCCAACTATATACCGAATCCACGAGGAAAACAAGTCCCAAGCTCTAGAACATTGATCTGCTCAACCTTAGTTTAAAAAGAAAAATTGTTTAAAAAATTCACCACAGATTCTTTAGAGATGTGACATAACTTAGTTCCTACTCTATGTATTCATACCACGATGGAAATCAACTTCTAGATATTTGTTAAGCATTTCACCGAGCTCTAAAGAAAAAAACTTATTAGAAGGAATACCACATGGATAACCCTTATGGATAGAATTGACATACTTAATTTCAACAAACCTTGAAGAAATGAATAAATTTATCCTCGGATAGGGACCTTGATATAATTTGAATATTTGTTTTCTAAGTTTTACTCTAAATTTTCCAATGTCTCTCTTACGGAATCACCATCTAAAATTGTTATTGGGCATTTTAGAGTTTCCCTACATGAATATGGACCTACTCAAGCTCCCTCTTCACTGCTTAGAATTTCTTAGATTCTAAATTTGTAACCATTCATTGAGGTGTCATGTGAAAAATTGCAATTGTAACAGCCATAATCCTAAATCCAGTAGAAGATAACTTGAATTGATAAAATATAAACCATTAGATTGACTAACTGCAAATTCAAGGATTGTTGATTAAGGCAAGGTTCCATAAGCCCACATTAATAGCTGGTTTTGTCCAACATCAATTTTCCAAATTCAAGCTTAGCATCCAAAAATGTATCAACATTGAGTACTATGTTTTATTTTTCGTAATGGGAATTATACTTATTTATCCAGACTTAGAACTTGAGAAAACCCATCTTTATATTTAAAAGGTTAGGGACAAAAAACATGAATACAATCCTCATCAAAATATACATGAAGTTGTTCACATATGAGAGGGTTAATAACCAATGTAGAATCCAAATGTATGTATACCTTTAATAATTGTAATGAATGTTACTGGAAACTCAGAAGACAATTGATCAAAACAAAACCCCCATCAAGAAGTCCATTGTCAATTGTTTCACCTTCATTAGCAAAAGGGTCAAAATCCAAAAACAAGCTCTCGGAAAAATACTATCCCAAATTATTACTAACTTTTTTCAATAAAACCACATCAATGCAATGAACAACTGAAACTATTCCATATCTCATTACATACAGTTTGTTGTCTTCTTTACATAAGCTCATCAAGACACGCCTTTGTGCATGTATTTGTTCAACAGTGCATTGAGAAAACGAGATGCACTATTCTTGCATTGCGTATCCAATTATGTTGTTCATATTTTAAAAATATATCAATAATATTTGCAAATTTATTTTTTGATTTGGGTGCTACACATGGACCCAACCCCCTTGTGGCAACATTTTTCTTTCACCAAGTAATATAATATCAAAGAAGTTTGGCTTCAGAGAGAATCAAATATCACTAATGGTAACTATATTTTCAGGAACCAATAATCAATGCCATGAAATCTTGTACCAACTACATTGATAATCTCAAAAGAAGAACCTACGACCTCTAAAACTCTCATAGAAGATATAATTCCGATCATAGCAAAGTAAATCATTCCATAGGAATCAATATAATATACCCTGCATTTGAGACATGGCCCCCTCAAGAAAACCGTTGTCACCCATCACCTTACCTGAAAGAATCAAACTTTGAACTGTCTCTAAAACCATAAGTGGATTGCGGTCATTAGAGGAATTTTGAGGTCTAAAGTAGGCCTCCTAAGAAAAATATTCAACCAAAATAAAATTTATAAGAACCAACAGGATTCAAGATGATGATGTCAACCATGGTGGATGATTCACCATTTTGGGAGTAAAAAAGTAAAAATATTAAAAAATAATAAAATAATAAAACTACTTTTTCAACTCATATTTTAAACTTATCTTCCTATGGTTTTACTCAAATTTTGAATGGGAGTACTCATTGGATGCAAAATTTAATTCCTCATCCTAGGAGTACCCACGTTGCATACGTTTGATGGACCCTGCTACACGAAAAATGAGAAATACATGAAAAAACATGATTGCAATCACATTTTTTCATGTATTTCTCATTTTTATGTAGCAGGGTTCATCAAAAGTATGAAACATGGGTACTCATTGGATAAGGAATCAAATTATTCATCCAATGAGTGTTTCCGCTCAAAATTTGAGTAAACCCATAGGGAAATAAGTTGAAAAAATTAGTTTTTTTTTTTTTTTTTTTTCCCTTTAAAATTTGATGATGTATTCTAATCTTATTTTATTATTTCCAGTATTATTTTATAATTCCCATAGGAGGTCCATTTTAGACCTCAAAATTCCCCTAATGAGGGGGTCTAGGGAGTAAGTATTTTTTTAACAAGGGGGTGCCACAATCCATCTTAGCTTGCCACATAGGAAAAATGGCTTTGGAGAAACAACCATTGCGGACCCCCTGGGCTGTTAAAGTTAAGATGACCTAGGGGGGCCTCAATTAAATATTAACCATTTATATTTTGAATTATAATGTTGACCATTAGAAACTGCCTACATTTTATGTCCAATGAAATTTTGAGACAAATCTGTGGCAAAAACTTACAAACCAGTTAGAGGAATTTCACCATCAGAATTTAAGATCAATGTCACTGGAAGGTAAATAAATTCTTGTATTAAATGAACCAAAAAAATTAACTTGGTAGAAAGGCCATATAGAAACACGTGCTATTGCAGTTGTGCGTGCTATTTTCTCCTTTTAAGTTCTTAAAAGAAAATAGCAAAAGCTTGTAAATTTCATGATGCAACAGAAAAAGAGGGTTTAAAATTTTTTTTGAGCATGAGTCCAAAGAAAATTATTGAAGCCCTTGATTTCCTCTTGCTCTAGGGCTGGAGCTTGGATTGGGGAAATTTTCTCGAGACTAACCTTCAACAATAGTAGGTTCAGAGGTTTTAATGGTGTATTTGATTTTCTTGGGCCTATTGATTTTATTGGTATGAACAGGTGAGGTGCACCACCTCATCGAGTGATATGTTAGCTAGATAAAGGAGATCGTAGGATATTGGGCTCAGGTTAAACAAAGATATGATAATGATATAGAAGCATTCCAATCTATAGAATTCAATCATCGAAACCTCCTAAAATATTGGCATTGCTTGTGTTTGGCATTCTGCGTTTGATTTTTTTTCATTCAACGTATGGATATTAGCTGGAAATCCATTACCTTTCGCAGCTATCTCCTTCATCAAAATTCGACACATTTTAACACATGCAAACATCCCCATGTATTTTAACACATTTACACCCAACGCTGGCATGAATTCTTTAGGGACTTAATCGACACATAGTTAATATGAATGTCAACACTTTGGTTTGCATGGGATATATATCCCATATTCACCATATGAAATAAATTCCAGGCATATATATACCATTACATATGAAGTGTTTCAAGGTGTAGTGCACTTTCTATGCTTCTCCTAGGCCCTTTCCTTAACTTGTCACTTGTGTATTGAAAGTTGGCTTGTCATTGGTTTGTGACTTGGAAGTTGGAGTTTGTTTGTACATGTATATCTGTATATTGGAATTCGAGCCAAATTCCTTTTATGAAATAAATAATGACCCTTCCATGCATATTAAGCCGAGACCAAAACTCATATTTTTTATGTCAAATCACAAAAAATTGCACGAGGTAATAAAAAATCTAATTAAACATTTCTTTGTTCTTTTTGGTATCGTACTATTGAAAAACATATTTTCAATGGGAAAGAAGAGACTGGATTAAAACCATGAAGAATGACACCTCACCTATGGAAGTTGGAATATAACAAAAATATTCAAGGTACACAATTATTTTATATATCATATGTCTAATGTTTTGATTTTTTTTTTATTGAATTTCTTTTACCATATTTGATAATTATTTTTGTGATTTATTCTCTGCTTCATCAATGTTGTGAAGGTATTAATAATGGGCTTCCATGAGGAATGAAAATTTATCTCACTCAATTCATGAGGTTTCCCTACTATGATGACCTAAAAGTATCTCATTTGTTTGAAACAATGCATATCGGGAAGAATATGATAGAAACGTTATGGTGAATCATAGATGGTAGGTGGGATAAAAAAAAAAATTGTCAAAATTTGTAATGACATTCAAGATGTCAATCATGCAATGCAAAGTGGGATCCAATAAAATAACGATAGGAGATCAAAATAACCTTCCATGGTTATTAACAGAGAAGAAAAGTGATGATGTAAAAGAGTTCATTTGAAGAATTAAATTTCCCACATGTTTTCTTCAAACATAAGTAATATCTTAACAAAGAAATGTGAATTTTGTGGGGTAAAAACACATTATTGGCATACGTTCATTAAGGAAATTATTTTGGTGTATATTTTTCTATATTGTTATACATATTTATAGTTTTTTTTGGTCTACTTTGAATTAAACAAATAATGATTCATTTTTATTTTTATAATATGTTCTACCTCTATCTATCCTAGACAACTTCAACAACAACCTCAAAAAAGCTATATATGATCTTGGAAATAAATGAGGTAAGTAGCGATTTATATGCAAAGTATTTTTTCAATTTTTTGTTCAACTTAATAACATGTGTTTTACTTGTAATGTAATATATTATGTTTTGTTGAAACATGTTATTTACTTGCATCATTTGTAGTTGTTTTCATTGAAAGAAATCCATAAAGAAGTTATAAAGTATTGAAAGAGAGAAATTCTTCAACTAATGTGTGAAATGCAAAAGTATCTACCTCCGACATTTTTCAATGCATAAGAACACTACCTAAAACACTAAGTTGAGGAGATTTAATTGTGTGGATTTTTACACAAAATGTCACTGTGGATGGTTGAGAGCACTTGAAATCATTGGAGCCTTTGGTTAGACAAAGAGAATGTCGTGAGGGTTCTATGGTGGAGGGATATATGATATATTAATACATGGTTTATATTAGTCAGTATATTCTTAAATTAGCAACAAATATGCATGTGGATCACATTTGGGATGTGAACTCCATAAAAAAAAATTGAAGGGTAGCATCTGTTAGGGAAAGGTAGAATGAGAAAAGTGAGAGGTAATTAAATATTTGTGGAGATTTATAATACATATAAATTTTCATTGTTATGTATATAATACTTATATAATTTTAATTCTTTCATCAATTATTAATATTGACCTTGGTAACTAATATTTATAGGTAAATTATGATTTTATGATACAATTGGTCGAGAGTGGGATGCACTACATATATGCATTGAAAACAATATTAATTGGATGAAGGTAGGGGTTGGAATATGTATATAACATGATGGTAAGTTATCATGGGAAGCAGTTTCTACAATGGTTTTAAAATGTCATAGTAAAGGAGATACAAATCCTACATAGAGGGAAATCGATTTAGTATATGGTTTGAAAGATAAAATGGCAAGCATGCATTTTCACCTTGTAATATTTTATTAAGTTACTTTCTAAGTTATTAATGTCAATGTGGGTGTGTGTGTGCATGTGTGTGTGTGTGTGTGTGTGTTTACAGATACTTTCCATGTTATATAAATATGTTTATTAATTGACAATGTATTTTTTATGTCTTTGGCATATTGCAATTTAAAACCCACAACGCTATCTGGTACAATGACCATAAATTTTACATCAAAAAGTTGGATGAAAAGAGGAAAACTTATGATTGTGTTATAACTACAATATTCTAGGTCAATAATGTTTCCTTTCTAAGTGACAGACGTCCACAATTCTTTGAAAATCAATATTATGGGTATTTGGATGACATACTTGAGTGTGACTTTAAATCCTTCAAATTGGTTCTATTTGTGGAAAAAGTGTAACTAAGATCAAACTTCATGTTGACTATGTAATTACATATTTATGTAAAGAAGAAGACAAAGATAATAAAATGTATTTTGTTGTACTTGCTTCATGGGTTTCATGAGCAAGATTTTATTATATAGGTTAATAGACTTCTTCTTGATGTATATTAGGTTTGTGTATTCTCAGTATAAAATATAATTAAGTGTCATATACATGAAGGATCTAGTCTAGCAATATATGCTCCAAGACCTTGTGGAAGAAGGGCACATAAAAGCCCTCAAACAATGCTAAAAGACAAGCTCTACATACCATGAAGAACACCTCTCTCAACGCTGGAATAACCTCTCTCCAATTGGCCTAAATATCAGTGATGAATTCGGCTCAATAAGTGACTGTATGGTCGGCCTAGAGGCAAGAACAGTGGATTATATATACACTACACTGCGGATCATTTGAAAAAAAAATAAAAAAATGTGGATTTAGATCTGAACAGGTGCGGATATTCTAAGGAAAATTGTGGGTCCAGAAGAGATAACAGTGTGGGCTAAAGATAAGAACAGTGCTAATGTTTAGAAGAGATAACAGTGCGGACTGATCTGAACAAGTATGTGGATTTCAAAGGAACAACAATGCGGAAATATCTGGATGTAACAATGTTGGTCAAGAACAAAGACAGTGCATATATTCTGAGGATAGTTGCGGATCCTAGGGGTGATATCAAGTGCGGGTTAAGGAAAAGGTAAGTGCGGATTTTCTGTGTTTAGAAGTGCAGCTCTATTAGAGCAAAGAATGAATGTGTGAAGAACATTTGCAATCAAAGAAGTTCGAGTAGTTCTCTATGAAAATACATACATTGAAGTTTGATATAAATAGAAGGATAGAAGGAAGGTAAATATGTGATTTAAATTCCTATCTTCAGTGCATAAAAGGAGAGCTAAATATCTCAAGTGAACCTGAAACATGGAGAAATATTGTGACAAACAAAGACTAAGTCAAGGGAGACATAATTAGAGACCAAGTTCTCTAATGATGTTGCAGGTTAGTGCAAGTTGGTGCAGAGAAGAAGGATTGGTGTTGTGAGTATACAAAGAAATGTTGACAAGGTCTTGGAAGCATATCTAGGTCAAGGGTCTGAGTCTTGTTCATGGTACTTGTCGTTTGAAGATCTATAAGAAGAATTATTTGCGGGTTTTCCTCTCCAAGAGGGAGAGGTTTTTCCCTGGCTCTAGGAGCCTAATTTCGTGTCTTGTGTATTTTGATAATTGACTTGAAGAAAGACTAAATAAGATAACAAAGAGAAGACATAAGTAACTCAAGTAAGATCACAAGTAATTATAAATAAGATAATTTGAATTAATCTCCAGCCCTATAAATTATCAACATGGTATCAGAGCTAAGGTGTTGAATGCAAGGGCTACTCATCAAAGAAGACACTCCAGGATACAAAGATGAAATTTTGGGTTGAAGAATCAAATCAGTTTGCAAGGAAGACTCTTTAGGTATTTCAAGAAATGTCTTCTATCTTACTCAAAAGGGATCAACTCATTCAAGTAAGTAATTTTGTCATCAAATATTTACATTCAAAACATTGTTAGAAGAGGACATCCTCATTTGAAGATATCCTTTATCATCAAGGATTCAAGATCACCTGCATTGGAGATTCCAATATTAGAAGAAGTTCTTGACTTCATCTTCAAACATCATCAAGGAAGATGCAAGCCACTCTACTCAAGTAAGTATCTATGACCTTACTTAAATCTGTCAAGATGACTTATTGTAAAGAGAGAAACAAGTTGGTTGGGTCATCAAACTTTAATGCATGGAAGAAGAGGAAAGATTTGAATTTAATTGAAGACAAAGTTATGGACTATATCGAAGGATCTACAATTCAACCCCAAAAAGAATATGCTCCAGCTCATGCCAAGTACATGAAGGGAGAAATCATAGCCCAGAGAATTCTCATAGAATACATTAAGGACTCTCTCATTCCATATGTATCAAAACTAAAGCTACAAAAGAAATATATGAGAAATTGGTGGAGCTATTCTCTGTAAGTACTGCAAGAGAAGCAATCTCTCTGAGACAAAAACTATACAAAATGAAATTTTCAAGAGAAGAAAGAATCACCTCATACTTTATGAGGATTTCTGAAATAAGAGATCAACTATAGGAAATGGGAGAAGTAATGTATGATGTTGAGATGACTACAGTGGTATTGAATTCTCTACCAGAAGAATGGGGAAACTTCAATTCAAGTTTATACGGGAAGAAAGAAGCAACGCCATTCCATGATGTATGGTCTCTATGTAAAATAGAGAAAACACAATTAAAATTCAAATCAAATATAGGATCAAGTGAAGGGAATCAAGCCTTTGCAGCCATATCTAGGAAGAAAGGAAGATTTAGAAAATTTGGTCCTCGGAATAAAAGAAGGAATATGGACAAAGTACGATGCTTTGGATAAAATGAACTTAGGAATTATAAAAGAGATTGTCCTAAATTTGGAAAGCACAAGAGTAAAAAGGAAGAAGCCCATGTCACAGATGAAAGGGAAGAACCTGATGTTAAGAAATCTAAGAAAGAGGAAGTGAGAGATATCTATTATGATTTAGATCATCTTTCTCTTTAAGTGATTTATGATTGGTTGTAAAATAGCATGATAGGAAGCAATGCACATTAATAAGCATCATGATAGTATCATGAAAGGAACTCTTGGTGAAAAATATCCTAGAAAAACTCACTAATAAAAATGTTGATAGAACGCAGTCATCAAGATCAAGGGTCATCATGGAAACAAGTGCTTGCACTCTAATGGAATTCTCTATGGATTCACTAGTTAGAAAGAAAGCAGAAAATTTTCGTCAAGAATTCTATGCTATAGAATTATGGGATTAGGATGTGATGACATTCTAATAAAACAGGTCTATGGAATGAAGCTCTTCATTCAAGTGAAATTTCTATAGGATGACTCAAAGGAAAAAGGTATGAGGTGTATACATATGCTGACACTGGATGCTAGGAAGTCATGTCATATGATTGCAGGTAATGGACTCCTATATCTAGGAGTATGATCTATGAAGGAGGATCTCTCACAGTGCGCTGACAGATGAAATCAACATATATATATTCTCATATGGAATATGAGGTGGTTTTATATGTACAAGGAAATGGAAATTGAAAGTTCGTTGGAATGAAGATGTGCAGAAGGGAAGAGATCATGAAGTGCAACCATGTCAAGAGGCAGTTATCATCCGGAAGCCAAGAAGATGTGACTAGAATATCTCCTGGAGGATATGTAGACTCTGATATAAGTATGATAAAGAAGAAGACCCTTGACAAGACATATCATGAGTAGATGAGTCAATATGAATAGAGGATGTTAATGCCTACATGAATATTTCATGGTGAAAGATCATCGTTGAGGTAAATTTTAATTTAAAATTTCATATGTATATGTTTATCTGGATGAATTTATGCAGGGCTTCCAATCATGTGGAAGGATGTAAGATCTTTGGAAATGATTCGGAAGAAAGCAGCATGGCATAAAAGTGGACCAGATAAGGAATTCTAATGAATTACTTTTTGATAGCTGACATGAATCGTGGATGAAAGTGATGGATGATTTGTGACCTATGAATCTAAAGTTGAAGATTCCTCAATATCAAAATCCATGACATCGAGGGCAGGAATTCTTCATGAGCAGCTGGGTGTCTCACCATTGTTGTTGCAAGTCTCTGGTTAAGAGAGAGCTTGGTGATAAGTTTCTTACTTGGAAGAAACTTTTTAATTCCTAAGAACGAGCTTAGGTACATTCCTTGTATAGGAATGAGTACATTCCCTTGTGGAATATGTCCTCCCTGGGTGAGAGGGAGAGATAGACACATCATTCTGGTCTTCACTTGGGAAGATAGAATGGAGGATTGGGTAATCATTTGGCATTCGATACTCTTTGAGAATGTGTTATGGCATTCAAGATAAGAGTAGTTATGGACCGATATTCTTTGAGGGCTAGCTACCCAAGAGAAGAATAGTCCAAGAAGTTCATACTTTGGGAACACCCAGGTGGAGTATGCACCTTGGAGAGACAATGACTATGGTGTATATAATCATGTGGCTCGCCAGCATTGTAACCCATTGTCTCGTTGAGAGATGGGGTTGTTAGTCAAGGCCTTGAACTAGGACAATGTTGGTCTATATGATGTTATACAGATGTGATTACCAATTTGATTCTTCTTATGAGATTCTTCAATTTGAAAATGACCATGTACCTATATGAATACCTCCCTAGTTAAGAGGGAGTGTTGAAAAAGTGTAACTAGGATCGGTCTTCATGTTGACTATGTAATTATGTATTTATGTAAAAAAGAAGACAAAGATAATAAAACGTATTTTGTTTTACTTGCTTCATGGGTTTCATGAGCAAGATTTTAAGGTTAATATACTTCTTTTTGATGTCTATTAGGTTTGTGTCTTCTAGGTATAAAATATAATTAAGTGTCATATACATGAAGGATCTATTCTAGCAATATATGCTCCAAGACCTTGTGGAATAAGGGCACATAACAGCCCTAAAACAACGCTGGAAGACAAGCTCTACATACTGTGAAGAACACCTCTCTCAACGCAGGAATAACCTCTCTCCAGTCGACCTAAATCTCAGTGATGAAGTTGGCTCAATAAGTGATTGTATGGTCAGCCTAGAGGCAAGAATAGTGCACTATATATACACTGCACTGCGGATCATTTAAAAAAAAAAAAGAAATGTGGATTCAGCTTTGAATAGGTGCGGATATTCTAAGGAAAATTGTTGGTCCCAAAAGAGATAATGGTATGGGATAAAGATAAAAACAATGCTAATGTTTAGAAGAGATAACAGTGCGGACTGATTTGAACAAGTATGCAGATTTCAGAGGAGCAGTAATGTGGAAATATCTGGGAATAACAATGTTGGTCAAGAACAAAGACAATGCATATATTCTGAGGATAGTTGCGGATCCTAGTGGTGAGATCAAGTGTGGGTTAAGGACAAGGTAAGTGTGGATTTTATGTGTTTAGAAGTGCAGCCTTGTTAGAGTAGAGAATGAATGTGTGAAGAACCTGTGCAATCAAAGAAGTGCGGATATTTCTCAGTGACAAGACATACATTGAAGTTAAAGGGTTGAAATATGATATAAATAGAAGGATAGAAGGAAGGTAAATCACAGATTTACCTTCCTATCTTCAGCACATAAAAGGAGAGCTAAATATCTCAAGTGAACCTGAAACAAGGAGAAGTATTGTGATAAATAAAGACTAAGTCAACGGAGACATAATTAGAGACTGAGTTATCTAATGATGGTGCACGTCAGTGAAAGTTGGTGCAGAGGAGAAGGATCAGCATTGTGAGTATACAAAGAAGTTTTGACAAGGTCTTGGAATCATCTCGAGGTCAAGGGTCCGAGTCTTGGTCATGGTACTTGTCATTTGAAGATCTATAAGAAGAATTCTTTGTGGGTTTTCCTCTCCAAGAGGGAGAGGTTTTGCCCTAGCTCTAGGAGCCTAATTTCGTGTCTTGTGTATTTTGATAATTGACTTGATGAAAGACTAAATAAGATAAAAAAAGAGAAGACATAAGTAAATCAAGTAAGCTCACAAGTAATTATCAAGAAGATAATTTGAATTAATCTCGAACCCTATAAATTATCAAGGGTCTAAGTCTTGGTCATGGAACTTGTCATTTGAAGATCTATAAGAAGAATTCTTTGTGGGTTTTCCTCTCTAAGAGGGAGAAGTTTTGCCCTGTCACTAGGAGCCTAATTTTGTGTCTTGTGTATTTTGATAATTTACTTGATGAAAGACTAAATAAGATAACAAAGGGAAGACATAAGTAAATCAAGTAAGCTCGCAAGTAATTATCAAGAAGATAATTTGAATTAATCTCCAACCCTATAAATTATCAACACTATTCAACTTAAAATGGTACATGCTATGAATGAATGAACATGATCCTGACAGAAATGTTATTCAACATGATAATGGGTTAACCATGGTTAATACAAGGTCATTTGAGCCAGGAATAGAACACTATGTTCTTCCAAGCCAATGTGAATAGGTCTTTTACTAAGAAGTTCCAGGTAGAGGGGGTTGGTCATATGTCATTAGATATGATCCAAGAGGAAGGTCGATAAAGTATAATGTAGTAGAAGAATATGATATTGAATAAGAAGATGATGTAGAGGAGAAATTAGTTCATGTGTCATATGCAGCCATCAAAGAAGTTCAAGGAGATGTTTGAGACAATGTTCTATATGAATATGATAACGGTGATGTATTGTCAAATTAAGAACTTGAAGAAGTCAAACCAAATATAGGAGAAAATATTCCTCATTATGATATAGATGATGATATGACTGGAAATGATGATGTTGATATGACCAATCCTTTCAACATCAATTTTGAACCAGATGATACATATGTTGAGTTGGATGAAGAATATGATTAATTATATCAAAATTTTGAAATGTATGAGGTATATGTTTATATATTTTCAATTGATGTGTTCTCTTTAATTTACCTTAAATTTTGTTTTCTTAGTTTCTAGCTATGCTTAATTATTACTATGTTTCTTTCGAATATTTATAGTAGATAAATTGGGTATTGGTTAATTGAGAGTGATGTGGGGGGGGGAGGTGGGGTCGTGCATATGAGATTTAGCCTTCACATGGATGGCCTTGTTCATTAGAGAATATATTATTCTTGGAACCAAGAGAAGCTCATTCAAGTTTATACCATCATATCCAATTTTAACCTTGGTTCATATAACAATTTTCAAGGTTATCCATTTACCAATTACTAGAAATTATGCTTTAATTAATTGACCCCGCACAGAGTGACCTGCGAATAGGGGCAATTTTGATTTTTTTTAGTTTATGCTTGTATGCATTGAAATTTGATATGGTTATAGGTGATGCATGCGTTGACGGTATGTGAGGTTTTTGAGACTCAAATACGAATCACATAAATAATTCAACGTCAAACAACAAAATTATAACATAAATGTCAAAGGGAGGAGATTGTTTATTATTATTTAGTGTCCTTATCATGGTATGTATTTTTCTTACATATTGGATATGGTTTTTTTAGTCAGTACTAGATAAGTGCTTATTTATTGTTCTTATTAGACAAGTTTAGTGGGTTAACATAATGAAGAAGGGGAAATAGCTTTGTTTTTGCAAAGTTGTATTTGAAATTGTATTGCTTCCAATCGCTAAGGATATGCGTCCCCATGAATGCAAAAATGATGGCTAGGAACCAATTATCACCAATATCAAGCTTATTGTTACAAGTTTCGGGCCTACCCCTAAGGACTAATCCACCAGTTAACATTTACCACTTAGTGGAAATTATTGTTTAATTTTACCTCGTACATAGTGACCTGTGAATGGGGCCAACGTTGAAACTTTTTTAGTTTGTGCTTGTATGCACTAAAATTTAGCATGGTTATAGTAGATGCATGCATTAACAATATAGGAAGGTTCTGAGACTCAAATATTAATAACCAAAAAGAATTCAACAATCAAACAACAAATTTATAACAATTAAAATCATAAAATTATAAATTCGTGCACCTAATATTTTACCTCATATTATCCTTATGTATTATAAAATGTATAATCACCAACCTAAACTCCTGACATATATAATTAATAATACTTATAAATGATAATTTACCTAACCATTTTAGCTCATAACACTTATATGGCAACTAGCTACTATAAAATCCATACCCTCCTACACTTGTAATACATATCATCCTCATCACCAGAAACCCTGATAAACCTTAATAATAGTATCATGTAACCATGAGAAACCTTAACCCCTATAAATATAACCCTTACAATCCCCCTATCCTAATTCCTTAACTTATATAACCCATAATCCTTATAAGGTATAACAAGTGCCCTTGATAACCCTTAGAAACCAATCATTGTAACCCTAACTATTATGTATATCAATTCCCTTTATAACCATTATCAATTTAATTATCTCTATAACCAAAAACCTACAACCTTTGTAAACATTAACATATCGGCCCAATAAAATTTAGATTTTAACCCATATGATCTATAATAATTATCACTTAACCCATATAATCACTAAAATTTAACCTATATAAGTTATAATACTTAACCCTTATCCCATAACAAATATATCCACAAAATAGTAAACAACATAATTCCTAAGCCATGTAACCATAATTTTTTATATCCCTTCTCATTTAACCAATAAATAATAAAACCCCAAACTCTTAACAAATAATACTAATAATATCTACCAACCCTCAGGGTTAAGATCAAGTGGCGATGCCCATGTAAATGAAGTATTATGTGCGAGGTGGTCCAATGTTCAAATCCCCCATATTCACCTGTTCATGTGGAAGGGACATATGTATGTGCCTAGAGTTTATAGTGGTAGAAGTTGGAATTGACCCCATGTCACGCGAGTACAAGACTGGCCTAGCTACCGATTCTTATAGTCAACAAAAAAATACTAATAATATCTACCATTTAATATTTTATACCTATTTTTCATCTTTTCTAAATAAGTTAATTGTAACTCATAATGCATTAACCTATAAAACCTAAACATTATACTAATTGTAACCATTGAAAATCACTACCTCTAATATTTATTCCTTCCAATCCATACAAATGGCTATAATAACATATGATTCTTGTAACTCAAAACCATTCACAATTATATCCCTAACCCGTTATCCATGACCCATGTCCCCTTTAACATTTTCTCATAAAACCCTTTTTTCGTAAACTTTATAACCTTAAATCCATATAAACCCTAGCCCAAAATATTAACAACTTACATTTATAAATTCTAACCCAAACTTCTCTCACATATAACCCATTACATTCACATCACCTAATTATTAACATCCAAACACTTTTTATGCTCTGTATGTCCTCCAACTAGTATCATCCCTAACCATAACCCACATAGCTTATACACCTTTAACCTAATATATTTATAATTTTAATAACCCATATAACATCACCTTTATCAACAATCTAACTCCTAAATTTTATAATCCCTTTCCCCAAATCCCTACAACCTTTATATCTAAAAACCCTTATTATATATAACCCTTAATAGTATCGATTAGTATGTCTAACCTTTAACCCTGAACATATATACCCCTAATCCATAATTACCACATATAATCTCTTTCTTTAAACCCTTCTAACCCTTAATTTTTATAAAATATAATACTTATAACTCATATATCATCTCTCTGATATTTCCTTGAATATAAATCTTATATCTCACAATGTTAACCCCTATAATGATTATCACTCTTACCTCCACAACCCTTAAACATTATAGGTAACATTACCCATAATGTCTATAACTGCTAACCCTTATAAATGATTCCGGAGGTCTAGTAAAAATGGAAATCGCGTTTACTCGATTGGGTCCACTTTCAAGAGTGGATGAGGGTATAGCTGGACAAGATTGAATAAAAATTTGTTTGAGGTAATGTCTTCACAGGTTATTGGACTGATACCCAAGGTTGAATAGTCATTTGTTGTGTAGTATGTACAGGTGTTTCAGGTGTAGTTGGAACGGGTTGTTAGACGGGTGTTTGTTGAGTACTCGAATAGGTTGTTGAATAGGACTTTGAGGAGTACTCAGAATAGGTTGTTGAATAGGGGTCTAAGGTATAGATTGACCAATGGTTTATACAAATTGTAAGCAAACACAAGAGGAATAACCTGAGCAGTTTGACCAGTAGGAAACTGGGGTGCGGCAACAAAATTGGGGTTCCAAATAGTACCTCCCATTCCTGGGAATGGAGCACCAATCAAGGGTTGAGTTACAACAGGTTTACTTGGGCTTACTTGGTGTGTTTGACCAGGGGTTGGAGAGGTTCCACCAATAGATGGTCTTATGTATGAAGGATAGGGTCCTCTAAGAGGTTATCCTCCCAGCAGAAAAATATGTTCCATAGAACAGTTGCCCCCCAGCCGGAAATTAAGTTCCAGCCGAGGTTTGTTGAGAGATACCTCCACTACCAGATAACATATTAACTTGTTGGTCAAATCTTGATGGCATTTCAGACATGGAAATTTGTGAAAATATCATGGTTTGGGCAGTAGATCCTAAACTAATTGATGGTAAACTAGAATGGATTCCAGAAGACCAATTGTAAAATTGAGAAGAAAGAATATCTAATGCAGATCCTGAAAATTTCTTGTTGAGTGATTGATACCCAGGAGGTACAGAGGGTCCACCATATATAAATTATTCTGGAGGTCCAGTAAAAATTGAATTTTTGTTTACTTGACTGGGTCCACTTTCAAGGTGGATGAAGTTTGACTTACATTTGAGGATTCTGTCGTGTTTCGCCTTGCTGAGAAAGATAAACGAGTGTGTAAACCTATAGTTTTGTTGGGTAAATAAGACAAAGGAGTCGTATACCAAGGATCTAGTCAAAAAGGAGGTGGCATTTCAACTACTACAACAGCGTTCTAAAAGAAGTGTACGATTAGTTGTAGTAGGTGCTTGAGTAATTTATTCAATACTTAAAAGATCAGGTAGAAAATTTTATGTTTCGACGGCTAAAGTTACAAATTCCTACGATGTGACTAGTAGACGAGTAGAAACTGGACCATGTGAAAATGAAACGTGAGTCTCTGGAGTTACTAGTTCGGTGAACCACTCTTCAGGTACATATTCAAGTTCTAAAATTTAAGCCCCTTTTATTTTAGTTTTGGGTTCACTTATCTCTGGTTCAGGTAGTTCAAGTTCACCTTGAATTACTTCCAATTCAAGAATATCAGTTATTTCAAGTTCAAGTTGAACTACTTCTAATTCTACTCTTTGCACTTGAGTTACCTCGTATCCGGTTACTTCAAGTCCTCTAACACCAGGTGAAGTTGTCTCAGGTGTTGTTACTTCAGGTTTTGTAACTGTAGGTCTCATAACATTGGATGAGTCAGGTGTAATCTTAGGGGGTAAACCCTACATTCTACAAGAACGTTGAGGTTGATCTACCACAATGAAGTTTTAACGAATAAATACTATCGGTATATGATGATCAATTTTATAATTTTACCAATTAAAATAAGAAAAATCAATAAAAGGGATGTTAGGTATAAATGTTACCAGGTTGTTGTGAACTGCAATATAAGCTTAAGTATGTGCAATCAGTCTCCCTGAATATTGTGTTCGGTGTATCACAAACAAGAAGGTGGTTGACTCAGTTACTTATGGTCGGTTTGCAACCTAGATTGGGTCTTCCAATATACTTGAGAGTATGTGGAAGCTCAATCTGAGTTAGTGTTGTTTAATGTGGCATGTACGATGGGAACCATTCTGATATATGCGCCGTACGTGGAATACCGACCACCCGCAAAATGTAACACAGACAATTAATGATAGCTCCTATGTTTATAGATGCCATAACATGTCTTCTAACTTAGATCCACTAAATATTATGTGATTAATTAATTCCTTGGTAAAATTTAATTGATGTTATTGTTTTTCTTCTTATTAAAGTAGTTAGGTATGTATGATAATCAACAAATGTAATAACTCAATTTCAATGCAACTAACTTGAAATATATCCTTTTCACTTCGATGAATTCTATCTACGAAAGGGAAAAGATTTCACTCAATTTCCAAGAATGAAAAATTCAATCTTCTACAAATCTCTTTTAATTCAAACTCAAATTATTCCAAAAGAACCCTTTCAAAATCAAACACTATAATGGAAGAATTGATTAATAAGAGAAAAATATCACAAATCCTTTGATGCACTAATTTTCAAAGGCAACTCAATTCAAGCAAATATTTGGTTTATGTTCAAAACAAGCATACAAAAAAAAATCAGAGCTATTTTTTAATGAGAACACCAGCTTTTAAAATAATGAAATAATTCTTTGCAACAAGCAAGAATGAATGTTCTGATTAATTCAACTGAAATAATAAAAAGAAATTTTGGAATCCAAAGACTCTTCTTAACAGATTAGAAAATAAACTAGTCACCAAAAACCCTAAAATGTAAAGATAAGTGATTTCTCAAGAAGGAAAAATAAACACATTGATTCAAAGCTAATGTTGACTTTTCTTAGGTAAACACAAACCCAAAAAATCACAGTCAACAAAAAATTGCAAACTTGGAAGCTAAAACCCTACTTATTTGATTAATTTTAAGGTAGACGCACCTACACAATTGACACCAATGTGGTGTTGCGCTATTTATAAATGTAGAGTGAGCAAGGTGTTGCTCTGTTGCTGAAAACACAGTGCGCCAGGCAGACACACAAAGAAAAAACCACAAACTATGAAAGGCTTTTAACATTTGAATTTTTAAAGATCAAAACAAAGCCTTGGAAATGTTGGAAGGCCATAGTGAGCAAAGGAAGCCACTGAAGAACCTGATCATTCCCCAATATGGTCGCCAAATTCTTATCTAGGCGAATCTTGTTCTGCAGACAGAACAAGATCTCCTAGGCTTGGAAACCAATGCTAGTAACAATCAATACAAAATACACTAATTATTCCCTATAAATACTTAAATCAGTTAGAGGTAAACTTACCCGATGACCAAAATAAGCCTCCATAACTTTGTTTTCTTAAGATCCTGCTCCATTTTTAATCCCTGAAATGGAATTTGCAATCACATAAACAACACAAGATCAAAGCATACAATATATATAAATGAACTCAAGCTATTTCTAACCAAAATATCAAGGAGTTTTGATATATATATGTAAACATTGAAAAAGTTATATGAGAAAAAAAAATGCACTTTATATTAACAATAGGAAGGCAAGATTACAACCCCTTTGGCCTTGATGTCATAAGCTCTCTTCCAAGAATATCCAATGACTTCACTCTTCAATTTGACAGCATAAGGGTACTTCAACAGCAAACCCCTACTCCTTTAGTTTGCATTGTATTTATAGGAGAGGAGAGGAGGTTGGAGATCCATCTTCTAAGGGATGAGATCCACAATTAGATTGGAATGGTTCCATGATAAGGGGGGATGAGATCCATCATTCCTAGGAGGAAGTCCAAAGAGGTAGGAGCTCGAGGTATAGTTGGTTGAGGGGAGATTCCTCAACAAGGTTCTAGACTTTACCTTTTTATTTTTACCCATGTTGAAAGGGTGTCACACTTTGTAATGGAGAACAATGTGTCACTCTACGCAGTTTTCAATTACTTAACATGTGGTGTCACAATTTGTGTATAGCAAAGGTGCGACATTGCTTAAAATTAGGGTTTTTTTGCAATGTAATACAAGATTCTTGGGATCTTCAAAATGGTTTTTCTTCCGACTTTGTAGGGGATTACTTAGAAGGGTTCTTCAAATAGTGAGGGATCCAGATTTGGGGCCATTTTCCTAATGGTAAAAAAATGGCGTGTGACAAGTATAAAGAACCCAAATTTATAAAGTATCACATTCATCATATAAAAAAAATGAATGAACCCCATGTTAAACAATGCATAATCAAAAATATAGTTTCAATATTATTTCTTTGGTTAACAAACTTCAAATTCAAAGCATGATCATCACAAGCCCAATGACACAAAATCATCATCAATGCAAACAATATATATGATGCTAACCCAATGTTACTCTTGTAGCTTGAGAGTAACTTGCTATTAGTAAAATTTAAGCAAAGAATATATTTTACAAAAAAATTAAAGGTTATTATCCAAACAAGTGTTCAAGGCTCAAGGCAAAAGGTAAATGTAGTCTCCCTGTTGATAGCGACCTACATAAACACCTTGATTTTGGATATCCAAAAACAAAAAAATTAGCGCTTATTTTTGCAAAGCTTTGCTCCCTTCACAAATTTATGAAATTGAAACTTGATAAACAAGGATAATGGAATGAGTAAATTGATGGTTTTGTTCATGTTTCCTTTGTCATTGGTATTATTATTGTTTCAATTCATGTGACAATTCATACTTAGGCACGCTACATTATCAAAAAGAAGTAATTATCAAATTGATGGTACTTTCTACTTTATGAGATGTATTATTTAACCCTTCAAAACAAAAAAATCACCCTAAATGGAAGAATCACAACCCATCACATTTTTTAATAATGGCCATAGATATAAATAGAATAAAATCACCATGCATGGTGCACAAGGAACAAGGTTTGTCCAAAAAAAATCATCATCAAGTTTATCCTTTGTACTCGTTCTCTATGAATAAGAAAGCCAACCAAATCCATCAAGCAATAAACAAACATTTTGAAGGGGCAAAAAAGAAGAAAACACGTGATCTGGAAAATTTCTATAAGAAGCTTCAATAAACCAAGATATACATAATAAAAAAAATAAGACAAACGCACTTGAGGCTGAGATTAGATCTCAAAATCACTTGAGATCAATGGGTGATATTCATCTAATTCACTAATGCAAATAACTTTTTCACTTCATTAGATTAACTCACTTTATCTTATAAAAGTTAATTATCTTAATCATTAAATCAATTGCTAAGTTTAAGGGTCTATTAGGCGACTTACACATGCCCAAACACTTAGGCTCGTGCAAAATTATCTGCATGAGCTTCAAACATCAACAATATGTTATGGCATTGAATAGAAATAGAAAAAAGTGGGTTTCTCCATAATTTCAAAAAGTATAAAAAATGAGTAAATAAATAAAGTGACAATATATGACGAGGATCCAAAGTGTTAATTATCAAACCATGGTAAGAAAATTTTGCATTTATAAAGAATAGCCTAAATACTAGGTAGTTGAAACTTAAAAGCTTTAATCAAAATTATAGATCTAAGTATTCTAATCTACAAAAACAAACTACCGAAAATATGTACAACAACATACAGAATTTGAACTTTCAATCAAATCTATATATCTTCTATTGAATACTAAAAGAAGAAATACAATATAATAGCTCAAAGTAAAAACAAGCTAATCAACGCAGTGGTGCACCTTGTGTCTCTTTTATCAAATAGGAAGAAGAGGGAATATATAATGCATCTAGTCACATGCACGAAGTGCTCAAGGTGACTTATTCAAACCCTAACCCTAGTTTAATCACCTAGTGTGCCCTAGTTGCATGGATAAGAGTGCAAGTTAGTGCACCCTAGTTGGAAGACGAACTAGAGCATGCAAGTAGGCATCATATTCCTTGATATTTGTGGCATCTATGAGTGAAAACTTATCATACATTAGGAATCTAACTAACTAGAGATCTAAGTTAACATGTAAACAATGTATACTTATCTCCACGATCCTAGGTTCTCATATCTCTAGATTTCCCAAGTCTCTTAATATGAAATGACATAGGCCAAGATCCAAAGATAAATTAGATATGTTATACGAGTTCTCAAGCCTTACAAACCAATTATATGTGCATATTGACAAAGGAAAAACTTAAACAATAGAAAAACTCTATCTAAAACTAGAATTACTAAATTTGGAACATGTATACTAGAATTCACTAAAGGTGTCGCATGAATGCCTTCAACATATTTGCATCCTCTACCAAACTATGTTCTATATATCTTCTCTTACACCTCCATTAAATCTGTTCATCATCGTTGTATGGAACACTGAAGGAAGCATCTTTGGAGTATTCTCTATCATGCCATCTGTTGTGGCTCATTCGCATTTTCCTTTATTTTATTTTCAAAATACAAAAAGAGCATATATGGTAAAATGAAAATACTTCATATGTGTGAAAGTCATTTTATATTCGCATATTGATCAATTAATATGTTTTCGAAGCATGTGAAGGTGGGACCGAGAGTTCCAACTAATACCCGTGCAAGTTGGCGGGCGGGATTAAAGCATGTTTCATTTGATGAAGATCAGTGGGAACCCGCAGGCACAAACAGCCTGCAAGTTAGCATGAGAGGTGCCTCTGCAGTTGACCCCACTGACTAATAGCAGATCAAGAATCAAGGATTCTCATTCACTGCGGGGACAGGACCCCGACGAATGCTTTGTACCCTCGAGCGCCCCTGCAGTGACGTATGCATCCAGTTGGCAACAACTCATCTCTCATGTCATATGTATTGTTACTTGTCTGTTTAAGCATTAATTCAGCATTAATGTTTGAACTCTACGCCATCTATTTAAAGGATTCAAGTCTTTCTTTCTCCTATCAGTCTTTTATTCTCAGTCGTCCACAAAGTCATCCTAGTCATTCTATTTTCTTATCTCCGCATACCATTGTCTGCCACCCCGCATTATTCCATGGCTAAGAAATCTTCCTTGTCTGGCTCTTCTATCCATATCCCTCTCATGGATAATGAGCAAGATATTAGGGACATCGTCTGCACCATTTAGCATTTTCCCTTCTACCAGCAAATTCTCTTGAATGAGAAAAATTCCCCCATCTATTCAGCCATGGCTAATTCTGGTGTTCTCTCTGCATGCATCCCCAAAACATATCTTTTTCCCGAATTTGTGTGTTGGTTAGTGTCTGTGTTGTATCTCAGTAAATGTTTTGTGATGAATTTCTTAGGGGAAAATGTCTTTCAGGTTTCAACCCAGTTAATTCTTCAAGCCCTGTGTTATCCTGAGTCTGAGTCTTATGTCCAGTTCACTGATGAATCATTGGTAGCATTCTATGATAATATTGCAGGACAGGAGTTTACCCAAGTCATCTCCTTTTTGAAGCCGGATATGAAGCAATTTGTAGCAGATGATAAAGAATTCCCATTAGAGAATTTTGACACAGAAGTCAGGCCAGTGCTACAATCTCTGTCAAAGATACTTGGAAAAGAAGATGTCGCTCAAATTGACAGGTCAGTGTTGGGATTGTTTGCCATGATGATGAATTATAAAGTAGTGTTGGATATTCCCTCTTAATGGCAAGATGTTGTTAATACTCAGCTCATGAGCTTATCCCTCATCGGGTCCTTCAGGTTCCCCTCACTTATCACTTATCTATTTCTGTATCAAAATGTAGAGGAATTTTTACATTTGGGATTGAACATAAGGGATGAAAATAAGAAAAGACAGTCAGTAGTTTTATGGACTGATATAGTAAGAAATGAACAAGATGAGAGAGGGGTGTTTGATTTTGTTACTTATTTTATGCCATTTTCTTATAAGGTTTTAAATGGGGTTACTCCTCCATGCTTCCTGCCAAAAGCTCGGGAATGTCTTCAGTTAAGTAATAATTGTAAATTTGGGGATTGGTTTGTATATGAAGATCATTCAGAAATTAGATTATATGGAGCTAGAATAGAACCTTATAGATTGCCAACCTTTTGTCCCTATGAGGTTGTTTGCATTGGAATTGATTAGACAAAGTCTAGACATAGATCAAGTTCATTTTGTTCCAATGAAGAAGGGTCATTTGTTTAAGCTGCCTATGTTTATGGGTCCATTTGTAGTAAATATGAGGCAAGCATTTAATGAAGCTAACAGGATGTTAGAAGGTATGTACTTGTTACTAGGTGAGAAATGGGCCTATGACCCTCACAAAGTGATTTCTAACAAAAGGGTTAAAAATGGCTATTCTGATTTCATTCATGACAATAAACTTGAAATTGAAAATTTGGCTAATAAAATTTTTGCAGACTCTGTTAGTTCCAGCATACAGACTCCCATCATTTCTGAGAAATTGACCAAAAGAAGTAAAGAGACAGATGTTGATTCTGAAGATGAGGAACAAAGCGCTGTGAAGAGGGCAAGACTGACTGAAGAAATACCAAGCACTCAGCCTGGTCTCCTCCTTCAATTAGGAGATGAACAAAATGTACCAGCTTCAACTACAAAACATGAAGATGTTTAGGATCAAGTCCCTCTGATCAAGCAAGTTTTTGCTCGGATTGTAGAGAGGAATCAGAAGATGAAAGCTAGTATGGAAGCGCAAGATGAATATCATATTACACCTAACCAAACTAGATTATTTATTGCCATGGACTTAGAAAAGGACCAATTTAAAATAAATAAATAAATAAATAAATAAAAAATCCCACCTATCCGAAATGAAAGTAGGGTCATCAAGTAGTTTTAAAACTGTTAATTTCACTGTTGATGTGAAGAAAATTCCTTTACCCGATAAAGTTAATTTACATATGCAAACAGGGCAATTAATTGTTAATGATTTACCAAGTCCAGTGCAGTTGCTCAAAAGGCAGAATAGATGCTAGGAAAAGTGATCAAGCAGTTGAAATTGGAAAAGGCTCATTTGAGGGCTTTGACAACTCAAAACGAAGAATTGAAAAAGATAATTGTAAAGATTGGAGTGAATCCTAATGATAAGTCAGTTGTACAAAAATTGTTACAAAGTGTTGAGTCAGAAATAAATGTGTTGAAGAAGAAATTAAAGTTTCCTACTGGAGAACACTCAATGGCAGCAGAGGTAGCAGAGGTTGAGAATGAGAAAGAAAATATTTTACAACAATTGTTACAAAAAGAGAAGGAGATCTCTAAGTTAAAGGAGTTTGTCCTTAACTTTCAAACTCAAATTGATTCTCATTCTTGTACTATAGTCATGCCATCCAGAACTGATGATCCAACAGCAAGATTATCCCAGTTGAATACAGAGTTGAAGATGGCAGAAAAGGATCTCAAGAAGGCTTAGAGTGACTTGGAGACAGTGACAAGATGATGCAGGCCCAAGAAGGAGAAGTCAATAAGTACAAATCAAATGTCAGACAGCCAATAATGAAATCAAGGGTTTAAAGGAAAATTTGAAAGGAAATATAACTCTGATCCAAGCAAAAGACAATGTATAGAATCAAATCATTGAAGCTATGAGAACAGTGTGGGAGTCCCTGACAATAGTGTCAGAGGAAAAGAACATTATCAGAGTTTTAGAGGAAAAGGTTATGGCAGATAAACAGAGGACTCTTAACAAAGCCTTATGGGCAATAAATTCATTGATTTCATCAATTCTAAGACAGATCCGGAGTTGCAAGAAAATGAAATTAAATACAGGACATTGTGTGTTCTAGAGATTAATAAGTTGATTGTAAAAAATGTTTGTGGGAAGTCAGCAAAGAAGAAGTTGGCAGAGATTAAACAAGCTGCAAACAAGTTTGATAACATATTTGACAAAAGGGCCAGAGTAGGATTGCCTTCGTGCTGGGATCTCAAAGGAAGTCTTTTATCATGGGATTCCTATGAGCCACTGTTAGTGCTAGTGAAGAGTAAAATTGATAATACCCATGAGAATACCGCTATCCTGAAAGGAGCTACAATTGTTAATTTCTTGCAGAGGCATTTTCAATTTCTTTGGATGGTAAAGACTTTGTTCACAAAACGACCTACTTTCAGCAGGATCGCAGCCTTCAGGCTATAATATCATAAGTTGATCAATTCTCCCAAAACTAGCATCGAGATATGGAAGAAGTGCAGAGCATGGATGACTGATTCACCTAGTGACACCTCAATGTCACAGAAGGACACATCAGCAAATCCGGAGAATATAGTGGCAACCAATCAAATTCAAATTCAGCAAATAGATTGAGGCTTTAGTTTTAATTATCTTTTTAAAAGATCCATATTGTAATGAAGTTGTTAATTTCCATGTAATAGGTAGTTTATGCAGTTTTAGGTAGTTTGAGCAGTTACAAGTAGTTTTCAGTAGTTACAACTGCTTTGTATTGTATTGAAAGAAATGAAAAAGAAATAGGAGGGTTCCGAGTTTTGGACCTCTGGATCACTGTAAATTTTGTACTGAATTTTCTGAAAATTAATGAAAGAAGATCAAGTTTCTTGCACCTGTTGATGTTGATGTGTTTTTCCAGTTTCATCATATGTTTATTCTTTTGTGAATGAGGTGAAGTAATGTAGTTGCGGGTCTCTTTTTACATTTGTAAGTAAGAGTTAAATGTCCTTAATGTGCACTCCTTCACTCCAACTATTTTGTCTCCATAAAGTTTTTTCTGAGATTTAAAGTGATAGATTCTGTTATTCGGCATATCATTTTGAGTTTCCTTTTCAATTTCTTCCTTCCATTTCAATTAATATCAGCATATAATGGCATTGTGAATACTTTCATTATATAATATTATTAAGGGTTATAAATAATTAATTTCCAAAGGTGTTAAACAAATACCATCTGATATCTTAATTTTGTGACATACATTTATAAATGTCTTGAGCATTTATTCCTTACCATAGAAATACAACACCATCATTGGGAAAATCACAAAGCAACATGTAAGAAAACTCTAACACTCGTTCTTTGATAAGAAAGTGTTTTCCCTCAACCTAGTGTCTCCTTGAAAATCTCAAACTTCCTTTTCTCAAGGTCTTAGTCAAGATGTCTACAACCTACAAATATGATGGGACGTACCCTAAGATTGCTACATTCTTTTGAACTCCATCCCTAACAAAATGGCACCAAATGTCTATTTGATTGGAGAAATTGTAAAACATATGATTTTTAGTGTGTGATAAACATTGATTTTCACAAAGTACCATAATATCCTCCACCACTAATTTATCAACTTTGCATTCAACTTGCAAAGATGATAACTTCACAACTAGCTAAGTTAGTTATCGTGTCTTTTTCCTCTATAGAACTAAGATCCACTACAACTTACTTCTTGTTAAACCACGATATCATGCATGAACCCAAAACTACCGCTCATCTCCAACAAAACGAAAATCCACAAAACCATATCGCATCAACTCAAAACCTCCTATGTGCCTCAAAAAATGATGCAATGTTCCCTTCAAGTAATGAAGTGCATGCTTTGCAGCGACCCAATGAATTTCCTCAACTCAACAATACACTAGTTCAATGTACACACTACAAGAGAAATATCAAGTCTATTGTTTACCAAATACATGAGGGAATCTATCAACTATCTATACATTAATAGATCTACCAAATTGAATATGAAACTATTAATAACTTTAAATTTTGTATCATAGGAGTAACTAAGGGTTTACAATCCATCCAATGAAACCTCTTCATAATCTTAGCTACATACTTACCATGTTTTAATAACACTCCTCCTGAATTCCATCAAACCTCTAGACCCAAGAAATAGTGCATAAGACCAATGTCTTTCATATCAAACTTTCTTGCCAACCCTTGCTTGCACCACGTTATGAGCTTCTCAGAACTCCTGTAAGTATCAAGTCATCTACACATAGGACCAAAAGAAGAAAATTAGATCTATCAAATGAATAATAAATATTAGGATCTATCGCAGCATTTGGTGAAGTTCAAAGCTATCAACTACCTACTTTAGCCCATAAAAGACCACCTTCAATGATTATACATCTAAACCTCCAAGTCAATTTATGTAAACCTTGTCTTTAATCATTGCATCAAAAATCCAATTTCCACATCCATCCATATGGAGTCCAACCAAACATTGATGCTAAGGACATGATATATAACAAAGTATAATATAAATTTTAAATAAGCACTCCTTAAGAGAGTGTCCCTATCCACGATTAGAACCAAAAAGTACAAGTAAAATATTGAGAGCGGAAGTTGCAAATATGATTTTGTGGGGAGTTTTGAGATTTTTGTATAGATTAGATAGATGAGCTATGTTTATCTTAACATTAACATCTATCACTTTTTAAAAAAATATTGAATGATAGCATTGACCTCTCAATCAAGGTAGTTTTTCTAGAGGGGCATAACCCTACATTTTCAAAAAAATCTTATAGCACTCTCTTAATTTTCCTTTTATATTTACAATCTCAAACTCATCATGTATATTTACATATTTGATGAATTCAAACCATCCCACATCTCTTCTTCCTTGAATTCACTCCTACCTTTGGAATTTGTTATTGCACACGCTCAATAACTTGCACTAGTAAAAGTAACTTTGAAATTGCATCGCAACATAATGCTCTTTTTCATATGAATAACCCTTCTATGCCTTGGAGGATTTGTTAGCTTCCACATAATGAACACACCCCTATAAGTTATATTCATAACATACTATGATTTGCTCCACAACAAATTATTATTGACCATTCTATCCAAATTTTGTCCATGAAATGATATTTAGTAATCTAGCACTATTAAAGAGAGCCAAAACTTAACTGGTCTATTGTTACAAACATTATTCTTAATTACCTTCATAGAAATTTGTTGTTATATTTGGAAAAAACAATTCACTTCATGATTGATAAACCATTATCTGTCAATTTCCATCACTTGTTTTGAATTATCCCTTTCTACTTTGATGATTTCACTAAACATATGTTCATATTCCATTTGTAGATCCAGAAAAAGAACATATTAATGTAGGCACACATTAAAACATAGATCTACAAAGAATTGTGGGCAAGCAACGAAAAAGACATGGAATGTAGATATCATCATAGCTTTTACTACTAACTAGATGTACATTTATCATGCACATGACCAATAAAACTATGACAAAATTATCATTTCACTTTGAATGTGGAATTATCCTTTCCCTCCAATTCCAAAAATTTATCAGCAAATTATCTAAACATGCTTATGTTTTAGCACCAATAAACATTTAAGCCAAATGCTTCATATCAATCATAATCAAAAGCTTACAAATTAGCTAATATCATTATGATGATATTCAATTGTAGATCACTCACTAATAGAATATCCTTAAACATTACAACATATGTCATATGGAGGCTTATCTTTCATAGGACTTCGCAAGGGTGTGATGAACAAGATTTATCTTCCACCTAACAAGGAGTGCAAAAGTGTCATCTATATGAGATTTGAACAAGGTTTTTTTTAAGTGAACAGATCAAGCCACCTCAGGAAATCACAGTATAAAACCCACCTGAAAGCCCCACAACATACATATTCTACCAACATTATTGGCCCCAATTTAAAACCCCATTGTTCTGAGTCCGTGTATAAGATATTTATGTGTCTCTAGTTGGTAGAAAATAAATCACATTCATCAAAGCCTTGAAGCCATATGCAAGAGAAATCACCCAACCATGCATACAATGTACAAATGTAGAATAGAAGTCAAAAGTCTTCAAATCTCAATAAATGAGATTTTTCATCCACCCAACTAAAAACCATATATAATACAAAAAATAATGTTAAACTACCATCAAATTAATTAATGACCAAAATGATCCAAACTTTATGAAAATTTGAACTTTAAATAATCAAAAAATTATAATAAAATAAATAAATCACAATTTTTTAATAAATTCAAACTTTAAATACTATAGAATTTATAATAAAATAAATAAATCATATTTTTTAAATAAATTCAAACTTTAAATAGTAAAATTTTTATAATAAAATAAATAAATCACATTTTTTATAAATAATTACATATATTATCATAATAAATATAATAATCAACTTCCACTTCAAAAAATATGTTATAATTAACCATTTGTCATTTAAAACATTTGTTATAGCGATTTTCCTTCAAAACTTTTACATGAAATTTTTTTTCCAAATTAAAAAAAACTTTAAATATACTATCACAATAAATATAATAATCATCCTTTTTAAAAGAACTTTAAATATGCTTTATTTATTATAATTAACAATTTGTCATTTAAAACATTTGTTATAACTGACAATTTTCCATTTCCATTAAAACTTTTACCTGTGACTTTTTTTTTGAAATTAAATATAATAATCATCTTTTTTGAAAGAACTTTAAATATGCTATCATAATAAATAATCACCCTTTTTAAAAGGACTTTAAATATGCTATCACAATAAATATAATAATCATTTTGAAGCATTTGTTATAACTAACAACTCGCCATAATAAATGAGAGATTTTTTCAAATTAGATCCAAATAAATTTAATAATCATTATTTAAAATAAAACTTTAAATATGCTATCAAAATAAATATAATAATCATTTTGAAGCATTTGTTATAACTAACACCAACTTGCCATGATACATGAGAGATTTTCTCAAATTAGAACCTTGAAATGAATAAATGGATATAACCTTTTTCCCAACATCTAAACTCTTCATAAATCATTCATTATCACACAGTATTATTAAATCATCATAAATAATTATGAAAATCTTATATATTTCACCATGAATAATATATCATGAAATCTTCTTCATTACCATGGAGAACGAGGTAAACCATTATTCTAAAATAATAATACAAAATCAATAAACAAAACACTATGAACTTTTAAAGGCCCATCAAACTGAGAATTTTAGTATTTCATAGCATCAATGAAGTTCATACATTTGAATCTTCTACATTACCATGGTGAACAAGGTAAAACATTATTCTAAAGTATAAAACAAAATAATAAACAAATCACCATGAACTTTTAAAAGTCCGTCAAACCGAGTATTTTAGTTTTTCATAGCATCAATGAAGTTCATGCATTTGAATTAATCCTTGATATATTTCCAACAATAATTTGTCATACCTTAATCCTTGTTATATTTCCAACAATAATTAAAAGAGTGCATAACCATTTCAATCTACATCCATATCTGCAAGTGCCTTAAATTGATTAAGATTAATTCTGCGAGTGCAAATCATTCTACATCGCAAATTAGGTGGATGCATGGTAAAAGTAGATTCAATGCACAACTTTCTATAGGTTCTGAAAAAGGAAAAACACTCCAGTGGGAAAAGTAGAAGGAAATCTCAAGAGCATTAAATGTTAAACCTTTTGCGTAGCCTTTTTGCCTCGCAGATAATCTTTGAACTTTACAGAGTCTTAAATTGCAAAAGCACTTTGATTTACCACCAAGATAATATGATATGCCATGAATGGAATCACCCTTGAAGATGTAGAAACCTTATCCAAATTAAACAACGCTCAGATATTGTTGAAAGCACTCTTACACAGTCAAACAACGTTCAGCTATTGTTGAAATTAAATTTAGGCCAGTGCAGTGTATGTAGAAAAGTCAATTTCCCTTTTCAAGAGGCATACATCATGACAGATAAAGGCACTGAAGCGTTTACGAATGCAATTGGAAACTGACCGTCAATAAGATGATACTTTCAAATATCCACAGCTGACCAAAAGAAGAGCTTAATGGCACTAGAAAATGTAATGAACTACCGACCGTCAATATGATCATACTTTCAAATATCCACAGCTGACCAGAAGAAGAGCTTAATGGCACTAGAAAATGCAGCCAGTCACAAATATAATGCAAGAGCGTCGAGGTAACTCAGAGATACAAGTGAATATGACAGAAGGGTAACAAAAGGTGATCTGATAGGGGAATCCTTAGAAAATAGAGAACCACTACTCAGCACAATAACTGTATATTGTCACATCTTGAACTCAGAATATTAGGATACCTGTAACCAGTCACTGAAGCCTTTTAAGGCCAACTTCATTGTTGAGATAACATTTACTCCTGTTGTCACATACTATCTAAAAGTCTCTTTAGCTGACGAACGGCCAATTTACTTAAATATCGAATTGCATTAATTTTATTGTGTTATATAGTGAATATCAATTAGTACAGTTAGTGACTGAAGACAAACAAGAAAATAATATGTATAAATTGGGTAAAAGACAGATTCTTCTATAGTGTAGTCTAGACTCTAGCATGTCTAGATTTGTGCACTCTGATCAAACCATACAAAATAGACTCTTCACTCTAGAAAATGATTTTGCAAAGCTATTCCGTCTCTTTAAAAAGAATTTTTTTCTTAAAAATTGTCCCTACAAAATAGCAAGAAAAAGAATGAGAAGCCCTCTCAGCCACAGCAGTGGCGATATTCTGCAAGAGGCAACAAGAAGTCATTTAAGAAAATGATGTGTGGGAGCATTTTTGCATATTCCCAATCAATTGTAACATTGAAGTATACACTGGCGTAGCCATAAGAAACTCCTCTATTTCTACAATATTGTATTCTTATGATTAACACCTGCCTTCACCCAAGATCGATCCATATTGAGATCATTCTACAATTAAATCTTGCACCATATCCCATCACAATTTTGGAAAATCAAGGATCCGACCCTCCAGTCTACAGCGATGTAACAAGTAAAGAAATACTGGCATGTTAATCCCAGGCAGGCTCATTATTAATGGCATAGTACGGTGAAAGGATCAGTTGACTTAAGATCCACGGAACATTTGCTGCAGCTGAAATACTTGCTGCCTGTGTTCCTCAGGTAAGCAACTAATTTGTTCAGGGGTAAGACTCATCACTTGTTGCAATAAAAGCTTTTCCTGATCAGGTGATAGCTGCATCGGAATCACGCAATGACCATTGTGTTAGCACTGTAGCAAAGGATATCATTTTGACATATCAATAAAAGAACTAGAGGATACTTTACAGTATGGCTCACATGAGAAATTTGTTGCTGCTGCTGTGGCAGTGCTTGAGTTTGCATCTCATTTAGTCCTTGGGGACGAACCATATTAGATCCCCCCATGTCCAGTAATCCTGTATTCATTCCAGTTCCAAGAGTCCCAGTAGATTGTCCAGCAGAATCAGTCATGCCTGCAATCATACCCCCACTTAAACTCATGGGTCCTCCCATCCCTGATGGAATGGTTGAATGTGGAACTCCACTAACAGCATTGGCAGCACTTTCTGGAGGAACAGGTTGCCATGATGCAGTAGGCCCCATGCTACTCAAGCCTTGACCCATATTAGGCCCCCGTACAGGTTGGATTCCATGGCCCACATTTGACAGGTTGCCATGCCCTAAGCCTTGACCACTTATATCTGGGCCTGCATGTGAAACAGGGCCAACTGCACTGCCTGGATTCATCTGTAGGTATTAGGGAATAAAAGAATTAGGTTAGAGCATACCAACAAGATGAATGTTCTGACTGAGCTCACAATGAGAATAAACCCCTTATTACCTGATATAGTTGCTGTGGAGGTGGCTGACTTGGTAGTGGAGGTTGGGCATGTGGCTGGAATGGAACACCCATGTTAGTTTGACCACTTCCTGACTGCTACAAATTGAACATCCCAGACAATTTTGTTGAAGTATGAGCATAAGAGCCGTTGAAAATCTTATATAAACAGAATCGCATTCCTCAAGTCTTATTAGAATATAAATTTACATAAAAGCAGATCATCATTTTAGATATAGTTTCACAAGCTCTTCCAGAGATGCAATCTGTAATGCAATATTTAGAAACTATACCTGAAACATTGCTTGTGACTGTGATTGCTGTTGAACAATTGATTGAAAGCCCAAACTCTGAGTTGGCTGATTCTGCAACTGATGTGGAGGTGGTTGCATAGGAGGCCTTGGCTGTTGTGGCAATGGTGGCTGCACTGGTTGATGTAGTCCAGTAGTTGATTGGTTGAAAGACTGTTGAGGCTGACCTGAGAGAACATTAGGGACTTGAGGCTGCATTGGCAGATTCTGGGGAGCAGAATGAATGGGAGGATGCATTGGCAAACTCCGACCTTGCGGTGGTTGTTGCATAGATTGGGATGCTGGTTGAAGAGGCAAATGAGCCTGAGATTGTTGGACAGCTTGCATCTGAGGCTGAGGTATGGGTAAAGGCCGCTGTATAGATGGTTGCATCGCAGTGCTTTGAGGCTGAGACTGTGGTATCATTGGCATCTGACCATGCTGCCCAACTTGCATCTGTGTTGGCTGCCTAGGTGGTACTTGACTTTGTCCTGAATTCATCTGACCCTGTGGTCTGTGTTGAATCTGCCCCTGAGGCCCTGCTTGCACAGGTTGAGGAGGCTGACTTAAAGACTGCTGGATGTTAGGCATCTGGAACCCCCCAGACAAAAACAACATAACGTCATATTAATCACATGCTTAAAATAACTAATTATAAATGTATTGGAAGAGAACCAGGAATATACCACTTGTGGAGGCCGCAGCATACCAAGCATTATCTGTGCCTGTAACACAAAAATAAATAGCTCTTAATACAACCAGCAGGCATTTCAGAGTCAGACGAAGATGCATTTTTACCTCTAGAAGAGAAAATAAACCATAAATCACAAACTTCCCAATAGAGGAGAGATGAGCAAATAGAAGATTAGAAATTTGCAACCTCAGTTTAAGAGTACCAATATTTCCTACCGAGAAAACATACACTACTGGTGAAGTACCAAAAATGTGTTTCTGCTAATGGCAGGGAGAGAATGACACAACTGACAAGCAGTACAAATGAATCACACAAAAACAAAACTATTCCAAGCTCAACTTAGATGAAGCATCAAGACGCGATACAGGCCCAAATGGTTGAGGAAATAATCTGAGACAACAAAGAGGAGATGCAATCAGCATACTCTAGCTACAATGTAGAAGACACAAACAACCAAGCATATGCATAAGCAGAAACCTTGCTACAAGGCTCAAACTTGGCCAGATAAGAGGTCTCAGCCACCTAGAGGTGGAGAGCGACTCCCAAATTTTGATAAATCTTATAAACTGCAACACAGCCAAGTGAATCACCCACTGGCAATGGTGAAATGCATAAGCCAGGATTTTGCATGAATCACACTAATCCTGCCACATCGGTGTCTAGATGTGCACAACCCATTACTCACGAAGTAGGTCAGTCATTGAAGCAGACAGCCATAACCCAAAAACGTTCTGTACTGCTCTTTGCAATCATGGCAATCCTAGAAAACCCATCAGCAAAGACTAGAGCACCTAACCCAGGGGGATTCGAACTGGCAACCTCCTGGCACCAAACTAGCCACTGGTTAAACTACACCCTTGAGCCTTTTTAATTTTTATATCTAGAATTTGCTGTCCTTTCTATATATATTTAATAATTGAGATGGGGTCCCCTTTCTCAAAGACCCCAGTGTCCTCTATGACATCCTCTGAAATATTGGGGTCCCCACTCCCTGCATCCCCAAAACTTGGTCAAATTTTGAGATAGACCCTAGTGCCCCCTATCACATCCTCTGAAATTCGGGAAATCCCACTTCCTGCATCCCCAAAACTTAGTGGATATCATACACATGCATGCAATAGTATTGACCTATCTGATATATCAAACATCTGACACAACATACAAAGTCACTATATACTTAAGGTTGTTTCTGTATCATTGGACTGATCTTCGTGCCTAGTTGACCTGTCCTGGCATGCAATGTAGGCTCTTTGGGCCCTCTAGTACTAGAAATCTCATGTCTTCTGGATCCACAAGCGTTATGCTACATGGGCTCATTGCCCCCTGTAAATACAATTAGATGAGTTGTTATACCTTATGCCAGACAGTTTATCGTTGGATAAATCTGGCGATGCAATGAAGTCCTAGAAAACTCATATCCTATGAACCCACAATGATCATGCTATGCAGGCAGACTATTTTAGTATGCAGTTGGAAAGAGAGATGGAACTGGAAAGATGACCAGACCAATTTACCCCATACAGACATTCATCAATATATCCATGTATTCCTAATCTATGCAAATGATGTGGTATAATAGAACAAAGCAAAGCATAATGCAATAGGACTCAAAAAGAATGTCAAGTGCAACCTGCACCCAAAAGCAATCAATCATTAATCCACTTGTCTGTAAGGACAGCTAAATAGATTCCCTTTTTAGATATGTGATCTAGCTTCTTAAAGCCTTATGTATTAAGGGAGAGAGTATGCTTGTGTTTTCCTAACGACACTTGATCCACTGAAAATAGTGGTTGGAAAGTGTAACAATGGCCAATCTAATAGAAACCAAAAGAATGATTAGATAAAAATATTTTCGCTTGCAAGATCAAACTACTTCAGCGACATGTTTAGGACAAATAAAGATGGGGCATTTGCCAGGGGCCTAAAGTGACAGAAAAACACTCTATTTTCTAATAAAAAAGAATGCAATACTCAAGACAGTAGCAAACAGAGGAGAGGAAAAAAGAGAGACAATCAAGGTAGCTAAACCAGGATCAATACTATATTTAGCTGTCTTATGTTACGGTGTTAGAACTAAACCATATCAATTTAGTTATTAACTTATTTACACTATTCATGTTGTGTATTCTGTCACAATGATTCCATATGCAAACTTACTCAGAATGCCAAGTCATGGAATGACATGTTAGAAAATCAGAGAGGCAGAAAGATTTTCTTGTTCTTGATTATTTACTTCTGATTTTCTTAATTCTTATTATATTCTTCTTGTCTTCTTTCTTCTTAGTTCATCAAGCAAAAGCACATATAGATCAAGGACACCAGATATAGGCCAGCAGCCAAGGCAAAACCCCACTCTAGGGGAAACCCAATTAGTATTTCTTCCTTCAATACTATTCTTGAGTCTCTAGACCTTGACTTGGCCTCCTCCACACCAAGTGAGCCTTCCTTTGATCCTTCCTCAATCTCGCAGCAGCAACAGTAACAACACTATGCAAAACTTCCTTCGACCTTGCTTTTGGAACTTTAATCTTGGAGGAAAGACTTCGATCTTGCTTCCAGGAGTTCGATCTTGACCCAATACAACTTCTCAAGGCACCAACACCCAGCAAAATCAACTTCAACCTAATCTTCACCTGGCAGGAGAAAAACAATGAGGGACTTCGATTTTCCAATCTAGGGCACATCAGAGAGAGAGAGAGAGAGAAACACCAAAATTTAGATTTTCCTTCAATCCTTTAGCTTGTCCAAACACGCACTCCTTTTGACCCCTTCCTTGACTTTGCACTTTTTCCCTTGCAGCAGCAAATATCAAATTTCTGTGTGAGTGAGTGAGTTCTCCAAAGTGTATTCGATCTCCCTGTATTTATAGGCTTGTGATGAGCTTGAATTCCTGGGATTGAGGCCGACTTGATCACTTGAAGGCAAACTTGATGTGGAGGCTCCATAAATCATATTTGACACAATACTTGACATAATTACATGATTCAAAAGCCCAATATGGGTCAATTTAAATATGTAATGACTTTATACACTCAAAATCAATGTTTTGAAAATCGCGATCGGGATTAAATCGGCGAGGGGAAAAAATCGGAAAAAATCGGTAAAAATCGGGAAAAAATCGGCACATACAAAAATATTCAATTTTTTTCATTTTTTTTAATATCTAAAGCATCCACAACATAAAATAAATGCATTGACATGTAAATATGAAAAAAAACTAATATATAAGATGTGTAATATCATGTCTAGTGCTACATCACACATAAAACTGAATCATGTTGTGAATACTAAGTCCTGAGTCTCAAGAGTCAACTTAGCCTCAAAATATCAACAAAAAATATAATAATGTATCTCATATCATGAGTCACAATGTCATATACAAAGGAATGTCAACGCACCATATAACCTATGGTTCTATACTACTGATTTCCTCTGCCCCTCAAGCGAGAAAATGTAACAGTTTTCCCTCTAGATGAAGAAGCTGGTGGGCCTGGCAATGGACTCTGTTGTGCTCTAGAAGTAGAACCTGAAGCACCAGAACGGGAACCTGAAGCACCAGGAGCTAAAGGAGGCAAACCACGTCCTCTACTAGTAGCAAGAGTAGGTGGTGTCACCTTCTCCTCTTGCTCCTCCTCCTCCTCCCGTCGCTCCTCCTCCTCGTCCTCCTCCCTCCACTACCTTCTCCCTCTATCCAATCGTGGGCTAACTCCATGACAAAGCCTCTGCACTTCAACCCTCCATTCAAATAGCTGGTGTCAATCGCATCTAAAGAGATGGCCTCCATATCGTGTGTCGTCTCAAGTTGTCTCACCCACAATCTAATATTGTAGTAGACGTAAACCATTTGATTGAGCCATCGTCTTCCAAATATCCAACTCGTACAAGGGTCATAAATTAATAAATTAAATATTTAAAAAAAAATATATATTTAATGAATTCAAAAAATCAGTTTGGAATATTTTAAGTTTTTTACCTCGTTGCACCTTTTGGTGTGTATTTTTTTAAATACACTCCAAGCCAAGGCCGCATCCCGAAAAGCTACATGTTTGGTCAAGTATTCTAATGGCAAGTTTTTAGAGTTTTGCATCCGCCACCGTAACTCCTCCACCGTGCATCTACAAGTTACAACAAATAAGATAAACTCATAAAGTTACAAACATAAGAAATTTTTTAAAATAATGAAAATCTTACCTGGCATTTTAATAGTCCTATCCTGGACAACCATGTCAAAGCTCAAGGTGCCACCTACCATTCTGTACACCTCCATTTCTTTGGATATCTCTGCACGTTCTGATGAAGATGGCACCGTCTTCTGAACACAACTGAAAAAGCCATCCATGACCTCAGCATCAAATAGGAAACTACATGAGAAAGCAAATTCGGGGTTTAGGAAGACCCCTGCAGTATGAATGGGACGATGGAGTGTGTTGTTTCATCGGTCATTAATCACTTCCCATAAAAGAAGTTGTTTCTGAAACCCCTCATCACCCTTATCATCATAGTAGCTGCGAATGGCTTCTTTGGCTCTGTCCATGGCCTCATACAAGTAGCCCATTGCGGGCTTCTCTCCATCAACCAATCTAAGAACCTTTACTAAAGGTTCAGTAACGATGCACACCTCTTGCCCTCCCGCCCAGAAGCTTTCCTGATATGAAACCAACCTGTAGATGGTCTCTCCCTCTGGTTTGCGGTTGATAATCAAAGCACGCCACTCCTCTGAAAGAAACATTCTCTTCAAATCCCACATAGAATTCAAGAGGAATTGAAGAGATATGAAACTAGTGGCAAATCATGTAATAGCAGGGCGCACCAACTCCTTCTTGTTGGTGAATGTTCTCATCAAATGAAGCACAAATGCATGATTATATATACATTTTTTAATGCTCTTTGATGACTCTACAATATCTTTGACAAAATCAATCTTTCCTATGTCCTCCAACATCAAATCAAGGCAATTTAGAACACAAAGTGTCCAAAATATTGTCGGATGCCCCTCCATAAGCATCTTGCCAGCAGCAACATAGTTTGCAACGTTGTCCGTTATGATTTGGACAACATTTTTGGGACCCACCTCCAGGATGAACACATCCAATAAATCACATAATAATCGTGCATCTTTGACATGTGCAGATGCATCAACAGATTTCATAAACATTGTCCCCTTGGGACAACTGACCAAGAAGTTAATAAGTGTCCTACCCCTTTGATCAGTCCAACCATCTGACATCACAGTGCATCTTGTGACTTCCCATGATGCCCTTAACTCCTCCAATCTCTTGGTGCAGTCAGCTTTTTCATTTTGAAGAATGCGCCCTCTAAAGT
The DNA here is from genome assembly GCA_034641835.2 of Pinus albicaulis. Taxonomy (NCBI): domain Eukaryota; kingdom Viridiplantae; phylum Streptophyta; class Pinopsida; order Pinales; family Pinaceae; genus Pinus; species Pinus albicaulis. The sequence continues at coordinate 670,600,384 of CM076577.1, read as the reverse complement.
CATCATATGAAGGGGCTTTGTATCCTGGGCCAATAACAACAATAACATTAATCGTAGCCTAATAAAATGGATTGTTCCCGACAACAGTGAAAGGAATATCACTCCAAAGAAACAGTTTGCCCAATAACCTGTCAGCTTCTTCCTTCTCCTTTTTTTAATAAGTGAGGAGATGGATGGCTATGCACCGGGAGTGGTTCTAGGAACAAAATATGAGGAGGCACCTACAGGGTTGGCTATAGAGGATGCTGATGCTGAAGAACCACTACCACTCTCACGATCAACTCTAAACCTTGATATTTGACTCTTCAGAGCTGCTTTGCTGAGTTTAGTTGTTTCTATTTCTTCCAATGATTTGCTGGCTCTTCTGATTATTTCTAGATTGATATTTGTGTAAGGGCCTACTTCATGTCTAGGAATTTGTGCCAGGTGGTATTTCAACATGTATATCCCCTCTGTCATGTGTTGACCACATAACTTGCAACTCAAGTTTGATCGGTCAAATCCCTGATCAAGTTCACCAAATTCCCATAAAGGATCCAATTTCCTTGGCATGTTTGAAACTTCGAACTTTGAACGTTGAAATTTGAACCTAGGGCACAAGAAAAATTGCAAGTTAAAAAATAAAATAAAAATTACAATTTTACATACAACATTTTGATTTTTTTCACAAAAAAAACCTCAACTCAATGCAAAAATAATGGGAAAAAATACATGTTGAAACACAAGCAAAAATAATGGGAAGAAACTAAGAGCAAAAGAAGAAATATAAAAAACAAAATTTAACAAACAATTTTTTGCATTTTTGACCAAAATAAACCCTCTCCTCTCAATAAAACAAAAACAAACAAAAAAAAAACACAACCAAATGCAATCACAAATGATGAAAAATACATGGGTGATAGAAACCCATGGAAGAACAAGAAAAAAACAACAAAAAAATGGGTCAAATTTGATGCCCATACCTGGAAAAAACGTTTTGCCGGAGACACTTGGTCCAAATTCGATTTTTGTTCGCTTGGCTTGCAAGAAATTCTTCACTTTTGTCCAATCTTGGGCCTGTAGATCACATATCTCCCTCCTTGGCTCTCCTCCTTCACTCCTTAGCTCTCATAACCAAACCTGTCGATGTAAAAATGAAAAAAAAAAAATCAAAATCGCACTTAAACCCGTTGTTTTCCCTTGCCACAATTTTTTCAGATCGAATCGCGATTTTTTGGCGATTAGCGATTTTTTCAAAAAATTGGGGAAAACATCGCCGATTAAATCGTTTGCTTCAAAAAATCGCGATTTTTTGAAAAGATCGCGATTAAATCGCGATGTTTAAACCCATGCTCAAAATAAATCCTAGAAGTCCACAATGGGGACTTTGACCTAAAATAATATGACCCAAACATGAAACCCATGCTTTAATAAGTCATTTAATAATAATATAAAATTATTTTCTTTATTCTCTTGACAAGTACATTAAATATTGACTCAAATATAGTTTATGAAGACCGAACCAATTTACAATCTTCAACACTCCCTATTAACTAGGGAGGTATTCATAATACACAAGGAAGATCTCAACTATGTAAACTATGAAAAAAATTTAGGCACCTCAATTCCATGGCCTAGATTCTTGACCAGGGCAATCTAGCCATTGGTCTCTCAACAGTTTAGGCACCGCAATGCCATGGACTAGATTCCTAACCAAGGAAATCTATCCAAGTGGGACTAAGATGGATTAAAGCTTTCAGCCTCTATAGGTGCCATCAAGCTTACTTACTAACCATCAACCCAGGGAACTAGGTGCACATCCACACAATGCTACCCTCCCTACCAGACATCAATAAAAAGTGTCGACCTGATGTATTTCCAAGCAATGCTTCTCCCACAAAGCCTAAACAACAAATCTATCCCGATCAAAATGATCAACAACTAGTATGTTATCAAACTTTCGAGACATTTAACTGTACAAACACAACCCCAATCAGCAATACATTTTCAAAATATCAAAACAGACCTTCGGGTTTTCGATGTTGCTCTTCAACTAATCTCAGTAGAACTATTAGTTGAATCTTTGAGAGAAGATTCCTTTTCCTACTTCACATGTAGCAACATATCTTCCAGAATGTATTCCCGAATCAAAAACTATGTTGTGCCCTCCCTCTTAACCACGGAGATTTATTCTATCTAGGCTCCCTCTTGAAGTAGGGAGATTAACTTCTTCCTTCAGTGATGGAAAATATGATGTACCTGCACAACTTAGACAACAAGTACAACAAATTCTATAGAAGCATGAAGTTGGTCATAACGAAAACTTATAGTAGTTGAAGCATTAGAAAACATGATCATCAAGAGACTATACTTCTAACCCATGTTTGTTACAAACCTTAAATCACATCAGTAATTCAATCAAGATGACAGAGGATTAATTTTTTCATATAGCGATCCCTAGAAAATAAGTCAAAAGAAAAAATAAAGGTATCTAATAACTTTCGGAAGTCATATGATAGAATTTCCACTAGGGTTTTAGGTAAACCCTAGATTTCACTCAATCAAAATTACAACATGAATAGCTTCTACTAGGGTTTGATGTAAACCGTAGATTTTTTGTCTATAAATTCTCAGCAAACATTATATAGATTCAGATGAATACACACTAGAAAATTTAACCATTACTAGAGCTTAGATGTAAAATCCTAGACTTTTCAATCATCATCCTAGAACTTCAAATTTGACTAGGGCTTGTTTCCAAACCCTAGGACTTATGACCATTTAGAAATTTAGTCGACACACATATCTAGCAGATTACCATCATGCATGAGCAATTCATATGCCAGACAATATAAATGCATTAGACATATACTGACCTAGACTAAGCTAGAGTTTCAACCAAATGAACACATACCTAGGGTTTCATTCCTAGGACTTTAAGTACATAACAAGGATTTTTCTTGTAGACCTAACCAAAACCTAGGGCTTCGATTCATATCAAAGCAAACCCTTATTATATCAAAACCTCAAAGGTTCGAGATTTCGAACAGCATCATTTCAACCCTAATAAGTTAGAGCTTCCATGATCATATCAAAAGCCCAAACACAACATCATCAATATATCAACAGAATAGCAATTTCTCCATTAATAACCCCAAGGAGATTTAGGGTTTCACACATTATTATCATCCCTTAGGTTAGGGTTTTCCAGATAACCTTTTAGGGTTCTTTTATGAAAACAATAAGAGATATTAGGTGGGTAGATTCATCAGATCATGAATCATCCCAGGCAAGAATCTTTAAGATTCAGGAGAGCTAGACATAGCAATAGTTAGTAATATAGAATGGATATACAAAAGAGAATAACAAGGAAATAGTATAATCAAAACTTTAAACAAGTATATGAAACCAAAATTGAGAGGGAATGAGATACTTATCTTGAGGAATTGTTGTGGGCTCCCTCCAAAGCTTTGAGATATACCTAAAACTTATAAAACAAGAAAATATATTTCCAAAAATATGTTAAACCTACAAATAAATATAAAATATACAAATGAAATATCTAAAGTTAGGAACAAGGGGCTTAGTAGTGTAAGTCCCTTGTGTCATTCTCTTCGAGTTTCACTCTCTTGGGAGAGGCTGCTTCTTCAGCCACATCTGCATGATCTCTTTCTCTTTTCTTGTTTCTAGGATTGTCAGGGCAATCACTTCTATAGTGACCCAATTTATGGCAATGATAGCATTCAATCTTGGACATATCAACAATGTTCCACCAAGTCCCCTGGAGGTGGGAGCGAGGGAGCACGGGAGCGGTCTATGCAAAAGCTCCCTACCAATTTTCTGGAAACATGGGGGGACGTCGGGGTCATAAAAATTATAAAATTTAATATTTATAATGTAACTGTATTTTTGCAAGGAATGTATATATAGTCATCATACACTTACATCATGAAAGATAAATCATAAATGATAAAATCATAAATCGATGAATGATGAATCATATAACTGAAACAAATTTAAAACTTAAAACTTAAAACATACATCATACAATCATACATGTAAGTTTGTAACTGTATAATCATTAATGTAACTACTAACAATGTAAAATGAAAATAAAGTTTAAAATATCATATGACATATTATATCAAGATTCAAAATAAAGTTTAAACTGAAGTTTACAACTCAAGTCTGAAACATAAAACTTAAAAGCAAATAAGTTATGTCTGAAACATAACATATGAATATCAAATGATATCATCATAATGATAAATGAGCATAAATGCTCAAGGTAATGCCCCACTAGTCTCTGCATCCAGCTATTGCACGAATATATCACGATCAACCATGTCACCATCTGAATCAGAATCACTTGGATTCTCAAACATGCTAAGTGGCACACCAAGTTTTAACACGAAACCATAAACTAAAAGGGGTGTAAGGGGGCGCGAGGGAAACGCCCCCTAGAAGTTCCCAAGACCCCGAAGCGCGAGTGGGTGAGGAATCTAGACCCCTAGGTGGGGGGGCGAGACCCTGTGTAACATTGCATATCAACCTTCTTTCTTGGCCCTTTCTTCTTGAAGTTTCCCTTGTGATGAGCAACGTAAGCATTTGAGACTTTTTCATTGTTGGTTACTAATGAGATTCTTAACTCTTCTTGACTACAGGTTGTCCAAAGTTCCTCAAAAGTGGAAGCTTCTTTCCAGTTGTTGAGACCTTAAGCAAATGCACTCCAATAAGGTGGCAGCCCTAGTAGGGATGTGATGATCACAAGTTCTTTGTCTGTCACTATTTCATCAATGGCAAGAAGATCACCTCTTATTCTTGCTATCTTCACAAATAAAATAGCTACAGTATCTTCCTTAGTCATCTTAGTGGTCCTCAGTTCATTTTTCAAGCTTGCGACTTTTCCAATGTTCTTGATGGTAAATAGTTTTGACAAGGCTTCATACATTTCCTAAGCATGGTCAATGTTTGCTATGTAAGGGGCAAGGTTGTCCTTTATGCCTTCAACCATTAGAGTCATAGCCACCAATTCTAATTCTCTGAATTTCACCTTGTTTGCATTATTAGAGTCTTTTGTGGGCTAATTCACTTTTCCCTTTACCACATCTAACACCTTGTTCTTTTCAAGGATAAGATCAATCCTCTTTTTCCAAGATCTGTAGTTTGAGGCTCCTTCAAGTTTGTTCTCTCCCTCGGTAGTGTTAGACATCTTTCTTGAAGATAGTGAAACTTCTTTCCTTAAAGAGTTACCTCTTATGAACCTCTTATGCTTCCTTGATCAATTCCTTGAGACTACCTTTTCCTTCTTTCTTCACCAAAGCTCTGATACCATGTTAGAAAATCAGAAAGGCAGAAAGATTTTCTTGTTCTTGATTATTTACTTGTGATGTTCATTAATTCTTATTATATTCTTCTTGTCTTCTTTCTTCTTAGTTCATCAAGCAAATATCAAAGCAAAAGCATAGAGATCAAGGAAACCAGATATAAGCCAGCAGCCATGGCAAAACCCCACTCTAGGGAAAAACCCAATCAGTGATTCTTCCTTCAAAAGTATTCTTGAGACTCTAGAGTCTAGACTTTGACTCACACTTCCTCCATGCCAAGTCAACCTTCCTTTTGATCCCACTTTGACCTGGCAGCAGCAGCAACAGTAATAGCACTATGCAACACTTTCTTCGACCTTGAAACTTCGACCTTACTTCTGGAACTTTGATCTTGGAGGAAAGACTTCGATCTTGCTTCTAAGAGTTTGATTTTGACCAATACAACTTCTCAAGGCACCAACACCCAACAAAATCAACTTCGACCTATTCTTCTCTTGGTAGCAGCGACTGGCAGCAGCAAAACAATGAGGGACTTCGATCTTCCAATCTAGGGCACGTGAGAGAGAGAGAGAGGCACCAAAATTTTGATTTTTCTTCAATCCTTTTGCTTGTCCAAACTCGCACTCCTTTTGACCCCTTCCTTGACTTCGCACTTTTTCCAATGCAACAATAGATATCGAATTTCTGTGTGAGTTAGTGAGTCCACCAAATGAGTTCGATCTCCCTGTATTTATTGGCTTGTGATGAACTCGAATTTCTGGGTTTGAGGCCGACTTGATGTGGAGGCTTCATAAATCATATTTGAGTCAATACTAAACCTAATTACATGATTCAAAAGCCCAGTATCAGTCAATTTAAATCTGTAATGACTCTATAAACTCGGAATAAATCCTAAAAGTCCACAATGGGGACTTCGACCTAAAATAATCTGACCGAAGCATGAAACCCATGCTTTAATAAGTCATTTAATAATAATATAAAATTATTTTCTTTATTCTTTTGACAAGTACATTAAATATTGACTGAAATATAATTTATGAAGACCGAACCAAGTTAGGATCTTCAACATGACAATAGAGAAAAACTATGAGAAAGGAAACAAAGAAAGTACTGTCCTGAATGTTGTTCTGCCTACAACAGATGCATCAGAAACTGCAGTCGAGTTAGAAGGTTTCAGTGTTGCAGAATGTCTCTGACAAGGCTTCTACCAGTTGGAGAACAAAAGGCTGGCAAGATATAGGAGGCATATATTTGATATTCAAGCCTTAAGAGATTATTTTTCCCAGCAGAAGAGAAGAGCCAACAGAGTTTTTGTGATAAAAACATGGACAGAAATTTTTAAAAAAACAACAACAATTATTATTTGCCCTCAACAAATGCATACCCTCATCACACCCTGCCCACTTAGTTCCATTAAATAACTAAAATCAAAATAAATAAGTTTTGACAAGTCAGCAGATCCATAACAATTGTAGCTTGTGACAGGTATTTGAGTTTCCACTCAGACAAACAATGGACTTTGAGAGAATTGGCCCCAAACACTACACTCTTAAGAATGTCACATATCAGAAATTGCTGATGATGACAACAAAGCCCCGTGTGACAGTTATGCAATAAAAAAAGACCATAAAACACTAACAAACCAAAGCAACCAGAAACTAAAGTCAGTCTGCCATGCTAAAATTAGAACACATTGTTATCCTTGTGGTTGGTTGCCTCTTATTGGCTATAACCAATGACCATAAACAGATCCCCAGTGACAAGTGGTAAACATACATGGCAGGAATTCTTGACTAGAAGCAAAGATTTTTCAGGCATTACTATGTTGTGGAAGGAACACATATTAATATATAATGAATGAGTTTGAATATAAAAAAAGAGAAACAAGAAACAACAACCATACAAATTTGTCCACACTTTTAAGGTCAACTTTCAGTGAAAATTTCACTTGATGTAAAATACTAATAAGCCCAAAATAAATGTAGGAAAGGGAGAATCCAACAGAGACAGGAAAAAAACAACAAGGCAACTCAAGGGGATAGCCTGTGAATGTTTGGGACACTTCCTTACAAGCAAAGATAAATTTCTCAGTGATTTTAGTAACTTGGAATCTACAGTGATTGGGATCAGAGGTCGAAACTAGAGTTTTCTATTTGCAATTAACAGATCAACAATGGAAGCAAGGGCTTCTAAGGAGGAGACAAGCCATCCTCCCCATTGTACTCCTTCAAGAAATACTTGTGGTAGGCGCCAGCAAAAGAGCTGAGCCACCAAATGCTTAGGTAGAGAATTGAACACGAAACAAAGAAGCAAAAATGAAAGGCTCAGGTAGAGAGTTTAACACAAAACAAAGAAGCAAAAATGAAAAGCAGCTGCCTATAAAAGACATCTGAGAACCCCTGTTATGAAGTACCTCTTGACGAGCTGGAGACTACATGTAGTTTATGAAAGATAATGATGTCATCAAAAAGATGCTGAGGACCTGGCCATCAGAGAAACCATTATCATGGTGGGAAAACAACCGGTGGAAGCCTAAGGGAGAGGTGGACCTCAAGCTCAGCTCCAAGATTTTCTTTAAAGTGATCTTCACCAATATCAAAGACAGACAGAATCTTTGAAAATGGGCCTTGCTTCTTCAACTCGGTTGGCTAACATCAGAGGTATTTAACAGATAGATTCAGCCCAAAGAAGGAGAGGTTCACCCAAGCCAGTCTGGACTCTGGATTCAAAAGTACTCACTGCCGCAAGAATCAGCCTGGACTATGGATACATAAGTACTCACTGCTGCAAGAGTCAGTCTGGACTCTGGATACACAAGTACTCCGAGTCTGGACTCTGGATACGTATGTACTCACTGCCGCAAGAGTCAGTCTGGACTCTGGATACATATGTACTCACTGCCACAAGAATTAATGTATGAGGAAACAATGGAAGGGATACCCAACATGCTCCTCACCTTTGTCAAAACCTCAGAAGTAATCAAACAGGGTAAGCATACCTCCTATTCCTGCATCTGCGTCCATATGAATATTTCGGGTGTTCACCCTGACTTAATATGAATAAATACCAAGGTGTAGAATGTGTTCAAACCCTAGACTGACTATGAAAACGTTCTTTCAGATGTTGCAAATGCAATGAGCAGAGACAACTTTTCTGAGATGGTCCCCTCAATAATGTATCAAAAAAAGCTACAGAGGAAACAGACAAGCATGGCTTCAAGAAAGTCCAGAGCAAACGACAACCTAACAAAAAAACTAACTCAAAAGGCACCCAAAACCTCAGTGCAGAATGAAAACAGTTTCAACACATTATAAATAGGCAACAGAGAGAATGGTGAGAACAATCAGAGCAGCCAAACTCATATGTCCCTAAGGATGAAGTCAAAAGAATCCTCTGAGTAGGATGTTGATGATTGTATCTTGGACAGGAACTTCTGCACAGGTTGTGTTAAACGTAGATGAAGTTGTCCAAAGTCCTTTCTATTTTATAATTCACTTTATTAAAGTAAATTATTAAAGTGAAGGGCCTTTTAATTTTAAGTTATGAAAATTCTAATAGTGTAATTTAATTACACTGGTCATTTAAATAAATCTCCACCATTGTTTGCTAGTGAGATACAGTTAATTGCACAACCATTGATCTCAATGAGTGATTAGAGTTGTGCTTAGTCATTAACTCAAAAAAATAGGAAGGCAAGGTAAAAGAGAAAATGACACAGTGACAGATACAGTTAATTGCACAGAATGACAAAGATATTGCTCAGTGTGCAAGCTAGGAGAGAAGGGAAACAGGAGTGCAGCAAGGAAATTGATCTCAGAAAATTTGTGGAGGCCATATGATTTGGGTGCAGAAGGGAGTAGGAGAAGAAGAGAGACCATACGATTCAGCCAAGAACTCAGCATATGATTTCCATTAGAGCCATACTCAGCCATACACTGTACAGACAGCAGGCCGGGAGCAGAAGAGGGCACAGGACAACTGTATGGCCGTGCCGTAGTGCCAGCAGGTTGCTGTGGATGTATCTTTCTCAGTGGGTGAGTTTTCCTAGTGTGGGAAGCCCTTGTAATTTTGGAATAATTTAATGAAAAACTAATTTGAAGGGAAGAAAATTTAGTTGTCTATTTGTAAATTTATTTTTACTTCCACTGACTTATTTTTCCAGCAATTGTGTGATAATTCTATGTTCTGGAATTTTCTGTTTAAAATCAAATTTCAGCAAGTAATTTTACTTGAGATCATAAGGAAATTATTCACCGAGGGTTTGGAGTGAAATTTTAACACAGGAACCTCAATCTATGAGCATCAAATAAGATGACAAAGTGAAAGGAACCAAGCAAGGAATAGAAACAGAGACCTGGAGCAGGAAAATCGAAGATCAGCATACAGAGATATCACCAAATGCAAGAATAGAACAGTGTAAGGAGATGCAGGAAGCGTTGGCAATGGAAGAAGAGGGATACTCAGATGGGTCGAAAGAGAAAACCAATGATCTAGAGAAGGATGTTCAAATGACGCATGTTAACACATGTGCCCATGGAAAAATACAGGAATGACTACAATGAAAATCTACTGCAGGAGCAGTTAAAGCAACTACTAACACATGTGCCCATGGAAAAATACAGGAATGACTACAATGAAAATCTAATGCAGGAGCAGTTAAAGCAACTACACATGGAGTTGATGAAGGGGAAAGGCAAGATGGAATAGAATGATCAATTTCAAGAACAGTGACACAACCTTGGTATCAAATCCGATATTCTCAAACCCCAAACAAGCAAAAACACAAAAATAAGCGAGAGAAAAACTACAAATCAAAAAAAGTACAGGAAAAGGAGCTTTCTTAATTGACTCAGAAAAATTGAAAGCCCCGATAGAGGGTTACCTCCTTGATAGCAATCAAAATTAACATGAGTCTGGAACATACACATCTTGAATGCAAAATGGAATCAGATATTTCTCAAAAACAAGATTATGAAGGAAAACACAGATATCATGTGCATCCAAAGCAACAAAATGTAGTGAGGAGAAAATGAAAACAATAACAAAATCGATTTGGAATGGATGTGAAGCTCAAGTGATAGCTCTGAGGGAGTCTCTAGAGGAATGGCAATCCTTTGGAACACAGCTAGTGACAGATTCATTGCAGGAAACTTCAGGGAAAAAGGATCAAAGGAGAGCGGAATCATCACTAATGTCTTTGATCCTACATATACAATATAAAGAGCTTTTTAGATTCATTAAATGCTATGGGAAGGACCCTTCAGCTGGAACAATGGATTACAGATGGAGATTTCAGCCTGATCAATTCTCTCGTGGAAAGAAAGGAGGAACTCGCGGGCTTGACAAGGAAAGCAACAGATTCAAAGAGATCATAAGAGGATCTAACATTATTAAATGTGATAACTACTAATGGATGTCAGACTAGGAATAATAAAATAGGACGCCAACAGTGGACAGTAGTTCATTTACATCAATTACTGGTTTTCAAATCCTTTGTGGACAGAGGAAAGAACCTGAAAGCTAAGGTTCTGCCTAGAATAGTGTCAAACCACCAGACAATATCCCTCAACATGCCTAAGCCCACTCCCCTTTGCTTCAGAAGGTTCTAATTGTCCCATCCATACTTACAAAACATGATTAGACAATGGTCGGAAGAGATTGGAAGAACAAAATTACCAAAATGTTCCAATTTTAACACGGGTAAAAAAACATAAAAGCCAAGCTTAAAATCTGGAACATGGGTTTTCTGGAATATCTTCCCAAACAATATGGAACATAGGATGACAGTGCCTCAACATGATATAACAAACAATGGAATGACAAAGCCTCTATGCTCTTTGGAGGCTCAGCTAAGAGAGAACCTACACAGGAGAGAACAGCAGAGGAGAGAACCTACACAGGAGAGAACAGCAGAGGAGAGTATACAGAACCCAAAATCAGGACTTGGGTGGCTCAAGGAAGGGAAATGGAATACTAGCTTCTTCCATCACACTACCATAAACAGGCAAAACAACAACAGCACTCTCTCTCTCTCTCTCTCTCTCTCTCTCCAAAAAGAAAAATGAGAAATGGGAGAAGCTGGAGACCCACACTAACATAGAGCAGGAAATTTGACATTAATTCAGAAACCTTGTACTCAAACCTATGGTGGAAAGAAAGGAATCAATGACAAACATCACTCAGAAAACTCCTAGATTAGTATATGATGACCAAAGAACCTGCTTAATGAGAACTATAGACTTTGAAGAAGTTGACCTTGTGATAAAGGAAATGGTGACAAGGAAGTCCCTTGGTCCGGATGGTTTCACTACAGACTTCTTCCAGGCTTTTTGGCAGACCATGGGAAAGAAAGGTGATAGAGGCTGGGACTAAGTCTGGTTACCGTAAAAGCAAAAGATCAAGGACAACTGAAACAGGGATTAAGATCACCCAAAATGGTGTTGCTCTCACTCATCTACAATTTGTGGACAATACCATGTTAATGGGTGAAACCATCGTAGAGGAGGCCAAGGAAATGGATGGACACCTTCTTAGAGGCCTCAGGCAGACCAGTCAACCATGGAAAATCTCAAGCAGGAAAGAATGTCTCATGGGGAGAATTCTTGGCAAGTTAAACTGGAAAATTGAAGGATGGGCATTTCACTTTCTCTCTCTAACAAGGTGAGTCCTAATTGTTGATGATTTAGCTCAGACAGGTGCTTCTCAATAGGCTAAGAGTCACGCATGCAGAAGTTGTCCAAAGATGTTAAATTTTATGGTATGTTCTATGCTTGCAACAATTACTTCAAAAGTTCAATGTCTTATTAGCCCAATAAAATTCCACTTCAGATTCCAATAGCAATCAATTAGCATTCATCATTGACAGTAACTATAGATAGAGCATCAACAATAATATGCACAAGAAGACAAGCCAAGACAATGAACACACAGATTTAGGCTAATGCCAGGGCAAAACCCCACAAGGGGGAAAACCCAACCAATCCTTCGTATTGATTTATATCAAAAATCCACCAGAGAAAGAAGATCCAATTAGTACAATGATCACCAACCAATATCCAAAACAAGAAGCCCATTCTGATCTGGCAAAGTCTGCAATTCTGAGATCAGTCAACAGCAGCCAATATGCCCTAACCAGTCCAGTCAACAGTGGTCAAACAGCAGTCAAACAACCTCCAATTAATTCAGTCAATGCAGCAAGAAAACTCGGCCCAAAACAGAGAGAAGATCAGTCAAATTTTGGTCAACTGTCTGCGGTCAATGTTGTCAGGCTGCCCAGAGAACCTCGTTTTGTGTGCCAATCTAAGAAACCGGATTCATTCCCCAGGGGCTTCGAATCCTGAATCCAGCGAATCCGATACGATTCGCCAGGATTCATACCCAATACATGCGATACGGCCGTATCCACACAGGGTGCGGCGAATCCCGACCGTACCCTGTATGGATACAGCCGTATCCCATACAGCCAGATTTGCTGTCTAGAAAAAGTGCAATTTTGCTTTATAAAATGCCGAATCCGAATTCCTTCTTTGACTGGTTCATGGAGTTAGTTAGATTAATACTACTTGTTTATGCATTCCTTGAATAAATCTGGGTCTTTGGAATGGATATTATTATTCTATTGGAGGGTTTTAAATCTGCATCTATATAACGTGAGCTCCTCATATTGTAATGGTTGTTGAAAGTTTGTGGAGACACACTATACTACTATAGTTGTTTACTTTGGGGGCATAAAGCTTATGATTTTGGAACTCAAATGCTGAATACAAAGGCTGTAACTTCTACCACATCAAATTGTCTATAAGGAGCTGGGTATAACATTTCCTTGATTATGAGAGTTTCTGGATAGACTATTGCCTCTTGAAATTCATGTGTTATTATAAGCTGAAAATAGTGGAAAAGTAAATTTCCATGCTTAGAAATTGCTTCAAACAACTCATTTTCAGCTATAGACATTCCTCTCTCTCAACTTGATGCATTTTCCATTATTAGGATTGAGAAATAAGTTCTAGAATTTATAAACAGCAGCAAGTAATTGGCTGTAGCATGTTTTTTGTCTCTGTAAACAGCCCTACATCCAGAGATATAAGCTCACTTTGACCTTATCTTTAAGAACAGTGGTAGAAGGAATTGACCAAGGTCCAACACACACACACACACAAGCTTGTAGTCTTGGAGACTAGTTTTTTTGTATTTTCTATTTCTATTTGCCATTGGCAGTGTACTTATGTAACACATTTCGATTCTGATGACTTAATGAGAAAACTACTGTATCTTACTATCTTGTCTTTCTGAGTAAATTTGACAATTGTATGATGTATCGATGTATCATATTTCAATGTATCATATATGAGTATCTAAGATCTTAAATCTATGTTTGAATCAATGAATTTGTATGAATTTGTGTTAAAAATATCTAATTTTTAACATATATATATATTTAAAATATATATCTATTTTTAATAAAATAATATATAACGTATCGTATCCCAGACGTGTCCTATTCCGGGGGTCACCATACCCGAATCCGATTCTCGAATCCCCGTATCCCCGTATCAGGTGACTTAGGTGCCAATTAATGCAGTCTGCCCAAACAGAAATATGCCCAAAAGATCGAAGTCAAAGTCAACGTTGGTCAAAGTTGCAGACAATTCAGATTTTCGGCCACTCGTAATTTTGTCCTTCTTCCTTGCACGTGTGAAGAAACTCCTGTAATTTTCAGAGGTATCGAACCCAAAAAGATAAGAGAAAAGATGTGTGAGTGAGATGCCAAAATGAGGAGGCCACTAGGTGAATTTATAGTGGTTAACATGGGGTCAAAATACATGTTTGTTCACCTAATGGGCCGACTTGAAGAGGGGCTGACTTGTGGAGATGAGGCCAATTTGAAAATGAGGCATTTGTGGGAGTGCAAAAATTCTGATTTTTTAGGACAAGGGAGATGCCATCAAGGGTGACCCAAATGTGCAATGAGTCATCAAAGGAGTGGCTTTCAAGAGGGCGAATTAGCCCCTAGTTGCACTCTTTAACACTCCCTAAGTCCCTCTCAACTAAGGAGGAATTCCACCTGTCAATATCTATCCACTGTTATGCCATCATGTCCATCATGTACCGTCTTTGCAACTTGTCTCGTCTTTGCTGAAGAATGATATCATAAACCAAAAAGAAAGGATTGAAAGAGGGTGGGTCAAAAGACCCCGCTACCCTCACCAAAATGACAGAGGCAAGTCCTCATGTCCAAGGGATAGAACCCCTAACAGGGTTGATCCTTAATGATCAAGTTGTCGATCATTCATCCTAGTCATAGGGAATACAACAGTACCTGGCTTATCCTTCCGTAGTACTAATTAACCTTAACCACCTTTTCCCAACTCATTGGCCAAATAAGAGGTACTTCCCAAGAGTTCCAAACTGCAAGGGTAGGATGTATTTTGGAGTATCCACAGGGGAAGGTGGACCACTCACCATGTTCTCATATAGCGAACTCCAAAGGTAAAGGTGAACCACTCACCCTATGCTCACATGTTGGGCTATGTACTCCACAGGGGAAGGTGAACCACTCATGATGTGCTCATATAGCTCCAAGAAGTACCCCAAGAGCCCAGAGCTCCCTGAGCTCAATGTCCAACTCAAGCGGGACCCTCATGGGAGGGTATTTCCATGACTCCAAGTCTCTCTCTGAAGGCTAAGAATTTGGCCTTTCCTAAAGGCTTTGTGAGGATGTCAGCAACCTGTTCATCTGCTCCTCGTTGTACCATATCTTTGATTAGGTGGTACCTAATATCAATATGCTTGGATCGATTGTGAACACGAGATTCTCTGAGAGGCGAATCCCATTTTGATTATCGCAGTAAATGATGGTGGTATCCAACACGTGCTCAAATAGCTCACTGAAGAGCTTCCTCAACCAAATGGCTTCACAACAAGCCATACTAGCTACAATATATTCAACCTCTTAGAGCAACAGATTTTTGTTTCCAGCTCATCCATGAAATTGAAGCAGATCCCAAAGAGAAACAGCACCTAGATGTGCTTTTTCTATCCACCACACTGCCAACCCAATCAGCATCAGTATACCCATCTAGTCTCAGATTCCCAGCAGTGTACCTCATTCCATGGTTGATAGTACCATGAAGATATCACAAAAGATTCTTTGAAGAAACCCAATGTATATGATTAGGCTCAACCATAAATTGACTTAATGTATTAACAACAAAGCATATGTCTGATTGTGTGTTCACCGAGAATATCAATGCTCCCACAAGTTGTCTATATTCAGTAGGATTTGACAATTCCGGACCAGCAACATTTCCACATAGTTTCTTGAAATTTAGTTCCATCGATGTAGTCACTGACTTGCATTCCCCCATGCCACATCTCTCTAACAACTTCACAATATATTTTCCTTGAGAAAGGAAAATCTCACCTGGCTTTTGCCAGACCTCCAAGCCTAGGAAGTAATGCATCAATCCTAGGTCCTTCATCTAAAATTCGGAAGTCAACTCCTTTGTACATTGATAAATTAGAGGATCTGCACCAGTCAAAAATAGATAATCAACATACAAGACCAAAATAAGTGGCATGTCTTTTTCAACCTTCAAGTATAAGTTCGAATCAGCATAACTTCTTGTAAATCCCAACTTCATAAGATAGCTATTAATCCTCTCATACCAAGCACTAGGGGCTTGCTTTAACCCATGGAGGGCTTTCTTTAGCCTGCATACATGTGTCCTTCTATCTTGCTCTTCAAACTCCTAAGGTTGTTCCAAATAGACTTATTCCTTAAGTGAGCCATGTAAACATGCGATCTTGACATCCATTTTATGCAGGCTCCATCCTTGATTTGCAGCAAGAGAAATTATGGATCGTATAGTGGTGTATCAAGCAACTGGTGCAATTATCTCATCATAGTCAACTCCTTCCTTTTGAGAAAAGCCACGAGCCATGAACCTTGCCTTATATTTTTCAACACTTCCATTAGCTCCATGTTTAATCTTGTACACATCCATTTTGAAGTGACCACGGCCTTGTCCTTAGGTCAAGGCATGTTAAATTGGACAACTAGGTCCAAACTCCATGTTGTGATGCTCAGATGAAGACACCAATATTTTTATTGGGCTCCTCTTTCGGAGAGGTGCAAGATTGATCTAAAGATCATCTTGATCCCATGAGCAGAACATTTATTTTGAATTTATTTTTAATACTTTCAAAATATGTGCAGGTCGGCCTTAAGGTTTTACAGCCCCAGCAAATGTGTCACACACCCTCAGTGATTGATATAAATAGAGTCAACGTTGGAGGACATTTCACTCATCCCACCTCACACATTCTCTCTCCTCTTCTGATTGGTTCGAGCTCATTGGAGGCAGTTTTCTGTTCACACGTGGGAAAGAAGGACGAAGATATTTCTGCTGTAGCTAGGGTTTCCACCGCAGGTTTGACCAGCGTTGACTTTGGTCAATTTATGGTCAAAAGGAGCTGAATTTTGGCATAGACTTCGATTTCTGAAGTCTGTACATTTTGGCACAAGAACCGAGGTCAAAGGTTGACCATAGATCGAGTTGCATTGGCTTTTACTTGCTAATGTTCTGCGTTGACTTTTCTAGATAGCGTTAACTTTTCTGGGGTTGACTTTGAGTTGATCGCTTGGCTGTTTTGAGGGTGTTTGTGACACATGCTATGCTAGCTAACCAAGGAGACTTTGCTGGTTGAAGCATCCTGCTGATCACCGTAACGCACCAACAAATATATATATATTTTTCTGGCTTGTCTTTTGTTGATCCACTGGTATGTTCTATCAGCATTTTACTTAATGATTTATGTGATTTTTGTCTAGTATTGAAGAGAAAGTAAAGTTGCATCAAGCATAGAACATCTACATAAATTTACATGGTATCAGAGGTGAGGTGAAGACAAAAGTCCTAATTTGTAGCAATCACCGAAGAAGAAAATGGGTTCCACAAACTATGGCTTCAAGGAGGATGACAAATTGACTGGCAAGAATGACTTCCATGCTTGGAAGATGATATTGGATCTTAAATTGGAAGACCAAGATGTCATGGACTATGTGCAAGGTAAAATCCAAGAACCTCCATCCACTGCTACTGCTGCTGCTAAATCAAAGTACAAGAAGGGGGAGATCAAAGCAAAATTGATGATCACGGAATCCATTCATAAGAGTTTGGTGGCCTACATCTCTGAGCTAGGCACATCCAAAGAGATGTATGATAAGTTGGTCCTCATGTTCAAGGCCAACAATGCAAATCAAGTACTATTCTTCAAGAATCAATTGAAGAATCTGAAGAAAGGCAGGGATGAGTCAGTTCAATCATACTTTCTAAAGCTGACCGAGATCAAGAACAATCTGCTGGCTATTGGGGATACAATCGCTAATCGAGAGATGGTACTCACCGCACTTGGAGGGCTCCCATCCGAATGGCATGTGTTCAACACTACCATCCTAAATAATAATGTGATACCTGACTTTGACGAAGTACTATCGAGATGCGTTCAAGAAGAGACAAGAATGAAGGAGTATGGAAATGAAGGAAATGTTGCCTATGCTGCTCATTCTAGAAAGAAGAACTTTGGTGGTCCAAAGAACAAAGGAAAAGCAGGGGCCCAAGGAAAGAAGGGCAAGTGTTTCACTTGTCATAGGCCAAGTCACTATGCTAGAGAATGTCCTTTCAAGAAGGATTCTCCCGATGGTGATGACAACAACAACAACCGGAGGAATGGCAATCAAAGGAACAACAGGTTCAAGGGAAAGAGGAAGGCTCCCTCCGGCGGAAATGATCAACCTTTCAAAAGGTCAAGAAATTCCAAGTATGAGGAATCAAATGTTGTTGATAAAAGAAATGAATACATTCTTGTATTTGCCCTCACTGTTGCATCTTCACCCGACACTATGGATGTCTGGTAGATAGATAGTGGTGCCTCAAGGCACATCACTAGGTTCAAGGAAGCACTCTCTAATAGGGTTGAGAAGGATACCAATCTGGAAATTATCCTTGGAGATAATGCCACATATCCCATGAAAGAGACAGGGACTGTGACCCTCCACTTGTCTCAAGGTCAAGTCCTCCGCTTGCAGGTTGTACTCTATGTACCAAATTTGAAGAAGAACCTTGTGTCTATATCGGCCATGGAAGACAAAGGTTTCAATGTGGCATTCACTGATGGAAAGGTGCGCATGTGGAAGAAGAGCTTCAAGGAAGCTATCACGATTGTGTTTAGAGTTGATACACTATACCAGGTTGGAGGAAGTCCACTGGGAGCGATGACATGTGATACTATCCAACAGACTGAACTATGGCACCAGAGGTTTGGACACCTTCACTACAAGGCCCTTCTCGAAGCAAGGAAGGTGGTGACAGGGATGCCCGAGTTTTCAAATAAGCATGAAGGTGTATGTAAAGGTTGTGCCGAAGGAAAGCATACAAGGGGACCTTTCCCCTCAAGTGTCACAAAGACATCTGATGTCTTGCAATTGATCCATTCTGATCTATCTGGTATGTTGCCCGTGACATCCTTGGGAGGATGCTCTTATTATATGACGTTCATAGATGACTTCTCTCGCAAAACCTGGATATACTTCTTAAAGAAGAAGGATGAGGCTTTCATGTGGTTTCGTACCTTCAAAGCCTTGGTGGAAAATATGACAAGGAAGAAGATCAAGATTTTGAGAACCGATAATGGCACTGAATATGAGACAAACGAGTTCAAGGACTTTTGCAGAGAAGTTGGCATTAAGAGGGAGACCACAACTGTCTATACTCCTGAGCAAAATGGCGTTGTTGAACGAAAGAACAGGACCATTGTGGAAGTTGCCCGTGCCATGCTATGTGACCAAGGTCTACCGAAGTTTTTGTGGGGAGACGCTGCGAACACTGCTGTGTACATACAAAACCGATGCCTGCATTCTGCTCTGGACTCCAAAACTCCCAAAGAGGTTTTCTCTGGTAAGAAACCTGACATCTCACATTTTAGAGTTTTTGGATGTCTTGTTTATTTCCATGTGCCGAAAGAGAAGAGGAGCAAGCTGGATGCTTCTAGGAAGAAAGGAATGTTTGTGGGCTACAGCTAAACTTCAAAGGCCTATAGAGTCTATGTCCCTAGTCAAAGGGAAGTGGATATATGCCACGATGTCACTTTTGACGAAGATGCTTCCCTGAGGAAAGTAGTCAATCTTTCGAGATCTGAGGAAGACCATGAAGCAAGGCCTGGAAAATTGAACTCAAGAAGGACCGAAGGATGAGACGATGCCCGATGCTGAAGGACCGATGGACCCAATTGATCCACCTCCTTCACTGGGGAAGAGACCATCATGGCTCAGGGACACTCTCGAGGATTAACAGACAACTTCATCAAAATGAAGTGATCAAGTACAAAGCAAATTGAGCAAGTACATCAGTAAACATGGAGTCTTTGCTAATCTACATGCAACTAAAGACCGATATAGGTTGAATACTATCAAATGGTGGAACATATATGATTCCTCTACCACACTTCTGCATAAATTGGCGGTGAGGTTCACAGATTGTTAGCACTTCTTCTACCAGAGGTGTCCGAGAAACTACAACTTCATCCACAACATGAAGGGAAACACGGTGAATGTAAACCAACCAAAAAGCTCATTTATGTGCACCACAACTTGAGGTTGTTGTCCCATTATTGTGAGGTGGTGAATAATGACAGAACATGTATGACTTGGAACAACATTCCAAAGGAGGCTAATTTGGAGGGTGAAATTTTGGGTATATCATGCAGCAAAGATACCACCCCCATCCACCAACAAGGTTACAGATGCACCAGCATGGCCTTTAGCATCATAACCTCCAACACTGCATGGGAACCTTGTAGCTCTTGGTCATGTTCCACAAGCACTTCCACTTACTCCTACTCTTGTTCATAATCTTGGGAAAATAAATTAAGAGTTCCTTGTGGTAATTGGAAAGCTTAGTATATACTCAATTTATTTGTCTTTTTTCACTATAGAATTTAGTTTCTAGAATTTAGAGTACTTTGTCACTATTATGGCCTATTTCGCATGACAATTAAGTTTGACCTTTGAATTTGGAACCAACTGCTGATTGTATCTTACAATTCTTTGATGTTGAATATGATGCTAAAATTCATTTAGTGGTTGATGTTATCTCTTACAGTTTAATATCTATTGATGCATGGTTGATCATTTCATGCCAATGTTATAAGTCATAACTGTTAGATGATTGATGTTCCGTGTGTACTAAGATGGTTGACGCTTTACTGATCATTATTAACCCAGTAGTTAAATCCATGTTTTCATGTTCTCTGCAACTAATTAAAACAATTGCATGTTTTTTTAATATATGCATCAAAATATATTATATTAATAATGCCTGCAGAATGTTCCACTCCTAGAGGCTTTGAAAAACAGTGCTTCCACTTCTAGTAACCTGAAAACGCTGCTTCCACTCTGTTAGCCATCAGTAAATTTTGTCACAGCAAATGATGGCTAAAACAGGTCTTGAGCCTTCAAGAGATTATTTTCATAGAAAATTACTCATTCTTGAAGCCTTCCGATGCTTTCTAACTTAAGAGTGATCTTCACTATTGTTTCCTTCAAAAAATCCTCAAGAAGCCCTGTTGTATAAAGGAGATTGTTTTCAGCCATTTTCTCCATCTTTTCACCTTCATAATTTCCTCCAAAATCCCCCCATATCACTCATTTTTCCCCTTTACATATCCCTCAATTTCCTCTATAAAATCTCTCATTTCCTCTCATTTATCCTCCATTCCCTTTGAAAAAACCCATTTTTACCCTCCATTTCATCGAAAATCCCTTTTAAACCTATAAAAACCCCTTTTTTATGGTTTAAAACATCCCTCTTTTCCTATCGAAACACTAAAGATCCCCAAAAAAACCAATTTTTGGGCCTATTCCAACCTTTTTCAAACATAAGGCTTTAAGCCCCTTGGCTTAAGCCCCCTTCCGTTTCTCCGCCATAGAACCCTGCACCCGCGACCAGGCGTTAGCCCCCATCGCCATCACGCATCGACGTTCCTAATTTCTTTTTCCCCTCACCTTTTTACTGCCGATGGGTCGATCTCCCGAGGGCTTAAATCCCCAGCCCCTTATCTCTCCACTCCCGGTTCCCTACTCCTCCATCGAACCCTTTCCTTCCCCGTTCTTTAAGCCCCCATCGACATCAGCAATTCTCGGTTTTTCTTCATTTCATTTTCTTTTTCCTCTGCCTATGATCCAAACCCCAACTTGATCTACACCGTAGATCTACAAAGATCAACGGTTGACAGCGCTCCATCGCAGCCTCCTTATTTCATCATTCCCATCCTCTTTACCCCCAACGGCAGATCTCCATCGTCGATCTGGGAGATCCAACGGTTATCAAGCCCCCTCCCTTTACTTCTATTTTCTTATTTACTCCCCTCGCCTTACCACTCCACGAAGCGATCCCCACCATTGATCTTATTGATCCAACGGCTACGCGCCCCCTGTCTATCCCCTTTCCCTTTGTTCTTCCGACGCATCTCGACCGTCGAAACACCCAATCTAACGGTCATTATCGCTTCACCCTTCGTCTTATTTTATAAACATACCTGCGCTACCAAACAAAATAGCCCACGTCACCATCGGTCCCACCCCCTACTATTCAACCGCCCGTCCAATCTCCGTCTGCGACCTGGCCTCCACTACCTCTTCGCCCGAGCACCTTTCACCTGTCGCGCTGATCCTCCGCCATTGGATCTACACCCCCAGATCCAACGGCCCACGTTCGGTTTCGCGCGGATTTTGGTGTCAGGGTTTAACGACCCAGATCTACGCGAAATGGGCGGTATTGGGGTGGACAAGTGTCGCACCCTGTGTGGTATCATGTTCAAAACGCGCAAAACCACTTACCGCCTAATTCTTGTGCAAAAACCATTCATGGTTTCGCAAAACCACTGTCCTATTTCCGCGCCATAATTCAATTTTTAACCCGTTTTCTTCATTTTTCCGCCTCCCCCGCGCATTTCTCCTTCCGCCTCACTGCTCCTTCTGCCTTCACCTAACCTCTGATACCAGTCTACCCCTCCCTCGCAGGTTTTTTATAATGGTTTTTTGTTTGGTTGTAGGTGCAATGGCGGTCGAAGCTAAAGGCCACCCCATAGCCAGACCAGTGGTGAAAACCCCCCAAGATGACAATCCTTCAGGTTTAAAGTGCAAAAGGGGATTTACAGGGCTTTTTAGGTGTTTATCAGCGCCCCATTAAAGGTGGTAAAACAAATAAAGACCCTCAGCACGCCGAAGACACCTATTCACTGCAAAAAAGGCAAAAGATGATAAAGATTGAGAGATAAAGGATTAAAGGCTTAAACCAAGCAAAGTATAGATAAAGCGCAGTGTAAAGGCAGATTTATTAAAGAAAATACAGTTAGCAGAAAAGACAAAAGCCCCGAAGATGATAAAAGAAGGCCTTAAAGCATAATCAAAGGCCTAAATCAGTGTTTAAAGCAACAAATCAGACAGATCACCCAAAAGAATGCTTCAAATGCCAAATCACCGAAGCAGTTACTCCTCCAGAGATCAAAAAGCCACCTACAAGTTCATTTTCCTCAAAATAATACAAATTGAATGCACAGTCAGAGATATTTGCCAAAGACGGCTCAGAAAGTAATTACAAGCCTACCAAAGCCTCAAAAGTCAACAAAAGTGACTGAAGTTGATGAAAATCAATGTAAAATTAATTAATACAGAGTTAAACATCTGAAATCTTCTCCATAAGGCCTCCCAAAGGCCGAGAAGCATTTACTCTATATTAATTGAACAAATAACCCTTTCTTTCACTCCACCTCCTCAATTCACCTATATATATCATATGAGGAGTTCATTATTATTGTTGGTTGAATACTTATCAAGTGTAAATAGTTGTTGAGGCTATTGAAGCTCTGTTAGTAATTGAAGAAAGATAGGCTGAGATGAGAAGTTTGAAGCGGTAAAAGACCTATTGGACTTGAAGATTGTAACTGGTTTGAACATTAAATATACAAGTTGATTTATGGGATCCTGGTCTATGTCAATGGTGATGTTTTTCTTACTGTAATTGTTATTTTACTTATGTTTTCATACTGTCCACTTTCTCTGATAAAGAACAGCAAACATAGATTAGGATTTACTTTTAAAAAGTACCCTAAATCTCACTGATAAGCTTTATCTTAATGTTTTCTTCTAATTGTGTTTCAATGGTAATTCAATAGAGTATAACCAGTGAAGAGTTGGTGAGCCCATGTTTCCTAAGTATAACTTGAGATATTGTCTTTGAAAGTTTCCCTAAGAGTATGCCAAAAGCAGGCTAGATTCAAAGTTCTTACCTGATCTTAAGCTACTTTTTATGTTTATCTTAAATGTTTTCCTTTGAATATGCTGAAAGTAGGCTGGGTTAAAAGTCCTTACTTGATCTTAAGCTATTCCTTGTTTTAAATGTTTTCCCTTGAGAGTATGTTGAAAGTAGGATAGGTTCAAAGTCCTTACCTGATCTTAGGCTACCCTTTGTTTTCTCATGTGTTTGCTTCTTTCACCCACTTCTTGATGTTTCATACCATAACTCAATCTAAAGAGATCCTTTGATATAGATGACTTGCCCCATAGGCCACTCTTGAAACTTGTTGTGCAATTAAAGTCTTTTGTGACTCCATAGCCCAATGGATTGATACTGTTTCTTACCTATCATATCAGCTAAACCATTCTGTCAACCTGCTCACACCTTTACCCTTCAAAAGACTTCCTTCATTTTGATGATATCCATCCCAACCAAAAACAAACAAAACCCTTGTACTTCATAACTAGCCTAATATCATATCTTTTGAAAACACTTATATAGAGAGATCCCTCTCTGAATCCAGGAGGGCTAGATCCTAGGATTCCAAAGTGGTTTTGATGTAGGCTCTACAGCGTTTGTTCTTACCAATCTTGCAAACTACGGAGACCTAACCCACCCCCACTCCTGCTTCCAACAGCCTGAAAAATGGTGCTTCCCACCCCCACTCCCACTTCCAACAGCTTTGGTTTGGTCCTTATCCCTGAATGAGCATACCAGTGGATACCACTGTGCAAGTCATAGTTGATGGTGGCATGCAGAACCATTCACCTGATTGCAATCAGTTCATCATTCTTAATATACTCTCATTGCATCTTTTCTTTTCCAGGGAAGAAAGCCATTGCATTTTATAAAATTTCAACCAGTAGAAATGATACTAGTATTGAAAGATACTTTATACCTAATAAAATGTTAATAAGCTCAACCAAGGTAAAATCTAATATATTCCTTCAAATATTCTCAATCTCAAGGAATCAGACCCAGGTTCAAACGACACAGGTATAGAGCCCCTGGTGGATGTGTGACAGAAGGTGTTTGACCTCCCAGAGTTGGATTCCCTCAACCAACAAAGGGACTTAACACATGTCCAACAAACCAAACTGATTTAGATACTTTATCTTTTTATAGTGATGGGCAAAGGGTTGCCGCATTCCATATTTCGAGGAACCAGCTTTTGATCAAAACAAAAACAAGGAGCTACATTAAAATTGTAAAACATTCCCGAGTTTAGAAACATATATACTTCAAGTTATAGCAGTGACATTCAACTTTGAAAATGAAATCACTGTTGAGTTCATAGAAATATTCAAGAGATATTCATTTGCACCAAAGAATCCCTAAGAGAAAGGAGCTTATGATTAAGTAATACATAAAATCAAGTACCAATTCAGGTTATCCTTGGTAAATAGAACCTGAAATAGAGTTTTTGTCATTGCTGGATTTGCAACCAAAATCTGGCGAGCTTGCTGTTCATTTTGTTCAATTAGAACCTGCAAACATAAAGATATGTAAATGAAAGGATGACCAAGTTAAAAATGCTTGAATGCATATCAAACAACAAGATGTTAAATCTTGAAGTAATTGTACCTTCATTTGAGACATAAGGTCATAAAGCTGGGGTTTTGACATGCCAGCTATGTGAGAGGTGAAGGAGCGGTTACCAGCTGCGTTGGCACTATTTCCACTGGGATTTGACTGGCCATTTATCTGTCCTGCATTTTGATTTTGACCTGCCATAGAGGCATACGGACCTCCGAAAGCTCCTGCCATTGCTGACAATTCCTGCTGTTCCAAAGCTTCCAAAGATGATCCTTGAAAGCTTCCAATACTTTATTTGCTCCTAACTCCCAGCAATGATAATAATAAACTTTGGTCAGTTTCACTGTTCATCAAAGTATCAAAAGCACCAAAACACAAGTCCTAAAATCTAGGCAAGAGAGTCTGGAATGCAGATAGTTACACCTAGTGACCATGTGGAATGCAACTAAATATATTTATCAGAAAATAAAGCCAAAACGAGGCCTCAACAATGACTTTCAGCAAACCTCAGTTCTATAGTGCAAAGAATATTACAAGACAAAAGACGCAGGAACGAAAGATTAGAGGAAAAGATGATTTGATGTCCACAAATACCCAAAAGAGGCTGGTGGGGCTCTGAAATGCAAAATCATGTTCCATCTGCATAGGCATGGGAGAGACAGGACCTTCTGCCTCATCTAAGAAAAATAAACTAAGAGCTAATTAAAATCAATTTCTAGTCTAGCATTAGACTGAACAAAGGCCAATTCCAACCCTGCCTTAAAAGGACTTCATGTGTATGCTGAGAATTATATTCCCAGTTTCTACTTTGACAGAAATCTTAACACAATGACACCCAGGGTTAGCTAAGCAACAATATTACAAAAAATGCTATAAATATACCGAATGGGAAAAAAATAACTGTGTCATAGATGCCACCCCCTGCCTACAAAAAGTAGGAGCATAAAGAATGAAGAGTACAGAAAAAAGATACTAAACTTCAGCCCTGCAGTTCCTGCAATCAACTGTGGTTGAGTGTGGTCAAATTCCGGCCCTGTGGCTCATATGGTCAACTGTGGTTGACTGCTGTCAAATTTAGGCCCTGCGACTGACTGCAGTCAAATTTCTGCACAAGTGCAACTCTCCTGCAGCTCAGTCAACCCTGGTCAAACTTGGCCTAAAATAGTTCAATCAACTAGAGTCAAACAAAGAGAAACAGCTCGTTCAAAACAGTTGACTCAACCTCCTTTTCTCCAAATGTGTGGTTGTCCAAGAAACTCACTTGGTTGGAGAAAAATGAGATGTCACATCATCTATATATACTAGTCAAATGGGGTGAAATAATCTAAGGGACGCGTCCCTTCACCCTCCTAGGCAAACTTGACATTCAAAAATCAATTTTTATTTTAATTCTTCATAATTCTTCTAGGCCAACTTAGGCATGCGGGAATACCTCCCGATGCTACACAAAAATCAATACAATGTTGTGTGGTCGAGGGTGTGGCATCATTGTAGCTTCAACTTCTTGACAACCTCTATCAAGATCAAGTTCTTCTAGATGTTGTCAACAATGAAATTTAGCAAAGTCTTATTCACCCACATTTGTGAGTTAAAGAAGTACTAACCTTCCAAAGGCTCCTCTAGTTCCTCTGGTTGGACCTTTGCAATAGTAATGATAAATTGGGCTATATGTTGATGACATGTTTTCACTTACCTAACTGAAAATTAGAGTCACAACCAAAGTCAAATTCTCAAGCTTTCAACTCAACCAACAACACAATTGTTTGGAGTCACATTCCTTCGTGTTGTGCCAAGGGATTTTGTGGACCTCACTCCACTTTCCAATGTGCTTTGAATTCCCACAAATCTTTTTTGCATGTGGCTGGGACTAGTTGTCTTAAGATTGGTTATCCTCACTCTATCCTTTGTTATACCAATTAGCATCGTCCTTACCATTCTTTTGTTGTAGCTAATTTGTAGACCCGAACTCTCTTACCCTTTCTATCTAACCTTTTACTCAATCTTGACAGCATATTACTGACTCGAAATGAAGAGATACCCAAAAACTACATTTTTGTTTGGAGGTATCTATATAGGCCACTATGGTATTTTAGAACCAATTGCCATTCAAAGTCATTGATACACAACTTCGAACACAAGGTATGGAAGGTATTGGTGTACTTTGGCACCACCCAATACTTCTCCTAGCACAAATTTGTCCATATTATGTACTGGTCATTGTAGTTTCCAACAGGATAGAACTCCTTCAGGGCATCACAAAATCCAACCAAGTGGGTCCTAGCCCATATGCTTGAGATTCATCTTCAACATGTTGCACACAATACATATCCGACCAATCTTTGACCTAGGAAAGGGGCTTAGGGAGCACAAAGATCTTTTCACTATGGGAAAAATCTTGAACAAAGTAATAACCCTCTAGTAGACTTAGTCATTTCTCTAAAGCATTTGTGCCTGTGTTGCCTTCAAACAAAGGAATGACAAACTTAATATGTTCCTACAAAGGCACCATACCTCCAAAGTGACCACTAGTTGCAAGGATTCATTGAAGAATCAAAGCAAAATCATTTATCATCTCATTCTTTTATTACGCAAGGACTTCCTAAAGCAACATCTTGTTACGATCTCTTATTCATTGTCTTTCTTTTCGTCCTCCATGGGAGGTCGCTAAGTTCACTAAGGGAAATCTTTACTAGGCTCAATTAGTTTGAGGCCCAATAATTAGGCTCAAAGAGCACAATAATATAATGAAACCCAAACTCTATTAAAGAATCAGTAAAAACACTACAATATGCAAAGCAATACACTAGCTAGAATGGTGGTAGCTTATCTCTAAGAAAGAGATGTGCTTGCTATGCTCATTCGAAAAAAAGCACATAACCAAAGGCCAAAACTAGATTTTCAAAAATTGCTAATAAAAACCCGAAGAGGTAAAAAAATCCCTAATATGCATGAACCCCAACCCTAACACAAAACCAAGGCTAAGTAGGAATGTTGAGTTGGACAAATTTGAGTTGTCCAAAAAAGGAGATCCTTGATGAATATAACTTTTCACTCATTTGTCTGCTTCAACTCTTCCTTAGTTTGTTCGAAATAAAATTAAGAGATTGAGTCGACTCCTTGAGTTTGTGTGTATTTGGAGTTAACAATGTATGAGAAAGCCCCAAAAAATGCATCTAAAGTTCAAGACCCAAAAATTCTCAAGTCCAAGAGCATTTATAACATGGCCTTGTTGGATGGCCACTTGGATTACACTAGGCATATAGTCAATCTCGGTTGAAGAGTTTATCCATTCTACCCATGATGTTGAATTTGGGTGGCTCCCTAAACTCACTTGTTCCACACTTTAGCATCCTACAAACACAAAATTCGTGTTTTGCTTCACTATAAAAGCATCATACTGCGTCGTTGTAAAAGTTTTGTCATCACCCTCCCTAATCATCGTCTCTTCACCTTTGACATTGACCACAATAAATAGAGCATAATGAATATGTTGCTTACCATCCCTTCTTTGTTAGCCAGTTGGCCATTGAAGCTCGTCCAAATGAACATCCTCTCAGGTTTTGTAACACAAGAGCCATGCTACTCACCAAAAGTGGGTAACCCATAGGAGAAATCCGTTCTCCTCATTTGCCTACTAGCAAACAACACTACGATTGCCTACAGATAGGTTTACATTAGAGCTCTCCACCTATGTTTTGGCAAATGTTCTCTCCCATCTGGCATGCTTCTTAAAGGAAGGTGGGTCATTTATCCAAAGGTACATTAACCATTTTTGTAATCATGTGCTTTCATTTAATGTTTTGAGGCATACTAATATGGATCACAAGCCAAGTTGGTGTTGATTTTTGTAACTATGTTCGGTCTTCATAATGTATATTTGAGTCATTAATTTATTTGTAAAGCATATTTTAAATGTTAAGAGTCAAAAGAAAAGTATTTTGTGTCAAGTTCCATTTGGACTTTCAAAAGAAAGAAATTTGAAAATTTTGAAATTGAAATTTTTGGCTCCAAAAGTGAAATCGGCCTCCTCCTAGTTAAGTTGGCTCTCCTCAAAAGCTCGGGTCAGCTCCAGCATAGACACACCCATTCAGCCTATAACAAAAACTATATAAAGGCCCAATTGGCTCCTCCTTCCAGCCAAGAAGATCTTGCATCTGTCTAAGGTATGATAGGCTTAGTCTGAGGAAAGAACGAAGTCTGAGGTCAAGAGGCACACAAAATATATCTAAGTCTAATGGAGGTTTATCTAAGGCAGTTTGCATAGCTTGTATTCTCTTCTTCTGTGATTCGGCCTGTTCTGAGGCAGCAAGAAAGGTTATCTCTAAGGCAGCATATAGTATATCTCTGAGGCAATAGTATATGTCTGAAGCAGTTAAGGGGAGCTAAGTTTGAGATCTAAAGCAGCCAGCGAAGGACTAGTAGAGCAGAATTTTTGAGGCAAGAACAGAGCATGTTTTTGGGCCGAATTGACTTGACTAGGAAAATAGACCATGGACCAGGTTTGACCTTGTTGCTGACTTAGATGTGTCTCTGTTGAATTGAAGAATTCTCTATTGAAAAGGTTGTTGGGTTTTTCCCCATGTAGGTTTTCCCAGGGTAAATCTTTGTGTTCTTTGTGTGGTTGTCTCTTTATGATCCTACTGTCTTATTTGTTATGTAGTTGATGTCTTCTATGTAATTTTCTTAATGATGAAATCGTGAATAAGAATGTGAAAAAGAATTAAATCATCAAGAGAAATTATCAGTAAAGAAGATTCTTAGAAAATCAACAGTTGTATGATTGACTGCTCTTGATTGTACCCTTGTTCCCATGCTTCACCTAGGAGGTTATTCTTTGCCCCCAGTCTTGTGTGACCTCCCTTGAGGTCATTCAAGAGGGGCTCTAATAGGAGGTAATGATAGAAGTAGTGTGCCCGAGGTAATCCATACCACATTCTATATTTTCCTTATTATCCACATCCATTCTTTGGGTTGATGGTCACTTCTCAATGGGACTAGCACCTTATATCCTCATCTCTAAATCAAGCCCAGATAATTTGCCCTAAGAGGTTGATGCAGCTAGAAGAATGATAAAAGCATATGAAGCATGGTTGGGACATATTAACCACATGGGAAAAAGCTTAACATGAGCTATACCCCATCATTAGCCATTGCCCAGTTCGTCAGCATATCATGCTCCATTGTAAAGGAACTCTTGGATTTCCCAACCCCGATGAGCAAGAAATTGCTACATATTTAAGGGGGGGGTATTAGAAAGGCATAAAGCAATGCTTGGTCTCCTAAGTCATGCAAGAAAGAAGGATAAATCATTAAAGTAAAAAACTCCACAAGAGGGGTGGAAAAAGAAGTTTTCAGATTTTTAACCTTAGCACAAGTGACAAAGTTTGGGAAGAGATCAGCTTCTCAGAGAGTTTCTTGCCAAAGGAAACTTGCAATTTAATCAGAGGATCAAAGAAGAAGCTGGATCATAGTTGATTTGGTACATTTCCAAGGACGGAAATCAAGTGTCAAAGGGAGCAGAGGGTTCCCAATTCGAAAAGGACCCTAGATCCAAGATCTCTAGCATAGAGAAGAGGAGCTCTAACACATTCTGAGCAGATGGCTCCTCATGGACTGCGTGATCAGGATAGGCTAGAGGGCCTCTCAAACTTTTCGGTATGGAAAGCTAGGATCTTGATTGTCCTAGAGACATATGGTCTAAGAGATCATGTAGAGCAGACCCTGGCCACGCCGACAAATACGAATCTCCTAAGGAAGCATAGAGAAGTTGTTGGGCATGCCAAGCAACTGATAATGGACAGTATCGAGGACCATATTGTACCACACATAGCTGAGAAAAGGACAACTAACGAAATGTGGAAGGCCTTGACTTCCCTGTATGAGGGAAAACCAGTCCAAAGAAAGATGTTGTTGGAGACCCAAATGAGGTCATTCATGATGACCAAGGGAGAAGACATCGAGCATTTCCTCTTCAGATTGCAGTCAATCAGGGATCAGCTGACTGCAACAGGTGCAACCGTAGATGATGCAGTGATAGTCAGCATTGCCCTCAATGCAGTCATGAACGAGTGGGAAACCTTTGTCCAAAGTATCTTGGGCAGAGCAGACCTCCCAGATTGGGACAACGTGTGGTCGATCCTGCGGCAAGAAGAACTACGAAGGTTCACCAAGAATCAGCACAGCCTGCATTGAGCAAAGTAAAGAAGGAAGAAGAGGAAGATGCAGCCTTGGCATTGAAGAAGCAGTCGAAGAAGAAGAAGGATCTTTTTAAGATGAAGAGCTTCCAATGTGGCGAAATGGGACATTTTGCCAGCCATTGTCCAGAAAAGAAGAAGAACAAGGAAGCATCTTCTTCCAAAGCAGCAACGGCAGATGATGGGTCCAGAGACGATGTAGCCATGAGTGCTCATGAAACACGAAAGTGGGGCGACATGGATCTGTAGAGGATCTACAAAATGTAAGGCGAGATCCTTGAGCAACTCATCTCTTGGATCACAAGTGAGCTACGGCAGCCTTAAGACAGTAGCGGGACAAGTGGAGCAGTGGGTGCATAGATCATAGATGAGGCATAAGCAGAGGCAGATCTGGAGGCTGGGAGGAGCAGTGCAGAGCATAGCAGCAGCAGCGTAGAAGCAGTAACAGCGCAGAGGCTGATGTGACTTTAGCAGCGCAATGCAACGCTGCAGCAGCGCAGAGAACTTCAGAGGGACAGCGCAGTGCAGCAGCAGCATGATAGATTTCAGCACAAGGCACTGATGTGACTTTAGTAGTGTAGAGGGAGTCCGATTACGCAGGCAGAGCTATAGTTATGCATCTTTCTTTAGATGCCAGCACAGATCTATAGCCTATGGAGCTTCAGTGATAAGGATGCAGCGCATCTGACTTGTCTGTCAAAGATTGGGCAGGAGATTCAGTTGTTTCTCTCAACAACTAAAGTTGCAGTGCAGCAGATCAACAGTGGCAGTGCTATGAGCAGCACAGATGCAGCATATTGAGAGGGAGTTGCGGTATAGTGGTTGCAGTGGCAGTGGCAGAGTCATGGGCAGCAGTACAGAATGGCAACAGCAGTGCAGAGTTGAGTGGCAGGAAACCAAGCTTCAGCAGCACAGAACTAGTGACCAAAATCTTGTAATGCATAAGTGTGATGTATTGCTAGAGCACACCCTTGATGCTAAGAGGGAGTGTTGAGATTTTGTGTATTTGGGGTAGGCATCAATTGTGCTCTAGATCCCAAATTTTGAGGAAGGACTAGAGTTCACCTGATCTACAAGACCCAGAAATGGATTTGGGAAATTTCATCTGGTTTACGAGATATTAAATTAATTAATTATTTTAATGTATTGCCTAAGTTAAAACTTAAGAAAATAAAATAATTAAAGTGAATTTAATTAAACATGTGATGAAATTGTCTTAAGTCACACAGATCAAGCTTTCTTTTAATCTTAGCCATTGATTAAAGATTTAATCTTGGTCGTTGATTTGTCAACAAGAAAAGTATAAAGGAAAGGCTTGGGGTCATTTGTAAGACACACAGAGGCAGAGCACTAAAGCTAAGCTGAGATTCTAGGGTGGGGTTGCTAAGAATTCTCAAGTGTTTCAGTTGCAGAGGGGAATTTAGACCAAGGGGATGATCTGATCCCGGGGTCTAGAATACACAAGAAGCAAAGAAGAGATCAGGAAAGACAGCGCAGAGGAAGGCAACAGACGGCAGCAGCAGCAGTAGCAAACGACAGCAGTAGCAGACGGTAGCAGTAGCAACAAGGACAGCGTGATTTTCAGGAAACCCCTCGGGGGTTATGCAGAGACCCTTAGGGGCAGCATAGTGACTGTGTCACCCAGTCTGGGGTTACGCAGTCCCTTCCAGTGATAGCGTTGAGCATTTGAAGGCCTTCAGAGGCTGACGCAGTGTCTTTCAAGGGCAGATATGGGGTTTCTAGGCCTAGATCTGGCTGAGTTCTGTAAATCCCATTTGAGGGTGTGGATCAGTCAAGATTGTTGGTCTTAGATCAGCCAGGTGCTGCAGATCTAGAGTTTTCTCTGTAGGGTTTTCCAGTTCTGAAACCCAGAGTTGTGTATTCAGAAATATTCTTAATCATAGAGCCCTCCAGCAGCCAGAGACCGGTCTTCCCACATTGGGTTTCTCAGAGGACAGTTTGTCCAGAAATAACTGTGTCACTTTGTCTATGTGTGCATGTGCTTATTCTAGATCTGAATTGGTAGAGATCTGTTATGTGTTTTGCTTTGATGTTAACTTGAATTTATTCATTGATAACTTGTATAAGTAGGAGAAGCTTAACCGGATTAACAAAAATAATTTCTGCATAAGAATTAAGATTCAGAAATTTCTACATCCACCAATGCAAACCTGTCATCCAGTACCATCATGTACTCCATATATCATCATGCAATCTTGTGTCATCCTGTTATCTTTGCTCTGCTATAATAAGAAGATATGATCGAGAGTGAGTCACAAGGACTTTGCCACTCTTCACTGACCCGAAGTCAATTTAGAGGTAAAAACCTCAACCAAACTCAAGAGTGAGTCACATACTAACCCAAAATTAGTTTAGAGGTAAGAACCTCAATCAGACTTGATCCCAGATCAAGTTGTTGGACACATTCCATCCTAGACACAGAGAGTACGGCAATACCTGATGCGTCCATCGATAATGCTATTGGTCACTATCCTTATTTCCCAACTCATTGGCCAGATGAGAGGTACATCCCATGAGTCCTGGACTACATGGGCAGGATGTATGTGGGGCATAGATCAAAGAGAGGGTTAACCAGCTCAATATCATAACGGTGGGGAAAGAGCACACCAACAAGAGCTTAGGTAAGGTGAACCTAGCCCTGTGGTTGTTTATAGCTCCAAGTAGCTATCCCCAAGCCCCATGGCGCTCCCAGAGCTCATAGTCCAACTCAAGCGAGACCCTCACAATAGGGTTTGTCCACGAAACCAAGCTTCTCACGCAAGGTTAAGAATTTGACCTTCCCCAGGGGCTTCGTAAGAATATTTGCGACCTACTCTTCAGTCCCAATGTGATGGAGCCTTACAACGCCTCGTTATACCATGTCCAGGACAAAGTGGTACCTGATATCAATATGCTTGGATCGATCGTGGAACACGAGCTTATCCGAAAGACAAATCTCGCTGTGGTTGTCACAAAGGATCACGATGGTATCTAGCACATGCCCCAACAGCTCACTGAATAGCTTTCTCAACCAAACAGCTTCACAACAGGCCATACTTGTTGAAATGTATTCAGCCTCGACGGTGCTCAAAGCAACAGACTTTTGCTTCCTGCTCATCCAAGAGATCGAAGAAAAACCTAGGGTGAAGCAACATCTAGATGTGCTTTTACGATCCACCACGCTGCCTACCCAATCTGCATCGGTATATCCATGGAGCCTCATACTCCCGGCAGTGTATCTTAGCCCATGGTTGATTGTGCCTCGGAGATATCTCAAGATATTATTGGCACCAATCCAGTGAATGTGATGAGGCTCGACCATGTATTGACTCAATGTGTTCACTGCAAAACATATGTCCGAACGTAAGTTCACTAAGAACATCAAGGCCCCCATGAGTTGACAATACTCAATGGGATTTCCCAACTCGGGCCAAACAGCACTTCCACACAACTTCTTAAAGTTGAGTTCCATCGGAGTAGTCACGAACTTGCAGTCTACCATCCCAAATCTCTCCAACAGCTTCACAATATATTTTCCTTGAGAAAGAAAAATCTCACCTGCCTTTTGCCAGACCTCCAAGCCAAGGAAATAGTGCATCAATCCTAGGTCCTTCATGTCGAACTCAGAAGCTAGCTCCCTCTTACATTGATGAATAAGAGGGTCAACACCTATCAGGAAGAGATCGTCCACATAGAGAAGCAGAATGAGAGGTTTATCATTATCAACCTTAGTATAAAGGTTTGGATCAGCATCTTCGAGTAAAGCCCAGCTTCATCAAGTAGTTATCGATCCTCTCATACCAAGCCCTGGGGGCTTGCTTCAACCCATAGCGGGCTTTCTTCAACCTGCATACCAAGTCTCTATCTCAAACTTTGAACCCCAGAGGTTGTTCCACATAGACCTCCTCCTTAATTGAGCCAAGTAATAAGGCAGTCTTCACATCCATCTGATGTAGACTCCATCCTTATGATGCAGCAAGGGAAATGATCGATCGGATGGTGGTGTGTAGCGGGCAACAGGTGCAAATATTTCATCATAATCTATGCCTTCCTCTTGAGAGAAGCCTCGGGCAACAAATCTTGCCTTGTACTTTTCAGCACTTCCATCGGCTCCATGCCTGATATTGAAGAGTCATTTCGAGGTGACAACAAATTTGTCCTTCGGTCTAGGGACCACATCCCAGACATCATTCTTCATGATCGACTCGTATTCCTCGTGCACAGCATCCTTCCAAACTTGATGCTTCATGGCTTCTTCAAATGTTCCAGACTCAGATTGTACAATAGTGCTCATGGCTGCTAGATACCCTTGGTACCTATTTGGCTTCTTACTTTCACGGAATGTTCCCCTTGGAGCAATACGTCTCTCAGCGTCTTCGAGAGTGTCTCTAAGCCATGAGGGTCTTCTTTTATTTGAAGAAGGTGGATCTATAGGATCCATCGAACCTTCAACTTCGGGCATCAATTCATCCTTAGGTTCTTCCTCCCTTCCAGCTTCTTCTTCTTCTTTGTCTTCCTTTGAGATAGAAAGATCTCTAACCTTGTTGAGGGCAGCATCTTCGTCGAAGGCGACATCATGACATATCTCCACTTCTCTTTGATGAGGCACATAGATTCTATATGCCTTTGAGGTCTCACTGTAGCCCACAAACATTCCCTTCTTTCCAGAAGCATCCAACTTGCTTCTCTTTTCTTTCGGCACGTGAAAATATTCAGGACTTCCAAAAACTCTAAAATGAGAGACATCAGGCTTCTTACCAGAGAAGACTTCTTTGGAAGTTTTGGGGTCCAATGCAGAATGTGGGCTTCTATTTTGAACATACACAACGGTGTTGGCAGCTTCTCCCCATAGGAACTTCGGAAGACCTTGGTCATAAAGCATGGAATGGGCAGCTTCCAAAATGGTTCTATTCCTCCTTTCAGCAACACCATTTTGTTCGGGAGTATACACAATAGTGGTCTCCCTCTTAATGCCAACTTCCCTGCAATAGTCATTGAATTCATTTGACTCATATTCGGTTCCATTATCGGTCCTCAAAATTTTGATCTTCTTCCTAGTTTGATTTTCAACCAAGGCCTTAAATGTGCAGAACCATTTGAATGCTTCGTCCTTTTTCTTCAAAAAGTATATCCAATTTTTGCAGGAGAAGCCATCTAGAAAAGTGATAAAATATAAGCATCCTCCCAAGGATGTTACGGGCAGCATACCAGATAGATCAGAATGAATCAATTGTAAAATATCATATGTCTTCGTGACACTTGAGGGGAATGGTCCCCTTGTATGCTTTCCTTCGGCACAACCCTGACATACACATTCATGATCATCTTTGAAATCGGGCATACCTGTCACCACCTTCCTTGCTTCGAGAAGGGCTTTATAATGAAGGTGTGCAAACCTTTGGTGCCATAGCTTGGATTGAAGAGTTGTGTTGCATGTCATGGCTCCCAACAGACTTCCTCCAACTTGATAGAGTGTATCAACCCTGAAACCAAGAGTGAATGCTTATTTGAAGTTCCTCTTCCAAATGCGTACCTTTCCATCGATGAATGCCACCTTGAATCCTTTGTCTTCCATTCCCGAGATAGACACCAGATTCTTCTTCAAGTCATGCACGTACAACACATCTTGCAAACAGATGGCTTGACCTTGATTTAGATGAAGGGTCACAGTCCCTGTCCCTTTCACGGGATAGGTGGCATTGTCTCCAAGTATAATCTCCAAATTAGTATCCTTTTCAATCAAATTAGAGAGGGCTTCCTTATATCCAGTGAAGTGCCTTGAGGCACCACTATCAATCAACCAATTGTCTAGGGTGTCGAGAGGAGATGCAGCAGAGAGCGCAGATAGAAGAATATATTCATTTCTCTTATTATCAACAACACTGGATTCATCATACCTAGAGTTCCTTGACCTTTTGAAAGGTTGACCATTTCCATTCCCATTTCGATCAGAGTGAGCCTTCCTTTTTCCTTTGAGCCTATTGTTCCTTTGATTCCCATTACCCCTGAAGTTGTTGTTGTTGTTGTCATCATCTCTGGGAGAGTCCCTTTTATTGGGGCACTCTCTTGCATAACAACCAAATTTGTTACAAGTGTAACATCTTCCTTTGGCACCCGCTCTTCCATGATTTTGATTTCTCGGACCAACATTATTCCTCTTCTTTGCATGAGCGGTGAAGGCAGTAGGGTCACTTCCATTCCCATTAGAGGGATGGTCTCTCTCCATCATTCTTGTCTCCTCTTGAGTGCATCTCGTCAACAATTCATCAAAATCAGGAATTATATTATTATTGAGAATAGTAGTATTGAATACATACCATGCCCGAGGAAGTCCTCCAAGAGCAATGAGAGTGAGCTCTCGATCAGCTATGGCCTCTCCAATAGCTAAGAGATCATTCTTGATTTCGATGAGCCTCATGAAATATGATTGGATGGATTCTCCCTTGTCCATCTTGATGTTCTTCAACTTGTTCTTCAAAAAGTGAATTTGATTAGCATTGCTAGCCCTGAACATGCAAACCAACTTATCATACATCTCCTTAGATGTGACCAGCTCAGAGATATAAGCAACCAAGTGCTTATGAATAGAATCCCTGATGATCTTCTTCGCCTTGTTTTCCCCTTTCTTATACTTTGTATCAGTGGCAGCCGATGCATTTGATGGAGGCTCATTGATCTTTCCCTACACATAATCCATAACATCTTGTTCTTCCAATGTCAAATCCAAGGACATTTTCCAAGCATGATAATCAGACTTATCAATCAGCTTGTCATCGGATTTGAAGTACGATAAGGAAGCCATTTATCTCGGTCCTTGTCTTTTCAACTTCAGTGATTGCTCTTCTCACTCTTACTTGGGCTTTGTCTTCACCTTAGCTCTAATACCATGTTAATTTTAGTTAACCATGATATGTCCTATGCTTAGAGCAGTTTACTTCAATCTTTCTTATTAGCCCAATTCAATTTCAGATATGCAATCACATAACAATTGAAAGTAAATGCTGATAGAACATAAAATAAATCGACAAAAGACAAGCCAAGACAAGAGACACAAGAATTCTTATTATTCTTCTTATTCAGCAGAGAGAGAGAGAGAAAATGTCTTTTACAGCAGTGAACAAGATGCCCTAGCCAGCAAAGTCTTCACTGGTCAAACCAGTCCTTCAACCTCCAATCAAGCTTAGTCAAACTTGGTCAAATTAGGCCTTTAGTCAAAGTCACACTCGACATAAAACAATCCGCAAAATTGGTCAACACAAAAGTCAAACTCCGCAATCAAAACAGCAGTCAACATCACAATCAAAGTTGCGGTCAAAGTTGCAATCAATATCAATATTTGACCTTGATTTTTGTGCCTCCAGCTGCAGCCTCTCTAGATCAGATTTTATGTCTCAAAAACAAAGTCAAATAGCGAGAGTTGACCCAAAGTCAACATTGGTCAACACTGCCATAAAAGCCCTAGAAACAGTCCAAAATTACAGCTTCCTGTTTCTCACATGTGGAGGAGAGAGAAGCCTCTAAGGTTGTATGAACCAATCAGATGAGACAGAGAGATTTGTGAATGATGAAATGAGCATCATGTCTCTCCTTTTTATATCCATGACTGTGGGTGTGTGACACATCTTTTGGGGCTTGTGAGCGTACATTACAATTATGGCCGACCTTGACAATTTGCACGTGTGGAAAATAAATTCAAAATACAACTTCTGCTCATCCAAACAAGATGATCTTTAGATCAATCTTGCACCTCTCTGAAAGAGGAATCCAACAAAAATATCATCTCCATCATATGAGCAGTGCAACATGAAGTTTGGCCCTAGTTGCCAAATTTAACAATTATGTGCAGGGAAATGTGGTGGAACCTCCTTCAAATGCATCGGTTGCTACTAAGACAAGGTATAAGAAAGGTAAAGGTCAAAGCTAAGAAAATCATCAAAGACTCCATTCAAAAACATTTGGTTGCTTACATTTCTTATTTGGGAACATTTAAGGAGATGTATGACAAGTTGGTAGGGATGTTCAAAGCAAACAATGCAAACCAAATCCTTTCTCAAGAAGAAGCTAAAGGACATCAAGATGGATAGAGGGGAGTCTATCCAATCCTACTTCATGAGGATTACCAAAATCAAGAATGATCTTCTATCTATTGGAGAAGTTGTTTCTGACAGGGAGCTCACTCTTATTGCCCTTGGAGGTCTCCCACGAGCATGGGACATGTTTAACACCACTATTCTTAACAATGACAGGATTCCTGGTTTCGACGAATTATTGCCTAGAAGCACTCAAAAAGAGACGAGGATGATGGATAGAGAAAAGCCTTCAAATGGAAATGAGCCCATTGCATTCTCCACTCATGCTGAAAGGAAGAACAATTGCCAATTTGAGAACATGTTCTATGCCATTTCAAATTAGGGCACACAATACTGAAGCAGATAGAACATACTAATAGATCGATGGAAGACAAGCCAAAACAGAGATAATGAATAGTGGCGTTATGGCGATCAGCAAGATGCTTCTACCAGCAAAGTCTCCAATAGGTCATTCAGCCAAGCGTGTCACACATAACCCCAGAACAACCCAAACAAAGAACACTCCATAAATACACAGCACCAAGAACAAAACTCCATCGCCATCAAGGGAGAAAAAAATCCTCCACACAATGTGTGTATAATGAACTCCAAGTCTCTCCAATATATAGGCATCTTTGGGGGTGTGTGACACATCCTTTAAGACATTTAAGTCTATATTATATTCCAGGCCGACCTAGCACATAAGTGGAATAAATTTAAAGTACATGTTTTTCTCATCCGATCGAGATGATCTTTGAATCAATCTTACACCTCTCCGAAAGAGGAATCCAATAAAAATATTGGGATCATCATCTAAGCAGCACAACCCAGAGTTTGGACCTAGTTGTCCAAATTTAACACTCCCTCTCAACTAGGGAGAACTCCATCCACTAATGCAATCCAAACATCGTGCGTCATCCCGCCGTAACTTGCTTTGCTGGCCTCTTTATTTCAGAACAAAAGTGGGTTAGTCACCAAGACATCATTCCCAACTGATAGATTCAGCCCAGAGGTCCGAAACCTCTATAGGACTCACAAAGAGTCTCATACCAAGCCGAAGTTGGTTTACCTGACCCAAAGTCAGTTGGAGGTCTGAAACCTCACTAGGACTCAAGAGAGTCATATACTAACCCGAAGCTAGTTTCACTGACCCGAAGTCAATAGGAGGTCTCAAACCTCATTAGACTTGATCCCAGATCAAGTGGTTGGATCGTGTCATCCTACATAGAGAGTACGACAATCTCTAATGCGTCCATCTGTTTTTGCTACTAGTCTCTAGCTTTTCCCACCTCATTGGCTGAATGAGAGGTACTTCCCATGAGTCCGGAACTCAAATGGGTAGGATGCATATGGGGCACAGATTATGAGAGGCGAACCAACTCAATCATCATAACGGTGGGGTAGAAGCACACCAACAAGGTTCGGCAAGCCTAGCCCTGTGGTTGCTTATAGCACCAAAGCTATCCCCAAAACCCCCTTAAAGCTCCCAGAGCTCATCATCCAACATGACCCTCAGAATAGGGTCGTTCCATGATTCCAAGATTCTCGCGGAAGGTTAGGAACATGACCTTCCCTAAGGGCATTGTGAGAATATCCGCGACCTGCTCATCAGTTCCTATATGATCGAGCCTTACGGCAACTTGCTATACCATATCCCGGATAAAGTGGTACCAGCCATCAACATGCTTGGATCAATCGTGGAACCCAGGATTCTATGACAAATGAATCTCCCTCTGGTTATCACAAAGGATAACGGTGGCATCTAGCACATGCTCGAACAGCTTCACTGAAGAGCTTTCGCAACCAAGTGACTTCACAACGAGCCATACATGCTGCAATGTATTCGACCTCAACGGTGCTCAAGGCTACCGACTTCCTTTTCCTGCCCGAAGCAGATCTACTTGTGAAGTAGCATCCAGATGTGCTCTTACGATCCACCACACTGCCAGCCCAATCGGCATCAGTATATCAAGGAGTGTCATGCTCCCGGCAGTGTAACTCAGCCCATTGTCTATCGTGCCACAGAGATATCTCAAGAGATTCATGGCACCAACCCAGTGAATATTATGATCAATCATGTGTTGACTCAGAGTGTTCACTACACAACATACGTCCGGACGGGTGTTCACTAAGAACATCAGAGCCCCTACGAGTTGACGGTACTCAGTAGGATTTGCTAACACGGGCCCAGCAACGCTGCCGCTCAACTTCTTAAAGTTGAGCTCCATCGGTGTCGACACGGACTTACAGTCCACCATACCAGAAGCTTCATAATGTATTTTCCTTGAGAAAGGAAAATCTCACCAGGTCTCTGCCAGACCTCCAAGCCTAGGCATCAGTCCTAGGTCCTTCATCTCGAACTCAGCAGCGAGCTCCCTCTTGCACTGATGAGTGAGAGGGTCAGCACCTGTCAAGAAGAGGTCGTCCACATACAGCACCAAAATGAAAGGCCTTTCTCTATCAACCTTGAAGTAAAGGTTCGAATCAGCATTACTACGAGTGAGGCCCAGCTTCATTGGGTAGCTATCTATCCTCTCGTACCAAGCTCTGGGTGCTTGCTTCAGCCCATAGAGGGCTTTCTTCAACCTGCAGACATGGGTGTCCTGATCCTAGATTTCGAACCCCAGAGCCTGCAAACATGGGTGTCCCGATCCTGGATTTCAAACCCCAGAGGTTGCTCTACATACACCTCTTCCTTTATTGCACCATGCCACAAAAAAAAACAGTCTTCACATCCATCTGTAGCAGCAAGGGAAATAATAGATTATAGGTGCAATAATAATCAATGCCTTCAGGCAACACATTTTCCCATCATATCCATGCTTGATCTTATATCGAGGTGACAACAGCTTTGATCTGTAGTCTAGGAACCATATCCTAGACATCACCCTCGCATCATTGCAGACTTTGATGCTTTCCAGTTTCTTCAAGTGATCCAGGCTCATATTGTACTCATGGTAGCTAGATACCCTGGTATTTATATGGCTTCTCAATTTTCTTCCGGAATTTCCCCCTCTGAAGCCATTTGTCTTTGAGCCATGAGGATCTTCTTTCGTTCAACAATGATATTAGCTCAGGAGCATATACAGATGTATTCTCCCTCTTAATGCCAGCTTCTCGAGAGAGAGAAG
Organism: Pinus albicaulis; assembly: GCA_034641835.2. Classification (NCBI taxonomy): domain Eukaryota; kingdom Viridiplantae; phylum Streptophyta; class Pinopsida; order Pinales; family Pinaceae; genus Pinus; species Pinus albicaulis. The sequence goes on along the minus strand of CM076577.1, from coordinate 670,557,792 downwards.
ACATTTATTTTAAATGAGGGGGAGAAGACATTTATTTTAAATGAGGGCATCCCAAACACCAACTTGGCAAAGGGGTCTTATTCTCCCACAGTCAAGGCCATCCAAACAGGATTTGCTTATCATGGTTCAAGACTCCAACAATGTGACTGAAGGTTGCAAAAACTTCTCAGATCATACTTCCAAATTTATCATTACACTCCAATGTAACACTGATACTGTCACAGGCATACTGCTATTATGAGTTTCATAAACATGGGTGACTGTCTATGTCACTGTCATAATGACAGTGACTGTCTATGTCACTGTCATAATGACAGTGACTGTCTATGTCACTGTCATAATGACAGTGACATAGACTCATAGATTACATTCTTACTTCCTTTCTGTGGTTGTTGCTACCCACAGCCTTCACTGTCATTTCCATTCTTATTTATCGTCACTGATATCACCAGAGGTGCAACAGAACCCATGCTGAGCATGTACAAAAAACTGTTAAAGACAGGTGGCAAAAAGCAGATTCCTTTTCCAAGTAAACAGTTTATCACAAATATATATTACACATGACCAGCAACAGTAAAAAAAAGTGAATCATAAGTAGCCTCCACCAGAGAAAAGAGGAGGAGACGACCATTGTACCTTGTAAGAAGGTTCATCCCAGCAAGAAAAAAAAACTTTCGAGCATCTGTTGGTTCAACTGAGTGACTGAGATGCCTAGGAATGAATGACATTATGAGCCCATTCATTCACTGTGATAGCATCATTATAAAAGCACCAAGTGACAGTGAAAGCACCATTACAATAGCACCAAACTGAAGTCACTGTTCTGGCACTAAGATTTGAGACACCGAAACCTAATTATTGTGGTCATGTGAGAACACCGAACTGGAGTCATTGTTCTGGCATCAAGATGAGATCACTGTCCTTTTGTAATAGCACCGAAATCTTTCTTCTGAGGTTATTCAAACAGTGTAGAATTATTTCAAAGTGTGATCCAAATTCTTCCACTGTAATCCACATCTTATTTCAGAAAGGAATGTCGAGAATGTCAGTGTGTCTTGTCCGAACTATTCTCTATAATTAGCCCTGAAATTTTGTCTGAAATTCTCCACAGATATACCCGAAACCTTTTCTCTAAAATCCGATCCACTGTTCCTCTTCAATCCACATAGAACAACCCGCATTCTAATTCAGAGATCACCGAATTTTCTGTTCCTACAGACATCCGCATTTGATCAAGCCAATCTGCAATTCCTGTCTCAAGTCCGCACTAAATCTCTTTCTCAGAATCCACCATTCAACGTGACGACCAATTTTCCATCAAATTTATAGGTATTCAAATTTGGCCTGAGCTCCAGATCATAACGCCGCGGAATTGCAAACTTAGGCAATCTCGGGAAGCCTTTAAACATCAAAGTTCACCAAAGGCGATGCGAACCCAGTTCCCTGGCCTTTTTCTTTGACCCAGACAAGGATTTTCCAGGTGATGAGAAGTTCTCCGTGCAAATTTAGTTTAGTGATCTTTTATCCACAGATGCCACGGGCACAGAAATGATTATTATTGATAAACATGCAATCTCTATTCTCTGAGGTATTAATGCAGGCCTACTGACAGACGTGGACGAACGAACATCTGTATGGATTGATCTAGCATATTCGTGCTTGATAGCAGCGGGAGAGGACTCGGGCGTATCTGCTGGGCGATCGGGGTCATTCTAGGTGCCCGTTGTTCTGGCTCTTCTCTTCATTTTTCTCCACGGTTATTGATATGAATTGAAGTGATAGATTGTTGTAGAGTTTCTGTGAAAAGCAGAGGGATGGCGTGTATTGCTCTACCTTTCCACTTTTCCTAGTCCGCACTCACCGCTTTGAATACTATTGTCATTCCATAACGAAAGGTATAACAAGGCCTTTCAGAACATCACAGCACGGATTCCCCCACAATCATATATCCCGCAACGGGTATATTGTGACCAGAACTTTCAGTTTGGCACATTACTCTGATTATTACCAGATGTTTCGCCCTATGTCTGATTATCAGCTCTTTCTTGAGTAGTATTTTCCGTAGGGCTAACAGAGGGACATTGGCTCTTTTCAGCGTTTATCACGTTTTCCAAAATGCCCAAATGGTTTGTCGTCTTATTGGAATAAGTTCTAATATCAAAATAGGAAGCCCAAGAGCATGTCGAATTAACTGGACACGACAATTTTTCTGAATAGACTGAAGCTATGCTTAAACTGGTGTGCACTGCCTGCAAGAAGCTCTGCCGCTCCAAAAACGAGACAGACTTGCATACGAAAAGAACTGGCCACAGCGAGTTTACGAATAAGAGTGAGGCTGCAAAGAGGTCTTAGAATAACCCACATCTCGTTGTTCGCTACCCTAGATAAGTTGGGCGTTGTCTTTTCCCGGCTCTGATACCATGTAAATTTGAGAACATGTTCTATGCCATTTCAGATTAGGGCACACAATACTAAAGCAGATAGAACATACTAATAGATTGATGGAAGACAAGCCAAAACAGAGATAATGAATAGTGGCATTACGGCGATCAGCAGGATGCTTCTACGAGCAAAGTCTCCAATAGGTCATTCAGCCAAGCGTGTCACACATAACCCTAGAACAACCCAAACAAAGAACACTCCATAAATACGCAGCACCAAGAACGTTGCTCTATCGCCATCAAGAGAGAAGAAAATCCTCCACACAATGTGTGTATAATGAACTCCAAGTCTCTCCAATATATAGGCATCTTTGGGGGTGTGTGACACGTCCTTTAAGACATTTAAGTCTATATTATATTCCAGGCCGACCTAGCACATAAGTGGAATAAATTCAAAGTACATGTTCTGCTCATCCAATCGAGATGATCTTTAGATCAATCTTACACCTCTCCGAAAGAGGAATCCAATAAAAATATTGGGATCATCATCTGAGCAACACAACCCGAAGTTTGGACCTAGTTGTCCAAATTTAACAACAATGTTGGTTCAAAGAAACAAGGTCAAGGATTCAAAGAAGGAAGAAAGGGAAGATGCTTCAATTGTAACAAGTTTGGCCACTATGTTAGAGAGTGTCAACCCCATGAAAGGGATAGGGATTGTCACTTTTCACTTGAATGAAAGTCAAATCCTTCATGTACAAGATGTATTGTATGTACCTATTTTGAAAAAGAACCTGGTATCTATTTATGTGATAGAAGACAAAGACTTCAAGGTAGCATTTGTTGATGGGAAGGTGCATATTTGGCAAAGGAATCCGAAAGATGCATTTACACTTGGATTTAGGGTTGAAGATCTATATCAAGTTGGAGGAAGTCCTTTGGGAGCCATGACTTGCGACACTTCTCTTAAATCTGAATTATGGCACCAGAAGGTTTGCTCACCTTCATTACAAAGCCTTACCTGATGTAGGGAAAACGGTCACAGGTATGCCCGAATTCAACACAGATCATGAAGGTGTTTGTCAGGGTTGCGCAGTTGGAAAACATACAAGGGGACCATTCCCCTCAAGTGAGAGTCAAACTACCAACATTCTTCAATGATCCATTCTAATCTATTTGGTATGTTGCTTGTATCATCATTAGGAGGATACTTGTACTATGAAATTTATGTGGATGACTTCTCCTGCAAAACATGAATCAATTTCTTGAAGAAGGAGGACGAAGTGTCCAAATGATACCACTCTTTCAAAGCCTTGGTTGAAAATCAAACAGGGAAGAAGATCATAATATTGAGGACCGATAATGGGACTGAATATGAATCAAATGAATTCATTGATTGATTATTGTAGAGAACTTGGCATTAAGAGAGAGACCATTATTGCATATACTCCTGAGCAAAATGGAGTTGTCGAAAGGAAAAATCGAATAATCATAGAAGCTACTTGTATCATGCTTCATGGCCAAGGCCTAACAAAGTTGTTATGGGGAGAAGCTACCAACATTGTCATATATGTTGAAAATAGATGCCCACATCAAGCATTGGACTTCAAGACACCCGAAGAAGTTTTCACCGATAAGAAACCTAATGTTTCTCATTTTAGAATTTTTGGTTGTCCGGGGTATTTTCATGTGCCAAAAGAGAAAAGAAACAAGCTAGATGCATCTGGGAAGAAAGGAACATCTGTGGGCTACAGTGAAACTTCAAAGAGAAGTTGAAATAAGACAAGTCAAGATGTCACTTTCGATGAAGATTTTGCCCTTGGGAAAGTCAGAGATATTCCTATCCCAAGGAAGGACAATGATGATAATGCAGGAAAGCAAGATGAATCTCCGACAGATGAATAGAAAGCCCTCTATGGGTTGAAGCAAGTCCCTAGGGCGTGGTATGAGAGGATTGATAACTATCTTATGAAGCTGGGATTTGCGAGGAACAAAGTTGACCCAAACCTATAGTTCAAGGTTGAAAAGGACATACCTCTCATTCTAGTACTTTATGTAGATGATATCTTTCTGACATGTGCAAACCCTCTCATTTATCAATGCAAGAGGGAGTTGGCTTCCGAATTCAAGATGAAGGACCTAGGGTTGATGCACTACTTCCTAGGCTTGGAGGTCTGGCAAAAGCCAAGTGAAATTTTCCTTTCTCAACGAAAATACATTGTGAAACTGCTCAAGAGATGTGGGATGGTGGAATGCAAGTCTGTGTCTACTCCGATGGAACTCAACTTCAAAAAGCTATGTGGAAGTGTTGCTGGGCCTGATTTAGCAAATCCTTCCAAGTATCGACAACTTGTGGGAGCCCTGATGTTCTTGGTAAAATCTTGTCCCAACATATGCTTCGTTGTGAATACATTTGAGTCAATTTATGGTCGAGCCTCATCACATACACTGGATTGCTACCAAGAATCTCTAGAGATGTCTCTGGGGCACAATCAACTATGGTTTGAGATACACTGCTGGGAATTTGAGGCTACATGGATATACAGATGCTAACTGGGCTGGAAGTGTTGTGGATCATATGAGCACATCTAGATGTTGCTTCTCATTGGGGTCTGCTTCAATATCTTTGATGAGCATAAAGCAGAAATCGATTTCTTTAAGCACCGTCGAGGCCGAATACATTGCTGCTAGTATGGCTTCTTGTTAAGTTGTTTGTTTGAGGAAGCTCTTTAGTGAGTTATTTGAGCATGTGTTGGATAGCACTGTGATCTACTGTGACAACCAAAATGGGATTCGCCTTTCAGAGAATCTCGTGTTCCACGACTGCTCCAAGCATATTAATACCAGGTACCACTTCATCTAGGATATGTTACAGCAGGGAGCAATAAGGCTCCACCACATCAGGGATGATGAGCAGGTCAGAGACATTCTCACGAAACCCTTAGGGAAGGTCAAATTCTTAGCCTTCAGTGAGAGAGTTGGAGTTGTGGAAAGACCCTCCTGTGAGGGTCGCACATGAGTTGGACAGCGAGCTCTGGGAGCTCCTGGGGCTTGGGTTACTTCTTGTAGCTATGAGCAACCATAAGGTGAGTGGTTCGCCTTCCCATAATGGTGCGCTATGTACAGGGTGAGTGGTTCACCTTCTCCTATGATACACCATGATGGTTGACAAGTGTGTAGGGTGAGTGGTTCACCTTCCCCTAATGGTGCACCACTATGTACAGGGTGAGTGGTTCACCTTCCCCTGTGATACCCCATGATGGTTGACAAGAGTGTAGGGTGAGTGGTTCACCTTCCCCTACGATTGTGGACACATGTATGTAGGGTGAGGTTCACCTTCCCCTATTGTTGATGACATATGCATAGGATGAGTGGTTGTTAAAATTGGACAACTAGGTCCAAACTCCGGGTTGTGCTGCTCAGATGACGATCGCAATATTTTTATTGGATTCCTCTTTCGGAGAGGTGTAAGATTGATCTAAAGATCATCTCGATCGGATGAGCAGAACATGTACTTTGAATTTATTCCACTTATATGCTAGGTCGGCCTGGAATAAAATATAGACTTAAATGTCGTAAAGGACGTGTCACACACCCCCAAAGATTCCTATATATTGGAGAGACTTAAAGTTCATTTGACACACATTGTGTGGTGGAATTCTCTCTCTCTGCATAGTGTTGGAGCTGCGTAATATATGGACTATTCTTTGTTTGGGTTGTTCTGGGGTTATGTGTGACACGCTTGGCTGAATGACCTATTGGAGACTTTGCTGATAGAAGCATCCTGCTGATCGCTGTAACGCCACCATTCATTATCTCTGTTTTGGCTTGTCTTCTATCGATCTATTGCTATGTTCTATCTGCTTCAGTATTGGAGTATCTAGTTCAAGGACCGAGAGACCTGGTGTTGGGTTTTCTCTGTAAGCACAAGGAGTACACCGTTGCCAAGACAGAGAATGTAACCCTTGAATCAATATTCTTTGTGGAGAAGCTCGGTGAACTGTAAAATGGCCCAGGAAAGTATATAGGGTGATGATACCCTCGGATATTAGAAGGATTTCTGAACAAAAAGTCTAAGGCTGGAATAATTAGCCCTAACCAGGCCGAAATCAACAGCAGAGGAGCAGATCAAACAGCAAGCACAGCTTCAGTCAATTCAGAAAATTGGTATGGCCAGTTAATTCGACATGCTCTTGGGCTTCCTGTACGCTTCTTAGCCGATGCTCGCAGTCCCCTCTCATTAGCGAGAGACCTGCCATGACCACCGACTCTTCAAGGGTAATGAATGATTCCATGCCTGTAATATTTGAGGGCCGTAGAATCCGATAGATTCCGGAGGCTGGTCCGAGCACACAATAGCATGCGAAGCCCCGCAGGTGGGCGTCAGCCCATAAGCAGCCCCTCCAATCGAATCAGAAAAGCCTGCATCTACTATCGCCTGTATTAAACCATCAGAGGCATCGTAATCCCCACAATGCACGTTAAAATCTCCGGAGAAGGATCTGTTTAAAAATGCGGTCAGGAATCCCTCTATCATTACGCCCGCAGCATAGTTGGGATTACATGCCGCCAGATCCGTCATGTAGGGCATGTGATAAGAAAGTCCGAAGATTGTTCAGCATATTGTTGACGGGCTATGCGTGCAAAAGTCAGCCCAGGTGGATTGCCAATGGCCTCTGATTGTGTGCTTACATCTATACACCTGCGGGATTGAGTAGAACTCTTGCGAGGGACTGAAATGGCAGCGTTAGTGTTTTGACGAAGAAGAACCATCCAACGCTCAAGGATTTGACGCTTTCCACATGTGGCGAAACCGAGAAGCCGACTAGTAATTCACAGCCTACCACAGGAATATCAAAAGAAATTTGGCATTGCTTCATGACGAGCGAGAACCAAGATTTCTGATTCCTCAATGCAAATGCGTTCCATACGGCAATTATCAAATAATGTCATATGGCATCGCATGGCATTACAGCGGATCTAAATCCTTGTGGTTTACTCTCTGTATATTCATATGTACATATATACAGTGGACTCATGTCTTGAATATAAAACTGAGTTATGTTATATATGAGATATTGTTGCACAATGGAACAGCTAGAGTGGCACCATTTAGCATAGTTTTGTACTGTGGCTCTGTATTGACATTTATCTGGCATATTTTATGGATTGTATTCTTGTGACCCTTATTGTGAGATTGTAAACAATATATCAGTGGAGAAAATTGAGAGAAATGTTATGGCATTTCCTACTGCAGAGAGTGAGGTCCGAGAAAACAGTGGAGAAAATTGATGTCAGGTCTGATGCTGTACGTCTGAGATATAAAAATGAAAACAACAGAAATATGGATGCTTCCTCTCCAGATGGTAGTTCACATGCTGAAGGTAGAAGTAATGGCAACAATAAATTAAGAACATATCCATCGAGCAAAGGATCATATAAGCAGCTTCGGGAGAGACAGAAAGCTCATGTGCAACAGTTTATGGCAACTGGAGATGCTTTGAATAAAACTGCAGAGGCAAGAAAGGCCAGTGAGAAACTGATAAAACGAATGCATGGTAGTGATGATGGCAATGCAGGTTATGCACTCGCTGCATATTTTAAGTCTGTTATTCTGAAGCATACATATCAGAAAGCCAAGACATTATGTTATTGAGGATAATTAGGTTGTCCGAATGATATCTGAATATTACTGAATATCTAGGCATGTGAGTCTACTGCGCTATTATTGAAAGCATTGTAGAGTCTCGAGATGATATCGCTGTTTGATGAAGCAGAGTTGATTGCTCACATTCCGCCAAACCACCCTTTAGAAGAGAGGAGGAATGTTGTTGTGCATTTCGTGCAGGATCTTATTCATAAGTGATTCAATTACAAGGTTTGTTCCGCTGAAAACTTACTTGCCCGATGGTGACATTAATCTGATAGCATTTAGTATACATCAGAATCTGAAGGATACATGGGCAAAAGCAGTATGCAATGTTCTTGAGAGAAAAGTGAATATGCAGAGTTTCATGTCAAGGAAGTACACTATATTCAGGCTGAATTGCGACCATTCCTTGACAGTTTCCCCATGACAGTTGTGTCAGTATCTCTATGATGACAATAACAGCTCATGGTGGAGAGGCTGGGTGCATTATTTCTGCAGCTGCAAATTTGAGGAGCTAAGTAAGTAATATGTGATTCTATGTCACTATCATTACGACAAGTGACATAGACAAGCACCCATGTTTTCGAGATTCATAATAGCGGTAAGCTTGTGACAGTATCATAATTTGAAGTATGAACTGGGAAATTTTTTTTGCAGCGTTCAGCCACGTTGTTGGAGTCTTGAACCATGATCAGCAAAACCTGTTTGGATGGCTTTGAATGTGGGACAATAAGACCCCTTTTCAACTTGGTGTCTAGGATGCCCTCATTTAAAATAGATGTCTTCTCTCGAGAGAGACGCTGATATTAAGAGGGAGAATACATCTGTATATGCTCCTGAGCGAATATCATTGCTGAACGAATTAATAGAAAAAAATACAAAAAAAAAATACAAAAAAAAAAAGAAGATCCTCATGGCTCAAAGACATATGGCTTCAGAGGGGGAAATTCCGGAAGAAAACCAAGAAGCCATATAAATACCAGGGGTATCTAGCTGCCATGAGTACAATATGAGCCTAGATCATTTGAAGAAACTGGAATGCATAAAAGTCTGCATGGATGAGAGGGTGATGTCTAGGATATGGTTCTTAGACCACCGATCAAAACTGGTGTCACCTCGATATAAGATCAAGCATGGATCTGATAGGAAATTGTGTTGCCTGAGTCATTCTAGGAAGGCACTGATTATTATTACACCTATAATCTATTATTTCCCTTGCTGCTATGCAAGGACAAAATCTTCATCAGATGGATGTAAAGACCCTTTTTTTTTGTGGCATGGTGCGATAAAGAAAGAGGTGTATGAAGAACAACCTCTGGGATTAAAGTCCAGGATCGGGACACTCATGTTTGCAGGTTGGAGAAAGCCCTCTATGGGCTGAAGCAAGCACCCTGAGCTTGGTACAAGAGGATAAATAGCTAACTGATGAAGCTAGGCTTCACTCGTAGTAATGTTGATCCGAACCTTTACTTCAAGGTTGATAGAGAAAAGCCTCTCATACGGGTACTGTATGTGGACAGCCTCTTCCTAGCACGTGTTGACCCTCTCATTCATTAGTGTAAGAGGGAGCTCGTTGCTGAGTTCGAGATGAAAGACCTAGGACTGATGCCTAGGCCCGGAGGTCTGGCAGAAACCTGGCGAGATCTTCCTTTATCAAGGAAAATACATTATGAAGCTTCCGGTATGGTGGACTGTAAGTCCGTGTCAACACCGATGGAGCTCAACTTGGTTGTGAAAGCTCTTCAGTGAGTTGTTCGAGCATGTGCTAGATGCCACCGTTATCCTTTGTGATAATTAGAGGGGGATTCATTTATCATAGAATCCCGTGATCCACAAACGATCCAAGCATGTTGATGGCCGGTACCACTTTATCTGGGATATGGTACAGCGACGCGTCGTAAGGCTCGATCATATAGGAACTGATGAGCAGGACGCAGATATTCTCACAATGCCCTTGGGGAAGGTCAGCTCTAGGGGGCTTTGGGGATAGCTTCTCGGAGCTATAAGCAACCATAGGGCTAGGCTTGTAGAACCTTGTTGGTGTGCTTGGGCCCCACCGTGATGATTGAGTTGGTTCACCTCTCATGATTTGTGCCTCGTATGCATCCTACCCATTTGAGTTCCGGACTCATGGGAAGTACCTCTCATATGGCCAATGAGGTGGGAAAAGCTAGAGACTAGTAGCAAAGACTGATGGACGCATCAGAGATTGTCGTACTCTCTATCTAGGATGACACGTGTCCAACCACTTGATCTGGGATCAAGTCTAGTGAGGTTTCGGACCTCCCACTGACTTCGGGTCAGATAAACCAACTTCAGATTGGTATGTGACTCTTTGAGTCCAAGCGAGGTTTCGGACCTCCTACTAACTTCGGGTCAGGGAAACTAACTTCAGGTTAGTATGAGACTCTTTGTGAGTCCTGTAGGGTTTCGGACCTCTGGGCTGAATCTGTCAGCCAAGTATGATGTCTTTGTGACTGACCCACTTCTGTTTTGAAATAAAGAGGCCAGCAAAGCAAGTTACGGTGAGATGACGCACGATGTTTGGATTGCACTTGTGGACGGAGTTCTCCCTAGTTGAGAGGGAGTGTTAAAATTGGACAACTAGGTCCAAACTCCGGGTTATGTCGCTCAGATGACGATCGCAATATTTTTTTTGGATTCCTCTTTCGGAGAGCTGTAAGATTGATCTAAAGAAGATCATCTCGATCGAATGAGCAGAACATGTACTTTGAATTTATTCCACTTATGTGCTAGGTCGGCCCGGAATAAAATATAGACTTAAATGTCTTAAAGGACGTGTCACACACCCCCAAAGATTCCTATATATTGGAGAGACTTAGAGTTCATTTGACACACATTGTGTGGTGGAATTCTCTCTCTCTGGATAGTGTTGGAGCTGCGTAATATATGGACTATTCTTTGTTTGGGTTGTTCCGGGGTTATGTGTGACACGCTTGGCTGAATGACCTATTGGAGACTTTGCTGGTAGAAGCATCCTGTTGATCGTCGTAACGCCACCATTCATTATCTCTGTTTTGTCTTGTCTTCTATCGATCTATTGCTATGTTCTATCTGCTTCAGTATTGTGCCCTAATCGGAAATGGCATAGAACATGTTCTAAAATTAACAGCGGTTCACATTCTCCTCTGGCATATGAGCAGGATGAGTGGTTCACCTTCTCCTATGGCATATGAGCAAGATGAGTGGTTCACCTTCTCCTGCAGATACCTCTGTGAGAGATGCATTCAGGCATCTGCGTGTGGACATGTCAATGGGATGTGGTTCACCCTTCCCTACAATTGATGGTTGAAATGTCGATGGGATGTAGTTCATCCTTTCCCCACGAGTAGGATCCTTCCTACGATTGATTGGTTGGCATGCTTGTGGGACGTTGTTCATTCTTTCCCTAATCTCGGTAATTTGCATGCGTGTAGGATGTGGTTTATCCTTTCCCTACGTGTGATTGTGAGCAGGATGTGATATATTCTTTCCATGCTGGTGTTTTTGCATCATCCTACCCATCTAGTTTGGGATTCATGGGAAGTACCTCTCATCTGGCCAATGAGTTGGGAAACGTGGATAGGGACCATAGCACTACCGATGGATGCATCGTGTACTGTCGTACTCCCTATGTCTAAGATACATGGTGTTCAACAACTTGATTTGGGATCAATTGATGTTTTACCTCTAGACTAACTCTTGTCAATGGTTGGTGGCAAGGTCTTGTGACTCACTCTCAATCAATTCTTCTTCATTACTACTTCATGGTTCAATAAAGCAGAAATAACAGAGATAATACATGACGACAGATGATCAATGACAATAGTTGGATTGGGAGGTGCAATTCTCCCTAGTTGAAAGGGAGTTTTAAAATTGGCAACTAGGGCCAAATTCTACTTTGGGCAACTCATTTGATGGAGATGATGATTGCATTAAATTCCTCTTTTTGAGATGACCAAAATTGATCCAAAGATCATCTCAATTGGACAAGCAGAAGTGTGATTTTGAATTTATGATTGAATTTATGACCACACATGTGCAAATTGTTGAGGTCGGCCTCAGCTAAATGTAGGCTCAAGAAGCCCAATGGATGTGTCTCTTCACCAACATCGAATTGTATAAATAGAAGTGACCTCACACCTCATTTGGCATTATCATCACTCACACATTCTTCTCTCTCTTCGTCAGATTGGTTCGTACAGCTATTGGGGACGAAATTTTCTAGGACAGAATTGCAGGCCGAATTTCAGACTTCAGGGACAGGTTTGACCAGCATTGACCAAGGTGTTCTTGACCAAGGTTGACTTCAATTTTTGGAGTAAAAAATCGATTTTTGCAGGTTGTACTGCTGGGCACAAAAACCGAGAAATGCATCTCTCTTGTGGGGCTTTTTCTGGTGATGAAATGCATCTCTCTATGGGGGCTTTTTCTGGTGATGAAATGCATCTCTCTTGTGGGGCGGACGAGGGGATGCAAGAGGGACGCGTCCCCAGAATTTTTTCTCTAATAAAAATTAGTAAAAACATTTTTTGTATTTCGCTGCTTTATATGTTTATTTTAAGTTCAGTTTTCTATGGTTGTTTTAGACGTCAAATGTCATTGTCATATGATGAATTTAATTTTTGATGTGCATTGCATAGTTTCAATTGTCAAATGATGAATTTAATTTAGATGTACCTTGCATAATATTGATGCCCGTTGCCAAATTATGAATTTAGATGGAACATTGCATAATGTCAAATGATAGATTCAATTTCGTAATTTATTTTTAGATTTACATTGATGATTGCAGAAATGTCCAATGATAATTTTACTTACAATAGTCAATCTAATTCCAAATGATGATCATATTTAGATGTGCATTTCATAATTAATAAGATTTACTATCTACTAATTTAGTTTTTTTTTTTTTTGACAGAAACGGTTATGTGATATTAATATTCATCTTGGCCTGAATGCCAGAAATCTGATTACATTGAGGATGTCTAAATCCTGATGCATCTTACTGCTAATATTGAAAATGCAGCCGAAGCTTGCAAACTTCTTCCATGACAGACAATCTAAAAATTCGATTTCAGAGATTTTCCCTAACTTAAAGATACAAACAAATTTATTTAAGAGCCAACAGTAAAACATGACAACGGACAGCTTATGGGATAGGTTCCCAAGATTCTTCCTCGTCTTTCATCTTGACCCCGGCAGAGAGGAGGGTAGCTTTATTAGCTTCAATGTCCGCCTGTTTATTATGAGTTCTCAGCACATGGTAGTAATTCAGCTTCTGAAAAGCGTTTTCCATACCCTTAATTCTGGATATCAGCCTTGCTAGTTTGAGATCCGAGGCTGGGGAGTTGGAAACCATTGCGTTTATAATGATCTGGGAATCCCTTATGACATTAGCTTCACTTATATTTAAATCTTTGAGGATCTTGAGGCCTTGGTAGAGGGCCAAAGCTTCAGCTTGAACGCTGGATGAGAATCCAAGCCCCCAAGCGAAGGTATGGATTTTTTCCCCAATTGGACTTACAACAACACCTCCAACACCAGCTTTGCCCGGATTGCCCTTTGCTGCCCCATCAAAAAAGAGAGAGTGCCTTGAATGTGAATTGAGCCAGTCTTGAAGGTCAGTTTCGGACTTCCTTATTTGCCAGTCTTTGAGAGGAGGGACGTTTCTAACTGCTGATTGAAATTGCAAGTCAAGGGAAGATCCCCAAGCAATGTCCTGTTGGCTGAGATTGGAATCATCTTTTATATCATTCAAGCACTCCTTTAGATGACATTTAATCTTGATTTCTAAGACCTTGTGATTCTGTTTAATATTTCTGAAGATTCTTCTGTTTCGTTCTAGCCAGATCTGCCAACAAATAACCTTTGGAAGGACAGCCCATGCAGATTTAATAAGCTGATTTTTAGAAGGAGGGCCAGGATATCTGATTGCCCAATTGGAAAAAAGATCAGCAGTGGAACGAGGTAGCAAAAAGTTGGGATCCAAATTGTGAATGAAGGAGGACCAGATCTGCTTAGAGAACTTGCATTCGAGGACTAGATGGACAGCAGTCTCAGCATTTTCATTGTACAGCGAGCAGATGGAGGGACCATAGAACCCTTTTCTCTGCAAGATGTCATACATAAGGATCTTGCCGTGGCAGAGGAGCCAAGCAAAGAAGTCGACTTTGGGCCATGAAGGGAAACGCCAAACCCCCTGCCAAGGAGCAGGGTCAGGGGGGACGTAAGGCCTCTCTTTCAGCTTGTGATATCCCATGGAGACAGTGTAACCTTTGGCATTCGGCCCCCAGCCTTTCACATCTTTTTTCCTCATGCGCGTGGGTGCCGAGCCATGGAGAAGGTCCAGCAGCATGGACCATTCGAGTGTCAGGTGAGCCGGCACCTCAATTCGTTTCCACCCTGCCCAGGCAGAGTCTTTCCAAAGAGAAATATCCCACAACGAACACAGCCCCTCTCTATCCATCCAGCAACGCAACGCTCTAATGGAGGCTCTGTCTTCAATTGGGTCCTTATTCATAATTTTATCAGCCCAGATATTGATCTTTTTGCCATTTCCTGGAATCCAATAGGAGTGCGCTTTGATTAAGGGAGCAGCTTTAACATACAGTTTGAGAAAAGACGAATAAGGCAAATGGATTACATTGTCTAAACAGGGGGAGCGAGGACCCCTGAAATACTTTTTCCAGAGAGCCAATTGGGCCCAGCCAGGCTTGGGCACTATGATCCTCCAAATAATCTTAGCTGCCATAGCCACGTTTTGCTGACAGAGATTTTTGAAATTTAACCCACCCTCCCTCAGAGGCTTGGAGATGGTTTCCCAACTGATAAGGGGAATCTTGTTTTCATTATGTTTACCTCCCTTCCAGAAAAACCTCCGCATGAATTCTTCCATTTTTTTTATTATACTTGCCAGAGCGAGAAGCACAGCGAATTGAAATAGGGGAAGACTGGAGAGCACAGATTTAATAAGGACAGATTTGCCAGCAGTGTTAAGCCAGGAGAAGCCCCAGGCTTGGATCCTAGACTTGAATTTTTCCAGCTGAGGGAGCCCATCTTTGCTTGTAGATTTCTTATGGAAAACAGGAAGGCCCAAGTATTTAAAGGAGATCCAATTGGAGGAGGCAGCAAAACCCAAACATCTAGAAATAGTGGAGAGCAATCTGGGCGAGGTGTTCCAGCTGTAGATATGACATTTGTTCTTATTTACAACGCTGCCAGAGGCTTCACTAAAGTCATCCAAAACTGCTTTAAATTTAGAGGCGGAGGAGAGAGAGGCAGCTCCCAAAAACAGAGTGTCGTCCGCAAATAGGGCATGGTTTATATTTTTTACCCCTCTAGCAATACACAGTTCGTTGATATCTTGATCTTGCATCTTTTTGTCTAACAGGTAGCTGAGGACAGAGGCTTGGATGACAAAAAGCAGAGGGGAAAGAGGACACCCCTGCCTTAGCCCTCTTGAAGCTTTGAAGAAATCAATGGCTCTTCCATTTACAAGAGGAGCGATCCATGGCTCCGAGATGCATGCCCGGATCCATTTGATGAAATTTGCTCCAAAACCAAATTTGCTCATTACTTTTAAAAGAAAGCTATGATTTACACGATCAAAAGCATTTGCTAAATCAAGTTTAATCACCATGCCTTGTTCTTTTCGAAGAAGACTTGAGTGGATTGCTTCTTGAACAAGGGTGAAATTGTCCACGATTTGCTTTCCTTGGATGAAGCCTCCTTGATTCTCCGGAATTATTTTGGGAAGAATGAGCTTCAGTCTATTTGCAATAACTTTAGTGATAATCTTGTACCCAGTATTGCATAAGGAAATCGGGCGGAATCTGCTGAAGTTGTTGGCACCTTTTTCCTTTGGTATTAGGGATAGGAAAGCGGAGTTTGTGCTACCTCCTATTTTCTGAGCATTTTGAGACTTCTGAACCATTTTGAGCAGATCCTTTTCAACAATCGGCCAACAAACTTGAAGGAACCTGGCGGAAAAGCCATCCTGCCCGGGGGCCTTATCCGGATCCATATCAAAGAGGGCCTTTTTGACTTCGTCTTTGGTGACTTTGGCCTCAAGGATCTCATTCATACGAGGAGAAATTGCAGAAGGAACGATGTCAAGCAGATCTGAGTATTGGTCCGAGTCCTTATCCTCACTATACAAGTTTTGAAAGTGAGAGAAGGCTGATTTTTTAATGTCTTCAAAATCCTTGAAGGTGGCGTTATCCTCCTTAATCTCAGAAATAGTGTTGAAGCTTTTCTTGACTTGGGTTTGTTTGTGGAAAAAGGCAGAGTTCCTGTCCCCTGCTTTGAGCCAGAGATTTCGAGATTTTAATCTCCAGTATTCTTCTTCAGCTAGGCAGGCCTTATGATAGCGTTGTTGCAAATGAGCCTCTTGGTCTAGGATCTCCTCTGTGACAATAGCGTGCTCCATATGAGATTGATGAGAGGCGAGAGAGACTTTGATGGCTTTTTTTTCTATAGCCGGGTTGGACAGGGTTTTTGCCCATCTTTTTAGATCGCCCTTTACCCTTCTGAGTTTTTCCTCCCAGATATAGAAGGGAGAACCATTGACAGGCTGACTCCAACAATCTTTGACAATTTGCATGAAGTTTGATTCTTTGACCCAGAGAGGACTAAAACGGAATGGAATAGGGCCCAGGTCTGGATGGGCCAGGAGTTCAAGCTTTATAGGCTTATGGTTTGATACGCTGTTAGCAAGGATGTGCATTCTGGGTTCTAATCCTAGTAACAGAAAGGAGCTTTGTATGAAAAATCTATCTAATCTGGAAGCGATATGACCAGGGCCCACTCTTTTGTTAGACCAAGAGAACTTACCGGAAGAGGGTTTGATATCTAGCAAGTCCCAGTCCTGCAGAAGATCTTCTGCCCATTCCCTTGCCGGATCACGAACAGCGCTGCCACCTCTTTTTTCAGATGAGTGGAGCGTGAGATTAAGATCTCCAGCAATAATTATATTTTCCAGATTTGTCAGGTCTGCTTGTTGCCTTATAGTATCCCAACATTCCTTTTTTTCCCCAACATTGACCGGAGAATAAACATTGAAGAGGCAAAGTATTTCCTTGGTATCCAGTTTTGCATTTTCAGCAGCAACCAGTGAGTATTTCTAGCCTCAAAGGTGACTACAAATTTGTTAGGGTTCCATAGAGTGCCAATCCCTCCCGAAGCTCCCCGGGCAGAGATTGCTCTTGCTTCACTTTTGAACCAAAGTTTCTTGCATACTTGCAGGAAGACTACGTCTTCCAACTTAGTCTCCTGGACGAGAAGTATGTCTGGGATTTCTGTTCTTATTAAGCTTCTCATGGCTTCTTCCTTGACTTTACTCCCCATACCTCTACAATTCCAGTAGATGATCTTCATTATTTATGTTTCTGATGGGCCCCCTTGGAGCCATGAGTCTGATTTTTCAACATCCTTGGCTTTGAGGCAAGCAACTTTTCCAGAGTTGGTTGACTGCCCTGTAACTTATCTTTGTAAGTCTTTTGCTCTCTTTTTTCCCTGTCAGATTTACGGCCTCTTGTAGATCTTCGTACCGAGGTTTGGGATTCTCCTATTTCTCCTTCCTCCTCTGACTCGTCCGTTTCTTGCTCTTCTTCCTCATCATCTAAGGGCATACCATTGGGATCTTCAGCACTTGTTCCGTTGAGGGAGGCTGAGGGAGTATCTTTGCTAGGAAAAACTGGATCTTGTGTCTCGTTCTCCTGAGAATCTTCTGTCGGCTGGCTTAAAGGGTCAAATTTGTTTCCTTGCACCTTTTTGGGAGGGGGGCGTTGAACATTGGCCTGTTGAGAGCCTTTTCCAGAGGGTCCTCCCGGTTTTTGCCCTTTGTGATTGGTTTTTACTCGTTTGACTTGGTTCCAACCCTCTTCAATCCCTTTCTCTGGCTCAGCGTTGGACGGACAGTTTCTAGCAAAATGTCCATGAACGTGGCATTTCCTGCATTTGAACGACAATTGCTCATAGTCCAAGATCTGAACATGAGACCAGCTTCCGACTTTGATTTTTATAGCCTCTGGAAGACCAACCTCTAGATCTACTTCCACGCAGATCCTGGCACAGTCGTACTGGTCCTTATTGTTTGCCCGATCTATGAATTTCCCGAGAGTGTTGCCAATGTGTCTCAAGGAACTCCAGTTCCAGCAGTGAACTGGGAAGTTTGGAAGACGAACCCACACCGGAACAGCCTTGGGGACATCGACAGCCGGATCAAAGTCCGGAGTCCATTTGTTCAGATAGAGGCCTTGAGAACCCATGAAATACGGCCCATTTTGAAAGATCAAGTCTTTGTCTTCTTTGGAGGAGAATTCGAAGAGGAAGTACCCTTTTCCCAGAAAGTAAGAGGTAACCTTTTCCTTAATCAAAGGAGCCCAGTTCCTGCTAACCCATTGCTCAGTAGTTTTCGAAGATGGCCACAGACCCGTGAACTGGCCGATGAGACCTCGATCCGCCAAAGATAAAGCTACTTGAATGGGGGCCTCCGGAGGCAAAGAGATCTCAGGAATTTCATCGAGCTTCTTAACAAATTTGGAAGCTTCGCTTCTTTTCTTCTGAGGCAACCCGGCAAGAAGTTGGTTGAAGGCGTCGAAGGCGGGAGTAGAATGAGAATCCGTAGCAGCACCCAGCGTCTCCATAGGGAGGGCCTGAGGCCGGCCGCCGCAGGGGCAGCCACGCAGCAGAAACCCTAGCAGAGCTCAGGATGCGCAGCGAGAGCCTTCGGATCCCAGCCTAGACATTGACCCAACACAGCAGAGGCAGCAGGAGGCAGCAGGAACAGCAGGCCGCAACAGGAGCAGCAGGCCCTGCGAGGGCAGGCGCAGCGCAGGGGCACTCGCAAACGAAGCAAAGTCTTGAAGGAATCCAACCAAGCAGCGGCAGAAGCAGGAGGCCCTGCCAGAGCAGGCGCAGCCACAGAGGCTGCAGCGCGCAGGGAGAGCAGCTAGGGTTTGCAGGGGCTGCAGCGCGCAGGGATTCACGATGCTGAGATAAATCTTCGAAAGAGTCTTGTGAACAAAAATTCAATTACACCAATTGTTACAGCTAGTTCTGTTCTCAATAATCTCTACTATCTACTAATTTAGTTATTAACATATTGTTGGGATTTTATTTTTTTATTTTTATATATTAAATTTTTAATAATTTTATAATTTTTATGGCTCCAACGTTCCTTGTTTCCCCAAAATATCTCTAAATTTTGGGGTTGAATATATATGTCCCCTTGTATCCCCGCTCCAGCGTAGGGAAACTCGGTGGAACATTGAAAAAAAGCTAAAATTTACTACAAAACACCTATCAATACAAGGTCAAAAGCAAACAAGGACATCCAAATTCCAAGTGTTGGCCACGAGGTCTCTGAGGCCATGTAAGGAAACCATTGTTTTGAATCCTATATTAACCAAAGAACTACTCCATACCTCTGTACCTTGTATCTTTTCGCGTCGATTAGGGTTTACATTTTCTGCCTCTACATATCTCGTGTTTTTGGCCTCTCTATATATCAAGGAGTTCTCAGTGTTCCTCTAATCCATCAAGAATATCCATACACAGATGTATATTAACCATAAATTTAATAATAATAAAAAATAAAAAATAAAAAATTTGAACAACATCACCCGTTTTCTGGACCAAAAAAAATGTTGATCCAAATCCACAAAGGACTGAATTCTCAATGGAAAGCATAAATTAACACAATGCCAAAAGTGAACATGAACACCATTTACCTCAAAGGAAGAAAACACATATGCAAACGGAAAACCTCTGAACTCCCTCGCTTGACAATCACATTAACCAAGCAACCACAGCTCTGCACATACATGCGTTTCCACACAAACATTTGCTATTTTATGAAGGGAAAAAAAAATATAAAATATTTTATCCGATAAAAAAACCAAGAAAGAAACTAAACTGTTAGGATATTCCGACACATAGAAAATAGTTAAGAATAACTTAGTCTAGTGTAGAGTTAGGTAAAGTGTGTTTCTTTACCATGTACATTTGTAACTTATAATCCGACGGTCACGATTTGTAGTAATCTGACAGTTATCTCTCACCTCGATATTAACGGCACTTGATCCGTGGCTTAACACCCGATTGGTCCATGATCTCTATTTAAAGAGCATGGAGGGTCATTTGTCCAGTAACCGTTTATGAGAGAAACATATGTAACTTTTCTTTTTATATTGATAAATTCCCTGAAGTGGCCGCGTTGGCTCAGGGTGTGGATTGTTTCCCTCTCTGAGGGTTTTAACCACGTGATTATATTGGTGTACTGATTTGTGATCTGTTTGTGAGCGGTGACCTTTGGTTCTTGATCTACGGAACTTACCCTGTAAATTCCTACATGGTATCAAAGCTATTTTGAGGGCCGCGTCCGTTGTTGATCAAAATCCGAAGCCGATTTGACTACATGCGAATGCCGTTTTGCAGATCTACTATTTCTGAACATTTTTGGGCTTGGAGAACTGCTCGGTTGTGTCCGGAGCGTCTGTTACAGTGAGGAACGCCTTTCATTTCATACGAAAAGGTTTCCTACTGCCCAAGTTATGTCAGTTTAGATCTGGAGGTATAAAGCATCTATTTTGCAGTTATATTTGTTAATAGTTCTGCTTATTTCGATTTTTTTTTATGTATTAAGGTTTTATTTATTTGTCGGATCGATACCCTCTTCTCTGTGTATGCTCGTTATTGTGCGCTATGTGCGATCCCGGCAAATCAGAAACAGGAAAAAGGGATTTTTTTGCTACGTATGCTCTTTCCCCGCGTCTTTGTGCGATCTCGAGAAATCAGAAATAGTGAAAAAAAGTGATAGTTGCTAGTATGGCTAACCGAGAATCTAACATTCTGCCGTAAGGCTTTGCATTTTGTTTTTTTTTGCTCGTTTTTTGTGTTTTTTGTGCAGGAAAAGGCACGCACACCGAAGAGTAATAATAATAATAATCCCCCCTTCCTCCTTTCTAAAATAACATAATCCTTTTACTATCTCACTTGGTGAGAGGTTAGTTTATGAGAATCAAGGTCTTGGGTTCAAGTCTCCTTCTCAAGCTTCTTTTGTAAAAAGTTTTTGTTCAATGTCAAGGATGTGTACTCGGAAAACATCATCGAGATAGTTTTGACAAACGTGCCTCTTGGCACGCTTCAACCCCTTTGCAGCTTCTGCACAGTGATATGTGGTCCACTTCCTACTGTTTCTTTCTCTGGTTGCAAGTACTTCTTAACTTTCATTGATGATTTTTCCAGACGCACTTGGGTACATTTCTTAAAACTCAAGAGTGAAGTTTTTAACATGTTCCTGGCCTTTAAGGCCTTTGTTGAGATTCTTAAGACCGTGGATGTAGCCAGTACGTGTGTGCGGGCACATAGGAAAGTGAACCACCAGGAAAAAAAAAAAAAAAAAAAAAGGCCTTTGTTGAGAAACAATTTGGACATCAAATTCTTAAGTTTAGATCAAACAATGGCGGAGAATATGTTCACAACAAATTTATCAACTTCTGCACTGAGCATGGCATTCAATTGCAACATACTATTCCATATACTCCACAACAAAATGGTGTAGCTGAAAGGAATAATGGCACCTTAAAAGAAATGGCTAATTATATGCTTCAATCTAAAGGACTTGGTCTCAATTTTTGAGCAGAAGCCATTAACTGTGCATATTACATAGTAAATCGCACTCCTACTAAGGTTTTAAGGAATATAACTCCAGAAGAAGCTTGGAGCTCAATCAAACCAGATGTAAGTCACTTTCGTGTTTTTGGAAGTGATGCTTGGGCCCATATTCCAGATGCGAAACATAAAGCCTTAGAACCTAAGAATGAAAAATGTATTTTTGTTGGATATTCTGAAGATGTCAAAGGGTATAGACTTCTTCAACCAAAATCCAAAAATATTATCATTAGAAGAGATGTAAAATTTGATGAAAATATATCGACCTACGAGCCTAGTTCGGCAAGTGTGCCACCTTTGGCCTGCGAGCCTGATTTGGCATATGTGCCACCTCTCTCTCTCTCTTCTATTTTTAATAGCATTCCTTCTAGATCAGATGATGACAGCGAGGATGACAATCCTCCTCCAGCTCGTGAAATTGTTCCTTATACTCCACCGCTTCCAAGATGGGTCCGCTCTACTCGGGATGCAGCAAGTTCTCTTGCAGGTGACCCTGCCGATCGACGATGTACACGTTCTCAGTTCGAAAGAGCCTCTTCCTTATTAGCTCAAGTTCTAGAAAAACTTGATCCAAAAACCTTTGAAGAAGCCTCTGGTCATCTAGATTGGGATGAAGCTATGAATGAAGAGTATCATTCCTTATTGGAAAACAATACTTGGGATCTTGTTCCTCTTCCAAAAGGAAGAAAACTTGTCAGATGCAGATGGGTTTACAAAACAAAGTTTGGACTAGATGGAAAAGTGGATAGACATAAAGCTCATCTTGTCGCTAAAGGTTTGTCACAAGTTGAAGGCATTGACTATACTGAAACCTTCTCCCCTATTGCCAAAATGAATTCTATCTGCCTTGTTCTTTCCCTTGCTGCCTCCTTTAAATGGGAAGTCCATCAGATGGATGTTAAATCTGCCTTATTACATGGATATTTGCATGAAGAAATCTACATGGAACAACCCCCTGGCTTTATCCAAAAAGACTCCAGCCTTTTTTGTCACCTTAGGAAGTCTCTCCATGGTGTCAAACAAGCTCCTCGGGCTTGGTATGCCAAAATGGATAGATTTCTCTTAGATAATGGCTTTTCTAGGTGTCATTCTGACAACACTGTCTACACCAAGAAAGTGGGTAATTCCTTCACCATCCTTTATGTTGATGATCTTATCCTTGCTGGTAGTGATCCAAACCATATAAACCATGTGAAGTCTAGCCTCAAAAATAAGTTTGAAATGACAGACTTAGGACACTTGCATTATTTCCTTGGTCTTCAAGTCTTGCAATCCAAGGAAGGCATTACCCTCTCTCAGTCCAAGTATGCCTGTGATCTTCTACACCACTTTCACATGGAAGACTGTAAGCCTGCCCCTTCTCCCTTTCAGTCTGGAGTCAAACTTTCAATCAACTCTACTACCCCTGAAGTTGATGCTACCTTATATCGTCAACTTGTTGGTAAACTTTTGTATCTAACCCATACCCGTCCTGACCTTTCCTTTGTCGTTGGTCTTGTTGCTCGGTTTATGCACCAACCTCATGAAAGTCACTAGAAAGCAACTAAAAGAATACTTCGATATATTCGAGGTACAGTTCAGTTCGAGATTCATTACAGTGCAGGAGCATCTCCCTTGTTGATTGGTTTCACTGATTCTGATTGAGCTGGTGACCTTGATGATCGAAAATCCACTGTCGGATATGTATTCACTCTTGGTTCAAGACCTATTACTTGGTCTTGTAAGAAACAAAGTGCCATCTCCCTTTCTTTAGCAGAAGCAAAGTATCGTGGTGCAGTTGAAGCCAGCAAAGAAGCCATGTGGCTTCGTCAGATCCTGTCTGAATTTGGTCTCATCGATGACTATTTTACTTTGGTGTGATGGTGATGCCATTCGGCTATGTAAGTTCAATTTGTGTCGGTAATATGAGCACATTGAACTCCACATACACTTCATCGGAAAGCTCATTCATGATCGTGTTCTTGAAGTGCAGTATTGTCTGACCAATGATCAAGTAGTCAATATCTTTACGAAGGCTCTCACAGAAGAAAATTTTACCAAAATTCGATCCATGCTTGGTGTTCAGGAAAGTTTTCATTAAGGGGGGATAGGCTCTAATGCCTCCTTCCTTCTCCTATTGTGTCACTTTTGTAAATCCTTCAATCCTATCCCAATTTGTTCTTAAGGGGGGATGTTAGGATATTTCGACACATAGTAAATAGGCTCCTTTTGTGTCATCTTTGTAAATCCTTCAATCCTACCCCAAGTTGTTCTTAAGGGGGGATGTTTGGATATTCCGACACATAGGAAATAGTTAAGAATAACTTAGTCTAGTGTAGAGTTAGGTAAAGTGTGTTTCTTTACCATGTACATTTGTAACTTATAATCCAAGCCAGTCCACGATTTGTAGCAGTCACGTGGTTATCTCACCTTAATGTCGCAGCATGATCCGTGGCTTAACACCCGATTGGTCCATGATCTCTATTTAAAGAGCATGGAGGGTCATTTGTCCGATAACCGTTTATGAGAGAAACATATGTAACTTTTCTTTTTATATTAATAAATTCCCTAAAGTGGCCGCGTTGGCTCAGGGCGTGGACTATTTCCCTCTCTGAGGGTTTTAACCACGTGATTATATTGGTGTACTGATTTGTGATCTGTTTGTGAGCGGTGACCTTTGGTTCTTGATCTACGGAACTTACCCTGTAAATTCCTACATAAACCATAATGAAACTAGATTTCTCACTTCAACGCGTTATCTCTTTCAAATTGCCGATAGAGAAATTCAAGCAATAGTCACACCCCAACCATATCCAGAACTAGACCACGTAGTCACAAAACGAACCAGTCTACGAAATCTATATCTATTCTTTCTTTAACGAAAGACAGAACTATTGGCTCTTGTGCAGGCAAGTTATTGAAATTTCTCCATGGTTTAATATTGTTCTTCCTGCAAAAGGTACAGGCAACAAAATATGCCGAGCGACTGCAAAACTCATGAATCCTAAACGAAGCACAAACCCGCCGAAGCCATCAAGGAACAATAGAATTTGCCTCCCAGTTAAATACAAACCCGCCCAAGCTATGTCACATGGTAATCTCATTGAATGTCAAAAGTTTTTGTCCCTCTTCTATGTTAACTGAAAACTAGCATTTGCACCGAGATGTGCAAATTAAACGCCGGTAGTGGGAATGTGGAAAACAATGATAAAGTGAAATATATGGAAATTTTAGTTTCTATATATATTTTAAAGAATGTAATAGGAGATTAAATTGAAAAGGAAAGTTACACTAACATAATTGTTATTTATTTGAAAAAACATTTATTACAAAATCAAATTCTTCAAACCTTGTAATTTATCAAAAATATATTCACAATTTTGTATTAATTTTTTCTAACAAAATTACTCAATGCATATAGATTGAGTTTCTGTTGTTTTACGTGGGGTGATGTGATTTTAAATAAAATTGATTACTAAATGTCGGTTTGAGTATGGCTCCTCATAGGACTTCAAATTGCAATAATCTCCATTTCTAACCCAAAAAAAGTAAATATTTATTATATTATTATAAAACAAAAAATTTAAATTATAAAAATAAATTATTTATTTTTTAAAATAATATTGGACTACACAATTACAGAGTGAAAGTTTTTTTAATTAAAATTAATTACTAAATGTCAGTTTTAATAAAATTTCAAATAGTATAACATTACTTATGATATCTGCAAGTTTGGTCCGTGTTTATGAAAAAACATGATCTTTCATACTTGCAAAATATCTGATCCTTCACTGTATTATTATTTCGTTGTATTTTGGTTGAATCTTCCTAAATTTCTCTTTTAAGACTAAGATTTATTACCAACTATAGGTTAGCAAGGTGGAAACTGCCTTCTGGTGTTTTAATATCTTGGAGATTCTGCGATGAGGAGCGCTTATATTTTCTACACATGTTAGACTATGGAGATGAATGTTATCGATGAGAAAATCATTGCACTGAGCAAAAATGTTGGTTTCTTTGTGCTTTGTGATTCTTTATTCTAAGTTGTCTTCTCCCTTTTGCAAGTAGTGTGAGCACAACTCCTAATGACGATGACACATGTGAGCTCCATTTGATGTTGCAGATTATGTTGTAGATGAATGTAGGATTGCCTACCTGAAGGAGTAACCATCTGCATGCATAAATTTGTCTGTGGAATGCTTTAATGTAAGCGGTCCCTTGGGTCTACCGAACTTAAAATAACCTTCGAGCTAACGTGCTTAAGCTAGAGGATTCAAAATTAGAGGAAAAAGATAATTATCTGCATTGCCAAATGTCCTCTGTTTGAGATATGAAAAATATTAATTCTTATGGAGTTTTGTTTGACATTCAAGGCTAAGGTGAAGTGCAGACTTAATAATCTCAAAGCCAAAATCCTCGATGGATCTACAATTCTAGAAAAGTCTCAATAAATGGGTGTTTCTGTACTTTGTTATCCCTCGTGGAATAGTGGCATTTATGCATATAATAAATTAAAAAGAAAAGGTGTTATCATGACATTTGGGTCACCGTCTGTTTGCTTACCTTTTTTGTTGAGAATAATTATATCCATACTCATTAGCAGAGGACATACTTTATCTTGATCAATTAGAAAATGCCACTGATGTTAGTAAACAGTCATAAGTTTCAAGAAATCATGATATTCAAATCAATGTCCTTTTTCAAGACTCCGGGAACAGAACCCCAAAACTAATACTCTGGTTTTTGTACAAATAAAATCTGTTAAATGTAGTCTTCTAATAAGTTCACACATTCTCAGCTATAAATGTTAGACCACAGAACTACATGAGCTAAGCTATTAGCAGATTCGATTCAATTCTAAATATAGTCGGCTGTCTCTCATCGGTGTGGACTACAATAAGCGTTCCTTGCCCAAGAGTTGGATCCTCTTTTTAAAGCTTATCTACTTAATCATTGTGCTCTTTATATATAAAAAAACATATAAATATTAAAAACATGTTCCTTGCATTACTTATTCATCGAGGTCTTTATATAGAAACATATCCAAATTTGTTCTTTGCATTGCTTTTTCATTTAGCTATCTATATAGAAACATATCCAGGTCTGTTCTTTGCATTTTTTTATTTTTCCCATGTTTTAAAAGAAACAAATTTTCGATTTTTTCAGTAAAAACACCAGCTTTATGTTACCTTTTGCCCAGTCTATTAAAAGTTTTGAATTCCCAATAATGCCTCTGTCTAGTCTTCATTTTTCTGTCTGCACAAAGTTCAACTCTATTTTATGTCTTTTTCAAGTCTCATACAACAGAAATGAGACTATTAGTAAAATGGGATATTTCAGAAAAATCACCAGCTTGATGCTAACTTCTGCCTTGTCTATTACAAGTTTTGAATCCTCGGCGATATCACACTCTAGTCTTCATATTTTTCTGTCTGCGTTGTTTTTGATGCGACAGAAATGCGATTTTCAAAGAAGAACAAAATGCCTGCTATGTCTATAGATTCGTGGGTACCCTTGGCATGCTTTGGTAAATGTCGCATGCTCTCGAAAGATCAATCTTACACTTTATTGGAGCTTCCCGCAAAGGCTTTCATATTCCTTCATAACATATATTAACTATCGACTACCTAAATTGGAAGTAATTTTCTTTTCTTTTTTTTAGAAATATCATTTTACTAGATGGAGTGTGTTTAGGCAACTGGAAAGGGTAGCGCATTATGGTGGGAAGAGGTTGCGTCCGTGTACCAACCTTTCAATTTCCATTTCCAATTGTTGGTTCCATTTCCATTAACATTAACATATAACATTATTATTTCCATTAAAACCCCTGTTAGATTCATTCAAGAATAACTCAGTCAGAGCAGTAGGATATCGAGAGCAGCTAACGAGTAAACAAGACCGAATTATAACTGCAGCTAAACCCTACAAAATGCCAAATAAATTTCTAGGTACGAATTTTTCCTCTTGTACTTCAAAATAACATAACAAGAGCCTTTTAAGGCAAGCAACTTACCTGGAATCGATGGGTTGACCAGATGCGCCAAGAAGTCTTCTGCCCTTCTTACTTTGCTGTTACCAACAGTGCGGTTCTTGGATGTTGAATTTATATTGAGTTTCAGTTTTTATAGCAGGGGACAGATGAAATGATTTAAAGTTGATCAACCGAGTGTCACAAGAAAATGATATTCTCTGCTGAATTTACATTGAGCTTCTATTTTTTTTTAGGAAGGTGGGACAGATGAAATGATTTGCTTTTTCTTTTTGGGCATTAGAATTTATAATAGTAAAAGTTCTAAAAAATTTTAATTAGCTTATTGATTGGCTTGTTATTACTGATAATTATAAAATTTTCATATAATAATTAATAAATGAAGGAACATCTACAGAAATAGAAACACCACACAGAGGCTGAACAAAGAGATGAAATATGGATTTGACAAGCAAGTCATGGAATATATAATTTATGGATAGTTATCAAATTGAAAAAATATGTTGGTTGGTGATGTTCCCAAAAGTTTCATGTCAAATCGGCAGGGACTGCCACTACTTTCAGTTTTTGTTTTCTATGGTTCTGAAATTATTAGTGTCAAGATTATTTCATCATTTTAGCCAGCTCTGGACTCCTTATTTGAAAGGTAAATCAACACATCAACAGAAAAATAAAAATTACAGTCCATCAACTTAAATACAATTATTAATTACGGTAACTCACTGGATAAGTATTAGATTCACCCTTGCTAACCTTATCAATCTCTGCTGCTCATGATGCTGCACAACAGTTTCGTTTCCTCCATATCCAATCTTTGAGGCCTGGTCTCATCAATTGCACTACTCGGATGGTGCCTCTAGCATTCTCGTCTCGTGATCAGGTTCCCTGTCAGAGGAAACCAGTAGGCCCATGACTATACTTCTCCGAGATGATACCTGTTATTTTTTAGTCCAGAACCGGGCCTTCTTTTTCCCAAATTCTTTAATTTACTAATGGAGTTTGGATTCTCTTTTTTCTATACAAAGGAATTGTATTTGGAAGTTGAGTTAACGAAACTGCACTCCTAACACATGTTGCTCTAGAGAATTCGAGATAAAATCCAAGAGCACCAACGGCAAGAATCAGGAAATTATCACGTGCTACCCTGGAAATTATATCTATAGATCTAAAACACTACAAAGAAGTCCAATCTTTCACAGTTTGAAGAATATAATAAATCTCAACGGAATAATTACAATCACTGGATAAGTATTAGATTCACCCTTGCTAACCTTATCAATCTCTGCTGCTCATGATGCTGCACAACAGTTTCGTTTCCTCCATATCCAATCTTTGAGGCCTGGTCTCATCAATTGCACTACTCGGATGGTGCCTCTAACATTCTCGTCTCGTGATCAGGTTCCCTGTCAGAGGAAACCAGTAGGCCCATGACTATACTTCTCCGAGATGATACCTCTTATTTTTTAGTCCAGAACCGGGCCTTCTTTTTCCCAAATTCTTTAATTTACTAATGGAGTTTGGATTCTTTTTTTCCTATACAAAGGAATTGTATTTGGAAGTTGAGTTAACGAAACTGCACTCCTAACACATGTTGCTCTAGAGAATTCGAGATAAAATCCAAGAGCACCACCGGCAAGAATCAGGAAATTATCACGTGCTACCCTGGAAATTATATCTATTGATCTAAAACACTACAAAGAAGTCCAACCTTTCACAGTTTGAAGAATATAATAAATCTCAACGGAGTAATTACAATAGAACTGTAGCCATAACTTATAGCTAGCCCTACTGATAGCTCAGGGTCGAAAAGACCGAAATATATTTAATAGTACAGAAGGAAAAAACTAAAAAATATAAACCCTAATCCCATTAAACTCTAGGATGGGGTCTGGTGATAGATTCCATAGCACCTGGAGAAAGAAAAGAAGGGATTTCGGTAAAACTTGCGAATTTGAAGGTTCTTAACCAGAGTCTCCCCCTCGAAATCGAACTAAGAACTCACTTATAATCAAAGAAAGAAACCCTAAGAACTCACCTATAATCAAAGAAAGAAACCCTAGGATGGGGTCGGGTGATAGATTGGATAACACATGGTCGGGTTATAGATTGGATAGCACATGGAGAAAGAAAATAAGGGATTTCAGTAAAAATTGGGAATTTGAAGGTTCGTAACCAGAGTCTCCCAGTCGAAATCGAACGAGGAACTCACCTATAATCAAAGAAAGAAAGAAAAAAGAATGGAGCCCTGTTAGACAAACCTAGTAAGAAGTATTTTAAAAAAGAAATATACAAGTTATAAGGAGATGGGAAGTGGGGTTTACCTAAATCCACTCTCAATTGCGGTAGTCACATCCAATACATTCCTGCGTAACAAAAGGTTAGAATCCACTGAGTGCATAGAAATTTATCAGGAATTAAATTAACTGAAGGATGAAAAGTTTATACACAACAAATAATGAAACAAAATAAGAGAAACTGGAATCGCCAAACCCTCCAAGAGAAATGTTTAAGGTTGGAAAACTCTCACATACCATGTAGACCATCCATACCTGCTACATCATGAGCCCAGGAACCAAAACAAAAAGAAGATAGAGAGTTAGAAAACTATAAAACATAAAACCCTCACTTTACGCAACCAAACTCTGTAACAAAAAAGACAACTGGGAGGAAGAGATTACCTGGTGAACTGGTGCGAGATTATTGCCAAGGAGGAGATTCAGAGCATAGGTTTTGACTGAAGGCAGTGGGGAAGTTGCAAAATTCGCTTCCGTGAGAGGTGAGAATGCGAATGACTGAAGCACAGTGCCAGTTCTGATGACGGTAGAAACCCTCACGGAATCAGTAATGGCCTTGAGCTTGTCAACAAATTTGCAGCCACCAGAGAAGAAAATGAGCCGATGTATGTATGAGAGCAGAAACCCTCACGGAGTTTAGATGTTTGATAATATATATTTTGTAACTAATTAAAAATAACACTATTTAATTCTATTTAATTCTAAGGTAGAGATTATTTATTCTTGGTAAGTTTGCTAAGATTCTGTATAGGGTTAAGGATCGATGCCAAGATTTTCAAGGCACATTTTACAGTTGCAGGTCAAATAATTTTTTCAAGACCAAAATCGTCATTCCAGCAAAGCCAAACAGTTTTATTAATCCAATTGAAGGACACGTGAGGCCGCATCTAACTTTCCCTTACAAAATTTCTTGTCGTCTTATGTTCCTTGCAGGTTGGAGTAGTAATCAAATTTTTTTAGGTCGAATCAACAATTTGAGGGGCTTGATTTGTATAAGAGACGGGGGCATTTTTTTTTTAAATGGTGGGTTGTAATTAAAATTTGATGGGCCGTATTAACTTTTTTAGCGGGACCCTAAACATTATAAAGAGCCGAATTTTATAAAACATTGGTGGACTCCTTTATTTGGCGTGGAGTTGTTGGGGTGGCCACGACTAAAGTTTATGAAAGTCATAATTTAATGTTTTTGATTGCCCTCAAACATTTGCAACAATTACCAATTCCATAATCCAAAAAAAAAAACAAGACGATGAAGGTTCCCTGTGAATCCATTAAATTCTCACAGAAGGTTTCTATGAATCTGTAGAAATGTATTCTGAGACGGGGCACATTGTATTCTGTCATTTGGAGCACAATTTCAAGGATGTCGTGTTTCATGTTATTTTTTGTATAAGCACAATACTTATGAAAACGGGGGCTTAGCAAGCCCTGCATAAGTATAAATTTTACGTCAATGGGGACGGCTGGGGGTTTTTCAGAAAATTTAACTTCCAACGAGATTGGACAACTTTCTACTAGACCATTGCCATCCGCATTCCGAGTTTCCAGAAATGGGATTTTTTAATGTACGGTTCTTCATCAATTTTATACAGAGGACAGAGGACAGGGACAGAGCA
The DNA here is from genome assembly GCA_034641835.2 of Pinus albicaulis. Lineage (NCBI taxonomy): Eukaryota > Viridiplantae > Streptophyta > Pinopsida > Pinales > Pinaceae > Pinus > Pinus albicaulis. The sequence continues at coordinate 670,526,206 of CM076577.1, read as the reverse complement.
GCAAGGGCAGAGCATAGGGGACAGGGACAGTGGGCAGAGCAGCAAGGGCAGAGCAGCTAGTTTTCAGTGGACAGTGGGCAGAGCAGCAAGGACAGAGCAGCAAGTTTTCAGTGGTCAGACCAACAGAGATTGAAGAGTTAAGCATAAAACAAAGGGTCAGTTTTGGGCAGAGATTTTGATTCCCTTAATATCATCATGACAATGGAACAAGAAACTTTAGAACCCATAGAAACAAATGATATAGGGCAAGTGAAAATTGCCTCATCAACGAAAACGGGGAAGTGGGTTTGGGTCAATGCCAAACAATATTAGGGTATTTTAAAAAGGAGACTAGCTCGTCTAAAATGGGAGCAGACAAGGAAAAAAAGGTCTCAAAGGGAGAGTATTGTTCGCAAGAAACAACATTCAAACAAGTATTCTTTGCAAGCATGTGGTAGTAAGTCCAAAGGAAAAGGAAAAGTTAGTGATGATTATGCTTTATATAGTCCCACATCCACACCTCTCACTTGGTCATCTGATCTTTATGTGAAAGAAATCTTAAATGTAAAAGAAAGGTTGGAAGTAGTAGAAGCTAAAGAGCTGGAAAGAGATTGTACAATCCATATAATAACAGCTGAAAATCAGGCTTTAGCAGAAAGCAACAAAGTTCTGAAGGAACAAGTGTCATTACTGTAGGAAGCTCTCCGAATAGGGAAAACAGAATGGAAACGCATGAAAGCGGAGGTGCAAAACATGAAGAAATTTACAGTGGAAAACACAGAGGTGATGAATGCGAAGCCACCCTAGGATAAGGGGAAAGCAGTTGCTCAAATAGACAACAATGAAGAAACATCAAGAGAAGGGAGGAAAGAAGATCCCACAAAACTTTCCAAAACTTGGGCTCAAGTTATTGACAATTCTGATAAGAGGGAAGGAGAAACAAACATTCAGGTTAACAACATGCAAGATAGAGAAAGCAAGGAAAGACTGGATAGAGCAACAAACATAATTATTAAAGGGGTGAAAGAGTATGGGAAAAATGAATGTACTCTTGACCTTGCAAGAGATTTCTTGAAAGACAAACTCCAATGGCAAGGACAAGTATGTCAAGCATGGAGAGTAGGTAAGCTCAAGGGTGAGAGAGCCAGGCCCATAAAAGTCATCATGCCCAACTTGCGTGATAAAGATATCATTCTAAGAAAGAAGCAACTCTTAAGGGGTTCTTGGTTTTTTATAGAAGAAGATTTAACTGTAAGACAACAAGAGGAAAGGAGAGATGAAATGACAAAAGTTAGGGCAGCAAGAGATGAGGGAAAAAGAGCATGGATTTATAAAGGTAAAGTCGTGATTGCGCAATTTGGACCTCCTTCCAAAACAATGCAACAAAATGATAACAAAGAAGAGGCAGCAAACTCTTTAGCAAGAAATGAGGAAGTAAGGTCATTATGGGCAAGCAGGGACAAAGACTCAACTGTGAGTCTTGCATGTCAAAACAAATAACAATCAAGTCTTACCCAGGTTTCCTTAAGATTAGTTTGTTGGAACTGCAGGGGTTACCCATGGAGACGAGGACCTGGGTTAGGGCCTATTGCGGAAGGTAGAGACATAATTTGCCTTATAGAAACACATGAGCATGAAGGGTGTAAGACACCTTTGTTTGAAGGGTATTGGAAGATAGCAGTGTGGAACAAGGTAGCAGGGAATGGCAAAGGGCACGGGGGTATCATGGTATTAGTAAGAGAAAAAGAAGGTCGTTTCATTCAGCTAGAAAAAGAAGACCCAAATAAGCAATTTGTTTGGCTTAAAATATCAGAAAATGGAAATCACATTAGAATTGCAGTATGCTATTTTGCGCTGCAAGTTTCAAAAATCTACAAAAGTAGAGGGCTTGACCACAAAGATCCCTTTCAGCCCTAAAAACAGATATTGCAATATATTCTCAGCTAGGTGAAGTCCTTATAGTGGGGGATTTCAATGCTAGAACTGCAAGTGAACAAGCTAGCATTCTTTGTTGTAAAGAAGACAGTGACCCTATCTGGCTTATAGAAGAGAGTAATCATCAGTGGGAACGAATTTCAGAGGATAAAGGCTGCAATCTCTTTGGAGAACAACTTCTTATGCTATGTGGGACCTTCGATTTAGTCATTTGTAATGGTTTGACTAGATAGGAAAAGTCTGGTAATTTCACTTGCAATACTTATAATGGAGCAAGTGTAGTAGATTATGTAATTTGCTCGCATAGTTTGTGTGAGAAAATGGAGGAAGTGTTGATTTGAGATCAAATTTGGGACATAAAATCAGATCACAAGCCAATCTATTTAAGTTTCTCTTGGACCGGAAAGAAGCAATTAGGGTCAAAAAATTAGTGTGTTCAACAAAATCCCCCAAAGGGCAGAATTCTCTTGAATCCAGAGAATTGTAATACCTTCAAAATAATGCTAGAGAGGCTCTTCAAGAAGGAGGAAATCCCATCTCATGGCCTTCATAGCCACGAAATAACACATTGAATTCAAAGCACACTTGCGGAGTGCAAAAGAGCAAAAATTAAGAAGTCTGAAACAAATTGTTTTCCGGTTAATGCTTGGTTTGACGAGGAATGCAAAAAGGCAAGGAGAAGGTGGAAGGAATCAGACACGGATAACATAAAGCTCAAAGCTTACAAGCAGTTAGTAAAAAAGAAAAAAGCTGATTTTATGGTCTCAAGGAGAGAAGAACTAATCTTCCTCAGGAAAAATAACCCCAAATTATTTTGGAAGGAGCTCCAATCGAAAAAGGTGCAAACTGAAAACAACATTACAGCTTCTAAATGGTTTGACTATGCAAGACAACTTTATGAGCAGGATCCTAAGGTTGACCCTCCTCCCTTGGTCAACACAGACACAAAACTCTTCACGGTGCAAGAGGTAGAGATGGGTATCAAGAGGTTGGGCGCTGGAAAAGCAAAAGACTTAGATGAACTCCAAGCAGAGTATCTAAAGTGGGGCTTAAAAATTCTTTCACCTCACATCACAAAAATTTTCAACAACATCTTACAGCAGGGGTTCCCCACAGATTAGACAACTAGTATGGCAATACCTCTTTTCAAGAGTGGTGACGTCAATAATCCTTCCAATTATAGAACCATAATGATAAACCCCTTGTTTGCAAAGTTATTTGGAAGCATGTTGGAAAAGAAAATCAACAAGTGGGCAGAAGAAAGAGATAAACGTGCTAAAGGGAAAGCAGGTTTTAGACCTAAACATTCCACAGTTGATCATTGTATAACTTTAAGGCACATCATTGAAAAAGGTTGGGAAAAAAAGGAAGAAGTTTTTTGTTGCTTTGTTGATTTCAGAAAAGCCTTTGACACGGTTCCTAGGGATAAGCTTTGGGGCAGAATGGAGGAACTCGGGGTTCCCAAGCATTTGAGAGCAGCTATGCATAGGTTGTATGAAGAGGTGAAAGTCAAAATCAGAACTTCAGCTGGCATTTCTGAAAGTTTTAGAAGCGATATCGGGGTCAAGCAAGGTTGCCCATTGTCTCCTACCCTTTTTGGGTTATATATTGACAAGCTTGAAGAGTGGCTAAATTCGTAAGGGGGTGACGGTATCCATTTGGGCAAGTTCGTTATCAGGCTTCTTTTGTATGCAGATGAACTTATATTGATTGCTAATTCGGCTCTTGGTTTGCAAGAGCATTTACATTCCCTTGAGCATTTTTGTAAAAGGGTTGGGATGCAAGTCAATATTAGCAAAACGAAAGTAGTGGTTTTCTCTAACAAAAGAAAGCATAACCAACATAAGTTCTATTTTGAAGGCAACATTCTGGAAGAAGTTGCAGAGTACAAATACCTTGGAATTGACTTCAACAAAAATTTAAGTTGGGATGGTTGTAGAAAGAAAAGAACTTTAGGGGGTTGGAAAGCATTTTATGCTCTTCAAAACAGGTGTAGAGAGGCAGAGCTATGGGACTGGAAAACCACCCTAACTCTTTTTGGGCTTCTAGTGATTCCGATGATTCTCTATGGTTGTGAACTATGGGCCAGCAGCACGACCAAGATGCAATGGAAACAAATTGAGAAAATTCAGAAACGTCTGATTACAAACAAATTCAAAATTAAAAGTGCAGTTCCTTATGCTATCCTGTTAAGTGAAACAGGGGCTGCTCCTATTGAAGCAATTGCTATGGTGCGAGTCATAAGGTATCTGAAAAAAATTGAGCAAATGGAAGAGGATAGATGGCCTAAGGTTGTGTTTAGTGACAGATTGTGCAAAAGACAGAAGACTTGGATGCGGCAAAATAACAAATGGTTTAGTAAATGGGGTATTTTCTTGAGCATGTGTCCTACAAACAGTAAAGAGATAAAAGCTTTTGTTATGGATAAATTCCACAAATATACTTGGAAGAAAGAGCTAGAGAGAAAGAAGAAGTACTAGATAGAAGAGTTTAACCCCACGCATAACCATCAACAAAAGACGTACATAGGGGCTAATATTTCTTGGAGATCTAAAATTCTTATTGCTCAATTAAGGACTAATTCTCATGAACTCCATTGTGAAACAGGGCGCTGGAAAAGACCAAAAGAAATGTGGGAAGAAAGAGTATGTATATTTTGCTCCTCCGGAAAAGTGGAAACAGAAAAACATTTCATTCTAGAATGTGAGGCCTTCAAGGACACCAAGGAAAACTATGCAGGTATTCTGGCAGCTAATTCTTGGGATAATCTATTTAGCGAAGAGTTTGTCGATAAGCTGGGAGTGCTCATTGTAAAACTTCACAGGAAAAGAGCCGAATACAAGAGTCAGATAGAGAAGCAATATGTCCCATAGGCTATTTTTAGCCTCGTGGACATTAAAAATTCTTTCTTTCTTTCTTTCTTTCTCTTCATCATGTCCAACATATCACCTTGATCGAGACGAGGAATTGAATGGTGACTTCACATCTAGAAGTGCCTTAACAAAGCACGTGATCACCATCTATCCAATACCCACGGACATCATATCATGTATTTTATGGTTATGTGAAATTTATAAAATTTTAGATTTGTAAGTAAGAAATTAACTAGTGTTAAATATTTTAAAAAATTCATACAAGTGGTTAATATTAAGTAAAATGTTATTTGTTGTCTTTATGGAAACATAGTGATATGTTAATTGTTAATTGTCTTTATGTAGACATAAGGGACATAATGATAAGTATGATTAACCATTCATAATATTAAAATTTTAAATAAAAGATAAATAGTGATAAACATTTTAATAAGAGTAATGTACAAATTAAAATGGAAGTGTTCAATATTCAATAATATATTATTTTATGGGGAGGTAGGAGTGGGAGGGGTTATTTTTCGCCCCTACGAAGAAAGAGAGATTCAATTTTCCTGGGGTCTAGGTTTCTTCAAATAACCAGGCTGAATATTTAGCTTTGTGGCAAGGTTTGGATTTGGCACTCTCGAAGATAAATCACCACCTCATGGTTTTTTGCAACTCAATGGTTGTTATTCGGCAGGTAAGTAAAGTAAAATGGAATTTTGAGCAGACCTTAGCCCCTATTTCGCATCGAATCAAGCTTTTGTGGGATAAATTTGACTTAATTGAACTCTTCCATGTCAAGAGGAACCTCAACACGGTGGAAGATTCTCTAGCCAATCAAGGAGTATTATTAGAACAAGGTGTTTTGAAGGTTGGTGAAGGGGACACGATTAAGAAAGTACTTCCACGAGGAATATAATAAGAACCATATTGCTTCAGTTATTTATTGAAATTAATTTTTGGATAATGTGACAGGTCTCTTCATTTCTCCCTGTCAAGGATTATTTCGAAATCATATTAATTGATATAACTCCCTTAGTGTTGTGGAGGCCACTCCTTTACATGGAGGGACGAATCTGTGCAGCCACTTGGATGGTGTTCGTTGTGCTTCTTCGGCATGAGGACGGATGGAGGAGAGATTTAGAGGTTAATAAATCAGTTAGAATGTGTGTATCTTGTGTTCCTCCATCCGAGAAGCAAAATACATGCGTGAGATCCTTACCCTCAATAGCTTTTGCTCCAAACATCAATATTTCCATAATGGTTTCGAATTTCCTTGATCGATTAGTGCTTGTGGTTCAATGCGGCATTAATGGGGGAGTCAGACGTCTCAAATCAAGGAGAATTAGCTTGATATTTTATATAGAGCATTGGAGCATCACCGATAGCTCATAGTTGGTAGTTAGATCCATAATTTGCCATAATAGACAGCAAGTGTGGAGTGGGATTAATTTCATGGAGTGAGATTCCAGTGCAGGAGAGGAATATATCAACAAATTGAGAATCATTGCAAGAGATTGTTAGCACTACATCGACCTTAACTACTTATTACAGTTGGGTTTTGACTCTCATCATGGATCTTGAATCTAGAGGTGGTTGCCCTCACCCTTCAAATCATGAAGTGCTTGTCTTTTCTGCACTTAACTCAACATTAGGGGAGGCTCGAAAACCTTAGCCTTCACAATTTGTTAAGAAGCTTGATAATATTCCAAAAGTCCCTCTTCCAACCTCTACCTCACATCATATGACTTTGGTGTTAGTGAATCATGGCCTTATTAGTTGGTGCATAGACATCTAGTCATCTCTCGAATCTATGGCCAATTGGGTTTAGAGAAACTACTAAGTTTGACCAAAAGCAAGCTCACCCGTTATTACACCTTTCTATTTGAATCCAAGGAAGACAAGGATCTCATCTTCAAAAATGACCCATGCTTCTCTGGAACCAGGGGAATGTATCTAAATCACTTAACTCCAAACTTCAAACTTAAGCACAATGTCCCTTCAATGACTTCGATCTAGGTTCATCTTTCACATTTACCTCTCCATTGTTGGAGTGAAGACACGTTGTGTATCATTGGATATTCTATGGGATAATACGTAGACAAATATGATCTTGAGGATGGTATGTTTGCATGCATAAGGATCTATGTTGAGGTCAATCTTGAAAAGTGTCTTCCAAAAGCAATCCTTCTAACGTTAGACAATTGGAAGCATGTATAACCCCTAAAATATAAGCAGTTATCCTATGAATACAATATATGTCATGGATACGTGCATTTTATGAATGACTATAAAAAGAATATCTAGGCCTCTCAACTAGCTATGGATAAAGAAAAACATTGGCATATTGTTAAAGGAAAAAAATGAACCCCAAGCACCCACCCTCCACTTCATTTCGCAAATCCACTCCCTCGGTCACATGCCTTTTGGACCCCTCTAGATCTTCGCATGCAACTTTCCAATCTCAAACAATCAAGCTTTTTCCCATTCAATCGCTAAATTAAGCCCACCAATCCCCAAGTCAACCCAAAAGAGGAAGCACAAGCTCTCAAGCCAATGGGTATGAAAGTTTATCATAGGAAGATCTAATCCCTTTCTTTAAAATAATGGCCCTTCTAATCTCCACCCTTTCTTCCTCATTTCCACGTAGCATGTCTACCTTGCCTCAAATCCAATGAGCATCGTCTCCTATAGCTAATGAGGATTCACTATTGAATAGATTGGAAGAAATCAACAATGTCACAAAAAAGTAGTGATATCCATAAAGTATTTTAGCCTAGAAAAAATCCCATCGGTAGCTAGAAGAAGAAGATAAAGAGGAGGACAAAATGGAGGAGAAATTGTCCAAGAAAGTTAATGGGAAGCATACAAAATAAAAAAGAGAATAGATGGTCAACACGGAAAAACTCCTAAGTATTCAATAAACTATAAAGAAGTATTTAGGAGCTAGATCTAGAAATATTAAAAATCCTAGAGTTAATGCTCTACTACAATGAGGGAGCCATAAACCCTTGGTGAAATAATGAATATAGTCTCATATAATTGCATAGGTGTAAGTATTTGGTTCAACATAAAGCATTAAGAGAGTTAATCACATCTAAAATGTCGACTACCCTCCTCCTCCATGGGACCAAGTCGGAGGCTTCATAGGCACTAAAAAAGGTAAGCTTCATTGGAAAAGATGTAAGTGTATAGTGATCAATTCAAGAGGTGCCTATGTGGGTCTTTGCACTTTGCAGACCAATTCTCTTATCCTCTTAGAATTGTCATTTCAAACTTGGCATTATATATTGTCAAGATTCACCCAACAATAATCAAGAAAGAGAGTCAATGTCTTCGAAATTTATATACTAGTAGCTTGTAGAGAAAAAAGATGTCAGACCTTCTACAAGACACTAAATATTCTCAAAACAACATCATTACTAGGGACTTCATTATGACGGTAGATAAAAAAGAGGGGAGGGGGATAGCAAGAGATTTATTCATATAAAAAATGGAGGATCTTGTGACAAACTTAGGCATGGTGGAAGTAAAACCATTCAAAGGAAAATTTAGTTGGTTTGGCAGAAGACTTGGCCCTATACACATTGCAACAAGATTCGATCAATTCCTTGTGCAAAGTGATATCCTTTTGCACAACAATATCATTTCCTATAAAATTATACTTACAACTACTTTTTAATCACAAACCAATCACCATACAAATTTAGGGCCTCTCCTATTTAGGTTCAACCCTCTTTGGCTCAAATATCCCGAGGTGTGGGAGATAATCACATATTAATGGCACAAGTGGGTCATAGGATCCCTTGTATATGATTGGGTGAAAATTTGAAAGCTATAAAATTAGGTATTTAAGAGTGGGCAAAGCATATATACCCCTCCAAAATAGAAAAAAACAAACTCAAATCTTAGTTGGAAAACATACAGGCAATAGTGGAGGAGGAAGACATAAGCAATGAGCATCAAAAAGTAGAAAGCACGATCTTATAAAAGCTTCACAAAGTTTTTAGATACGAGGAGGAAATGTGGAGGCTCAAACACATAGTTAATGGCTAAAATCCAAGAATAGGAACACTTCTTTTGTCTGAAGGCAATCTAAAGCCAAGGTGTTAAAAAAGGATTTTTTAAGAAATTTCCCGAAAGGACACATCAAAAGTGATAAACTTATTGTCAATAAAAGAGGTGGCCAAGTCTCATTTTGGGGCTTTATACATAATCGAGAGGGGGTCAGTCCAATTACCACTACTTTAATGTTGGAACATATCCCTTTGATAATCACCCATGAGGAGAATGTTGAGTTGATGAAAACAATTGATGAATATGAAATTATCAATGAAATTTAAGGTCTAGCACATGAAAAATCCCTAGGCCCTAAGGGATTCACTATCCATTTCTACGGAGCTTGTGGAGACATAATGAAAATTGACTTAAAGAGGGCGTTACAGTTTGTTCAAAAAATATAGTAGAATTGGCGGAAACAACAAATATTTTTTCAGTGCTTTTATTCCCAAAATAGTTAGTCCTTCTCCCTTTTATGGGATTTTCCCAATTTCTCTATGCAAATCCTCTTACAAAACTCTAACAAAGATTATGTCCAACTAGTTAACAAAAATTTAGCTCCAAAATAATCTTTGAAGATCAACGAGGCTTCATGTAGAGACATCAAATAGTGGGCAATATAATTATTTTGCAAGAAGCAATACATTCAAGCATAGAGAATGAAGACAAACAAACAATTCTCAAAATTGATACAATGAATGCTTTTGATGAGGTAAGGCACTCCATTTTATTTCACGTTTTGTTCAAATTTGCCTTTCATCCTTATTTTATTCAATGGGTATACACTTGCACTAATAACCCTTGGATTTCCCATTTAGTAAATGGGAGGCCCATTGCTAAAGGTAGTCAAAGGTTGAGGTAAGGTTATCCCCTCTCCCCTCTTCCCTCCATCATAATGACATAATATTTGAGCAAGAAATTAGAAACAAATAATCTTAAGTAACATGTTGAGAATTAAATTAGTCAAAGGGGTCAAGAGCATGAATCACTCCCAATTTGGAGATGATACCCTTCCCCTAGGAAAAACCTCCACTATAATTACTGAACATATTCAAGTAGGTTTTAGATATTTTTACAAGTTCTTTAGGTGGTAAAGTTAACAACCTCAAAAGGAACAAATTTGGTTGGAATATATGATCTGATCTCCTACAAGTCATATTTATAATTTTATCATTTCCTCACTAAGAATCATGAACTTCGTTCAAGTATAAGGGCATGCCTATTTCTATAAGCAATCCAACAACAAAGTCTTGGCTCAATGTCATTGGAAAAATTAAATCCAAACTCCAATAGTGGGGATCTCATGATTGGTTGAATGCGTAAGTTGAGTCGTTATAATAAAATTAGTCCTATCATCACTCCCAATTTTCTACTTTGTTGATTTTAGCACAAATGGGATTAATGCAGCAAGTCTCTAAAAAATCCAGAAAAAATTGTGCATCAAGGAGGGAAATCGACCACACACACACAAATTTCCATTTGAATAACTAGAAAATAGTAAAAGCCCCAAAGGATCAAGGAGGTTTGAGCCTTAAAGATACTTTAGTCATGAATTTAGCTCGACGAGCTAAACTAATATGGAGTTTAATCTCTAGCAAGCTAGAAAGGCGAAAGAAAGTCACATTCAAGAGACAATTTGATAGAGACTCAAAAAAACATTGGTGGCTCACTATAAGATAGAAGAGGATCACATATTTGGAAGCTCCTTAAAGCAAAAATCTGAAAATTCAATCCAATATCACATGAATTCCATGTAATGATGAGATTATCGACATTTGGAAGGATGAGATTATGAGAAACCTACCTCTAGAGCAAAATCATGAGTTGCTTCCTTTGAAAAATAAACGGATAACCAAAGTTACAACACTGTTTGATATTTCATCTTGGGTAGCAAACTTTGACCACTACCCAAGATGGTCAATCAATTCACCCACCATATTTATATCCTCTCATTTCAACCTTCTCTTCTTCTCTTAAAGGTTATGTGCCATGCAACTTATTTGCTCCCGATCATAGGGGATGGGAACCATCAAATTACTCTTCCTCGACACTAAGCTATTTGAAACTAGGTTTGGCACTCTAATGGTCTACCTAAAATCAACGTTCTTTGTTGGATCATGTTTCAGAAGAAGCTTTTGATTGTAGAAAATATTACAAAAAGGGGAATTCAAGGTCCATATTGCTAACCCCCAATGTATATCAAATGATGAGACAATCTATCAGCTCTTCTTTGATTGCATTTCACAAATCACCTTTATAGGAAGTAGTTAAAAATCATATAGACCTTGAACACACACAGTTGGAAAAGAGATGGGAAGCACACACAATTGCAAAGCACACGGAAAGCAAAGAGAAATCAAGTGTTGCATGTCATTATTGGTGGGACAACAAATTTTAGTCACATATTAATATAAGGTCAACTAGTTTATCTTAACTAAATAAACTACTACTAAACACAAAAAATAGGTGTTACGTGCATAGTTTTAAGAATCTGACTCGGATTCGGAACCGGTCGAGGGTCGACTCAAACTCCGACTCAGACTCGATATCGACTCGGCCTGGTTGATTTCAATGACTCGATCATTGTAAAAAATACATTAAATATTTAATTTTTTTATGAAAAAACAAAAATTTAAAGATTTTCATTCATGTTTCCAAACTCAAAGCATTAGAATATAGAGAGAAGATAATGTATGATCAAAGTATGCTAATGAATATATCTATTATATCAAAATGGAACCCAATGCATTTGATCTGAATATGGGAAAACTAGTTATTGCTATGCTAGCTCCCTCGTCAGTATTAAAAATGTGTGATTAGGATCGTCTCAATTAAACCAATTATGAAGGGATTCATGTGTCAAGTTTTATGTGTCTTTGATGATCAAATTATATTTTAATTATATTTTAAAAACTCATGTACAACAACTAAAATGCAGAAAAATAACACACATCAATCACATAATACCATGGATGATAACGAAGTTCACAACTCCTGGGCTGCATCTCCTTGAACCGGCTTCAACTAGCTAGGCCCTCTTGGGATTAAGAGTCAGATGTTTGATTACACACGCCTGTAGTGTTCCAATGAATTTGAAGCATGTTCCATTGGCTTCAGAACACTAAAAAACCCCAAAAATGACTATTCGATCTCTGAATTTGGTTTACAGCTAATCTAGGCTTGACCTCCCATCTTGGTGGCCATGGGCTTGTTTAATCTCTAAAGTGACAAAATCACCTTCATATGTGCTCCAACATCTCTGCAAACTGTACCACTTTGTTCAGAGCATCAAATACATCTAAAAATGACTGTTCATTCTCTCCATTTGGCCTTCAGTTGAGCTGGGCGTGGCCTTCCCTCTTGGTGGCCCCAAGCTTCAAAATTCTTCAAGTGACCAAAAACACCTATAGATATTCTCATGTGCCTTTGTAAGCTATTCCAATGGATTCATAGCATGCCAATCTGCTAGGAATGACTATTCCTAAGCCAAAATTGGTCGAAAATTGCTCAAGATAGGCTTCATTTATTTTTCCCCTAGATTCTGCCTCTAAATCTGGAGAGCTGCCAGTTAACTCCGCCAAACTTGGCCAATCCGCCGAAAATTGAGGGGTCTGCTAAAAATTCGCCGAATGAATCCGAGCTTAATTAACTTTAATATGGTATTAGTCTTAGTGGTAAGCTTGGATTAATGCACATAACCACACTTTAAATGCCAATCATCGCATTATCGCATAATCATATTAATTAGGGGTTTAAACCCCGTGTTTAACGCATTAATACTCTGCGTTTTAGAATAAGCCCCTGCCTGTGGTTTGGTGGTAGGGTCGCATGGGTAGGGAGCTAGCTCGCAGGGTTGGCCCCCTCCAAACCTCTGCTGGAGAAACTAATCAACAATACATAAAACATGCAACCTATATGGTTAAGAAACAACTTGGTGGCTTGTTGGTAAACGGGCGCACTTGTGCGGGGGAGGTCGTGGGGTTGAACCCCGACCTCGCCCCTTTCGGTGCACACCATTTGCTCATTTGAACCATTGTAATCGGAATTTGGCATATTTCTTCTGACTCTGGTTAATTTAATTGAAATGTCACCATATAAATAAAACCAACCATATGGTATAAACCCAAAGTTTAATACGTCGATATATAACCGCTCAAAACCATAGGTTATGCACCCATATTAACTACCATGCAGTTTAATACGCCGATATATAACCGCTCCAAACCATAGGTTATGCACCCATATTAACTACCATGCAGACTTTGGATAGTCTTCGAACTATGGTTTAACCAAACCATTGCAATTTCCATCGTATAGTTTCCAATATAATCTAAACCTTAGGAATAGGAATATGAATTTGAACCTTAAGATAAATAATCATGCCAACCATATAACATAATTAGACCACCATCCATGATATAAGGTTAGTAAACCATAGGTTTTATAATGCCACCACATATCCAGCCTTAGCATTGAAATTTGAGCCTTAGGAGGAAATTTCCATTACAAATAAAAAATATAAAAAATTAATTCAACCTTAGGAGGATATTGGGCAATTTCACCTTCACAAACCGAACTGGTGAATCCAACTGTGACACTTGTCACAGTCCCATTGGAAAAAAACTGAAGAAGATTCTCTGCATGTTGGTTGGGTTGCCATGTCATCAGCTTGTACCCGTTCTACAAATGTGTGTGTGTGTGTGTTTTTTTTTCCTGTTCTGAACAGCGATCAACAGACTATAACTTCTTCATCTGAACTTGGTTTTCGACGAAATGAGTTGCGTTGGATTCCTGGAGATGGGTCGGTCGCTGTCGTTCTAGTTTGGTGCAATTCTGAGCACTTTGAATTTTGAGCTAATTTTTGCCCCTAATCCAGATTTCGATCAGCGTTGTCTAATACATATAATGTATAGAGATCAGAACAAAAATGCATAACCAAGGAGGATTTAAATGGCCTCTACAACCAAACATCACTAGTCACTACTGCTAAACAAGGCAAGATCATTTGACTTAGACTCTGAATCAGAGTCAGACAGGGAAACCCATGGCTCCACCTCACTATTGCTCCAAAAAGTAACTCCAACTCTTCACAAACTCCTCACAAATGCTCACACAAATGCAACGACATAGTTGTGAGTAAATGTGAGGGGGTTGGGTCACTTTTATAGGCTTGGGAGAGGGGTAGAGGCATTAAGAAAAAAAAAACCAAAAAACAAATGTGAGGGGGTTGGGTCACTTTTATAGGCTTGGGAATGGGGCAGAGGCACTAAGAAAAAAAAGTTGAATTTAAAGTCCGTGTTGTCACCTTTTTTCCCCACGAACTAGCTCGGCTGGTTTAATACGGGCTCGGGCAAACCGGCTGAATCAGTGTCCGGCTTGGCCGGTTCGGTAACAGACCCGCCGTTAGACCAGTTTTTCTACCTAGCTAACACGGGAAGGGGTCTGGCTCGATCTACCAGGACGAATCCAATTCAAAACGACCTAGTTTTAAAACATTGGTTACGTGTCATACTTGTTAAAACCTGACAACAATAATGAAAGTCTCGACATTATATTCCTCCTATCATAAATTAGTATTAAATTCACCAAGCTCCCCTTAAGGTTTGTGCTTTCTAATTCATGTTTTTTCCCTATTTGTGTCTCAATTATGTTAATGTCATGTTCCAATAACAATATAACAAATAAATCTGCGAGGAAGGCCATCAAGACATTGGTAATTCCACTAAAAAACACATGCTCTATACTCCTTCTCTTTGTGGTTTGAGGACCTTTGCAATTATGAAACTATGATATTCATAATAATAACATTTTTTTTGTAAATTAGGCAAATTTGTATTACTGATCAAAAAAGATTACACAGTCCCAACTTTTGGTGTGTTGCTAGGAAACTAGACAAAAAGTATAATATCAAGTTTGAAGTCTTAAAAATAGACCCAAAAATTAAGTAATAAGTAACTAAATAACAAAGTCTTACATTGCCTATAACACCGGAATTAAAATATTATAGTTGTCGTGTGCAAACCGACCAAATCTGCATTCTTTACCTATAAAGAAAAATAGATAAACTGCAGATAATGTTATTGATTTAGAGTCCACTTAGATAGGACAGGGGTTTGCTCATCTTCTTCACTATTGTAATATTCCGGGTTTACCAATTTCTTGGCATATACTAAAATTTTTTTGTCCATTTTGTTTATTTGTTGTTGCAAAGCGCTAATGCAAATAAGAATCTATTTATGGGATTCATTCCACTACATCAACATCTTTCCCATAATAGATTTTACTCGAATATAAATGTCCACTATTTGCATGTATTGGTTTTTCCTAATATGAGTGTTGCCCGAGGAACCCACTACCCCACTTCTTTTTCCATATGTGTATTAGAAAAAAAATTGCATTACACTCGAGCTTCTCATTCAACAACTTCCAATTCCTCCTGAATCGAGTGAGGATTAAGCTCCTAGAACTTGTGGGAAGAGGATTTCACATTATATTAAGCTTAGGTACGAGGATATTTGTATCTTCTACTAGGGTCTAGGGAAAATGAGTGAAGCCACTTCTTGGCATGGTTAAAGACATCGAAATAAGGCAAGGGGGAGGTGACGTTGTTTATTAGGGAGTGAGTGTGAGTTAAACAAGGGAAAAGTAAGAAAATATGTTGAAGGAAGAGCAGGGCACCAACATGGGTGGAAAGCGGGAGAACTAGAGAAAGCTAAGAATCCAAGGCCCAGGGGTGAACATAGAACGGGAGGAGGTCTACAAAGTGTAATCAATAGAGAGCAGAAGAAAAATTACAGAAGGGTTGGATGGATCATGCCAAGAGAAGAGAAAGATGGAGATGAGTGTTGGGTGACATGGAAAAGGAAAGAGAATGAGGTTAGTAGTAGAGGAGATCCATAAGGGAACCAAAAAACAAAGGTTGTAGAGCTAAAAGCGAGGCTGGAAAACATAGAAATAACAGAGCACGTAACTATTTAGCCAACACAAAGTTATAATCCTTACCTTGTTAAATCTCCACTAGTGTTAGGGGGTAGATTACTTAAAATAATAACATTGTTTGAGATGGATATGGATATTTCAAGTAAAGCAAAGGAGAAAAAAGGGACTAGATATTTTAAGAATACTTGCCGCACGTGGACTAGATTGTCTTGAGTTTTTTGTTGTATTTTCTTAATGATGACGAACAAGGTTTTTGATCTATACATGCAAGGATAAATGGCATAATGACCACATTCGTCATTTAAGTATGAATTGGTAACAACAAAAACACAATTTTTTCCTTTCAAACATAGTTTTAGGGGCAATTTTTTTCTTATATTGTAGGTTATGAATGCATCTAGTCGTTATATGTTTCAAATTTGATGAAAATGCAAAATAAAATAGTTCCCATTGATCTCAATAAGCTATGCAATCAATATCAAATAAATGGGAATATCTTAACAAGTGATTGTAACGTCCCCACCCCACATTTACCCAATTTCAGTGGTATGCCAGGGTAAACATGAGACAAAGAGTTACTATGACATGACCCGACCTCCAAGATTCAATTATGAAAATGGGGCGAACAACTGTGACTTACTGACCACAAAATGACATCCTACAGGACTTCTAGAACACCCAGGGGCCAAAGAACCACCCCAGGTTATCAAACCCTGAGCTAGATAACTCTTTTAATGACCTAGACCGGATAGTTCTTTCAATTACTTAGACTCCCAAATACATGCACAAGCCTGCATGAGTGTAGTTGTGACCCCCCAACTGCATGCACAAGCCTACATGAGTACGGTTGTTGTTGAAGAATTTAACTAGGTTCGGTCTCCATAAATGTATTTGAGTAATTATGTAATATAATTATCAAAAGAATGAAAATAAAATTTTATAATTATTATTATGACTTATTAAAGCATGGGTTTCATGCTTGGGTCATCATGTTTTTAGGTCAATGTCCCCATTGAGGACTTCTAGGATTTATTCAGAGTCAATAAAGTCATTGTACATTTAAAGAGACCCTTCTTAGGCTTTTGAGTCATGTAAAAAGGATTATTTTTTAGTCAAAAATGAATTATGACACCTCCACACCAAATCGGCCTCAATTTGGGAAATTAGACACCAACAAAATCCTATATATAGAAGCAGTTCAAATTCATTTGGAGCACACACTATCACACTAGTTCGATATCAAGAAGGAAGCTGAAAAAATTGTGAAGTGAGGGAAGGGGGGCTAAAAGAAGTGCGAGGTTGGAGAGGAAGGAAGATTTTTTCAAAATCAAAGTTTTAAGCCATTAATCTCTCACACGTGTGGGATATCTAGGGAGATCGAAGTTTTTAATGCCACATCGAAATTGATGCTTCAAGTTGCTACCAGATCGAAGATTCCACTACTAAGTTGAAGCTATTGCTGCCAGTTTTCATTCTCTTAAGTGAAGGTGTTGTTCCAAGATCGAAGTCATTACATTAGGATCAAATTTGTTAGGTCGAAGACAAGTGCTCCATCATAATGTTGTCCTTGCTGCTACAAGGTTGAAATTCTGCATCAAAGAGAGAGCTGACTTGTTGTTGAGGAAGTCTTTGTCTAAGTCTAGAGTCTCGGATTATCTTAGGAAAACTATTGAAGGAAGAATGATTGACTGGGTTTTCCCCTAGAGTAGGGTTTTGCCCTGATTTTCCACCTATATCTAGTGTACTTGATCCTTGTGCTACTATTTTGGTAATTGCTTTATGAATTAAGATAAAATAAGAACATACAGATAATAAGAACATCGCAAGTAATTATCAAGGATAAGAAAATGCTTTGCCTTTGTGATTTTCTAACATAGTTTCAGAGCTTTGGTGAAGAAATAAGAAAAAGGTAGCTTAAGGATCTATTGAGAGGAAGGAATCTCAAGAAGTTGATCAAGCAAACATAAAAGGAGACCTTATAAAGGAAGAAGTTTGTTATCTTTAAGGACAATGTCTAACACAATAAAGGGAGAAAACAAGTTAGAATGAGCATCAAATTATAGGTCATGGAAAAAGAGAATTTATCCCATTCTTGAAAAGAACAAATTCTTTGATTTAGTCAAAGGAAGAGTGTAGAAACCTACTGAAGAATCGAGTGAAGCGGAGAAGGCGAAGTTCAGAGAATCTGAAATATTGGCCCTGACACTAATTGTACAAGGCATAAAGGACAATCGTATCCCATACATATCCAACATAAACCATGCTCAATAAATGTATGAAGCCCTTTCAAAGTTGTTTACTATCAAGAACATTAGTTAAGTAGCAAGTTTTAAGAATGAGCTAAGGACTACAAAAATGACTAAATATGAAAGTGTGGATTCCTTCTTTGTAAGGATGGCTAGAATTATAGATGACCTTATAGCCACAGATGAAACTGTACTGGAGAAAGAGCTAGTGATAACTGCATTATTGGGGTTACCGGCAACTTGGAGTGCTTTTGCTTCATGAATAAACAGTTGGAAAGAAACTCCCACATTTGAAGATCTATGGAATGCTTGCAGCCAAGAAGAGATGAGAATCACATTAGCATCAAACAATGAAGAAGTTTCAAATGGCTACATTGCTTATCATAAGAAAGGAAACTTAGAGAATTCAAAAGGACCAAGAAGGAAGGTTGACATGTCCAAAATAGAATGTTATCAATGTCATAAAATGGGTCATTACAAAAGTGATTGTCCTGAAAATCCAAAGAATAAGAAGAGGGACATGGACCAATCCAATGTTGCTGAATAAGCATCTCCCAAGAAGAATAAAACTGAAGAATCATATATAAGATACTTGCACTATTAAGTCCTTTGCCTAAGTTTTAGTTATTTTAGTTTTGTATTTCTTAATTTTTAGTATTTGTAGATTTAACATATTTTTGGAAAGACATTTTTGAATTGTTTTTAGGTATCTCTCGAGTTTGGAGGGAGCCCTCACCAATCTCCAAATATAAGTATCTTACTCCTTTTTAGTTTCGGTTTCCTTACTTAACCAAGGTTGTTTATATTAAATGCTAATCACATTTCTACTTCTATTTCCTTATTTAGGAAAGACTTACCAAATTCTCAAGGATTATGAAAGAAGGAATCACAAGACAAAGCATTAGGATTACATGGTTTGTTAAGAAAAAAAGGTATTCCTTAGACCATAAGATTTAATCTCTGCATGATAAAGGTCTACTCATTCATTTTGATAATACATTCTACATTACTAACATTGTTGTGTCTAGCTCTCTTGAATCTTAAATATTCTTGACTGGGTGATTCATCATTAGATAAATCTACCCTTCTCATATCTATAACCATTCTTGTGACAGGTTCTTTGTAAAACCCTAACCTAAGGGCATGTTGATATGTGAAACCCTAGCCTAATTAGGGTTATTGGTGAAAATGTTGTTTTTGATGTTTAAAGTTGTGATGTTTGGGGTTTTGGTATGGTTATGAAAACCCCAAATTGTTAGGGTTGAATGGTGCTATGTGAAATCCTAAACCTTTGAGGTTTTGATAAATTAGGGATTTCTATGTTATGTATTGAAACCCTATATGTTTAGTGTTTGGTAGGGTTTATGAGCAAGACCCTTATTAGATAATGTCATAGGAATGAAACCCTAGACATATGTTTGCCCAGCTAATCAAATATGTTAGATGTTTGAATTTGCTTGTGTCATTGGGTTTGACTAATTTATATGATATGCTCCTAGATATATGTGTTGACCTAATTATTGGTGGCCATAAGTCCTAGGGTTTTGAACTTAGCCCTAGTCAAAGTTTGATACTCTAAGATGATAGTGTTTATGAATCATAGGGTTTTGTAACTAAACCTTAGTAGAAGTTCAATTCTCTAATATATGACGACAATCTGAAATTGATTTATGATTGGTTTTCGTTATTAAAGCTCAAAGGCTTATGTATGAATTGTAGGGTTTGCACTAAATTCTAGTAGGAAGTCTAACATATTAATTCTGAAAGTTGTTAGATGCATTGTTATACTTGTTTGAATTGGTTCTAGGGTTTTCTATGTGAAATAATTCATCATATCAAGAGATGTTGAAGCCCTAGATATATTGAGATTGATTTGTTGATGTGATTTAGGGTTTGTAACAGAACCTCGGCATGAAGTTTGAAATATAGAAATATGTGTTTCTTGTTGATTGTGTTCCATCATTATATGAATTTTTAATATGGCTAACTTCATGCTTCTATAGTTTTGGTGGTACCCACTATCTAAGTTGTGTAGGCACATAATGGTGAAGATGTTCGTAAGTAAAGCATGATACGATGATGGTCAAAAGGATGGAAGACATTCTCAAATGTCATAAAAAGAAGATGATCTCCCTAAGTTGAGAGGGAGCTTAGATAGAAGAAATTTCCTTAAGTTAAGAGGGAGGGCATGTCACGGTCATGATAAATACCTCGAAATAAATTGAAGAATGCAAGGAGGATCTGATCAAAGAA
This sequence comes from Pinus albicaulis, assembly GCA_034641835.2. Lineage (NCBI taxonomy): Eukaryota > Viridiplantae > Streptophyta > Pinopsida > Pinales > Pinaceae > Pinus > Pinus albicaulis. Next base: position 670,505,940 of record CM076577.1, on the reverse strand, counting down.
TATGTTGTTGCTCGTGAAGTAGGAAAGAAAATTATATGAGTGAAGGAATCTTCTGAAAGTCCTCCTGGGATAAAAAGCAAAAAGCAACATCAAGTTGTTTGAAAGACCTCAGAGGTTTGAAAGACCTCAGAGGTTTGTAATTATTTATATACATTTGGAAGTTTGTTACTAATTAGGGTTGTGTCTATACATGTAAATCTCTCGAAGGTTTGCTAAGTTTAATTAGGATATATTTGTTTGTTCAAGAAGGATTTGATACTTTTTGAAATAATCGAGAGTGTTAAGACTTTGTAAGTGACACATTGCATGGATGTATGATAGGGAGGGTGGTGTTGGTCATAGAGCTCTGACCTCGGATACACACTTGGATCCATGGGTTGATGGTTAGTAATTCATGATGTTACCTAGAGAGGTTGAAAGCTTTAGTCCATCTTAGTCCCACCTTGGATAAATTTCCCTAGTGAGGAATCTAGTCCTTGGCATTGCGGTGCCTAAACTTATGAGGGACCTTTGATAGATTGCCCTAGTCAGGAATCTAGTCCATGGAATTACAGTGCCTAAAATTATTCACAGTTCATATAGTTTGAGATCTTCCTTGTACTTGTTATGAATACCTCCCTAGTTAAGAGGGAGTGTTGAAGAATATAACTAGGTCCAATCTTCATAAATGTATTTGAGTCATTATGTAATATACTTATCAAAATAATGAAAAGAAAATATTATTATTATACTATGACTTATTAAAGCATGGGTTTCATGCTTGTGTTATCATGTTTTTAGGTCAAAGTCCCCATTGAGGACTTCTAGGATTTATTTGAGTCAATAGAGTCACTGTACATTTAAAGAGACCCTTCTTGGGCTTTTGAATCATGTAAAAAGGAATATTTTTAAGTAAAAAATGAATAATTACACCTCCACACCAAGTCAACCTCAAGGAGATCAAGTTGGCATCAATCTGGGAAATTCGACCCCAATATATAGAAGCAGTTCGAATTCATTTGGAGCACACTCTCTCACACCAGTTCGATATCAAGAAGGAAGCTGAAAAAAGTGCAAAGTAAGGGAAGGAGGGCTACAAGATGTGCGAGGTTGGAGAAGAAGGAATAATTTGTCAAAATCAAAGTTTTAAGCCATCTATATCTCACACGTGTGGGCTATCTAGGGAGATCGAAGTTTTTGTTTCCACATAAGTTGCTGCCAGATCGCATTTTCCACTACTAAGTTGAATTTGTTGCTACCAATTTTTTCTATCCAAAGTGAAGGTGTTGTTCCAAAATCAAAGTCATTACATCAAGATCAAATTTATCAGGTCGAAGACAAGTGCTACATCATAGTGATGTTGTTGCTGCTGCAAGGTCGAAATTCTGCATCAAAGAGAGAGCAGACTTCGTGTGGAGGAAGTCTTTGTCTAAGTCTAGAGTGTTGGATTATCTCATGAAAACTATTTAAGGAGGAATTGTAGATTGGGTTTTCCCCTATAGTGGGGCTTTTCCCTGGTTGTTTGCTTATATCTGGTGTACTTGATCCTTGTGCTACTATTTTGGTAATTGATTGTTGAATCAATATAAAAGAATAACATAAATATAATAAGAAAATCACAAGTAATTATAAGCGATAAGAAAATATTTTTTCCTTTCTAGTTTTCTAATAGTTGTGACCCTCCAACCATATACACAAGCCTGCCTGAGTGCGGTTGTAACCAAAAATACTTAGTTCAGAAGGTGCAGTCCCGAGATTTGAGCCACAATTCTAGGCCAGCCTCCAGACCACTGCCTGGAACTTGCTTGTACTTTTCAAAATGATAAGTAACTTAATGAGAAGGCTAAACATACACACTTGAATCAGAAACTTGTCCCAACTAGGCCTAACCATGACAATAATTTCGTCAAACATATGGTGAACATGTAATCTACAGGTCATGACTGCATATCTGCATAGGAGTCTGAAACTTATTTGAGAATCACCAAGAAGGTATAATGCCCTCTCATAATAGTTGCATTCACATTTTTTAGCCCATGCATTCATTAAACATCAAATACTTATCAAATTCTGAACAAGACATAGCTAGAGTACATTGCAAATCAATGCTTATAACCAACACATAATCAAATTATTAACCATGACATAACAACCATCAAATCACCATAATAACAAGTACAAGCACTCGTAGATTACAATAGGAAAATAGCTCTGTTATGCAGGAAATCCCTTCTTTGAAAAGAAGTGATCCCTCTAGCTCAATGAGTGGGTCTAGTAACAATCATGACAAAGGATACACACTTTCCTAGATTAACATTGAAAGTAAAACGAGGGGGAGAGATGGCCTACCTCGCTCCTTATGCAGTCATTTCTTCGTTGTCGATGTCGATCCTTTTGCTTCCAGGCTCATTCCTCGCTATTCCATCTATGTTTGAGTACCTTTTAATAATATCACACGAAAAAAGATGAAAGATACATAGTATTTGTGTTTCAAAGCAAACTACATGACAGATCAAGGAGTACCATGCTAAACCAATTAACGTTAACAGATTTATGGGAAGAAAAATATACTTTGTATTATCAAATGAACAAAGGGCAGATTACAATTGGTACCTTGATGTTGAAGGCCTCCTTCGAAGTGGTGATCCAAGTCCAAGCCATGCTCTTCAATCTCTTCTCCTCCTTTGTCAAATCGGCAGCATGTAGGCGCAATCAGGCAGAAGTAAGGAAACTAGCAATGACCAACCAAGGCTCACTAGCATGGCACTCTCTTGTAGCAGAGATGAGGAGGTTAAGGATGCACTAATAAGGGAGAAGGCCTTATCTAAAAGCATAAAATATTGGGAGATAATAAAAAGGGTAAAAAATGGGAGTATTCGACCATATTCTCAACCAACAAATACCAGAACTTCGTTATCAATAATTCTAGAGGCTGAAGCTTCTGCTCCATTTTTGCAAAACCTACCTGAAGAGGACCAGCGCGACTTTACTGCTAAATTCCTGCGCTGGTAGCGTTGTTCACAGGATAGGGACAGGGTGACAAGTGTGAGCTTATAGAGGAGAGAACCGCGTTGGGCTTGCAAAATAATGTTTTTCACAAACTTTTCAAAAAAGGTTCAGGGCATTTCTCTCTTAGGTCTTCAGGGATATCTTAAGCATGTTGTCCAATATGAACAAGTTTATACAGATTTTGTCTCTTTGCGATGTTTGTGACATGAGAGACACAAAACACTTGTGATAAGAACTGAGGAATGCGACAAAATACTGTGTAAAAGATGCCCCCTAAAGCATGAAAGCGAAACCATAAGTGATGGTTGAATCACTTTACCAACGATGGAAAGGACTTTGGAAAACCATCGTGAGGAGACCTATCAATCAAACACAATATAATATATGACATCTCTGACATAAACATGTCTAATAACATATCTCTGAATAGGCATCGAATAACACATGAACCCGCGATATGGGCATAACCATATGTCTGAAAGAGATAATGGAAATGGATCCACGGTATGGTCGCAACCATCCTTATAGAAAGGATCATGTGTACAATCATGAATATTCAATCACTCCAAGGATCCTGGATAATAATACATGGGATTTAGGGTCTTTGTCTCTATCTCGATCCACCCACTGTATGAATCTAAGCATGTGAATAGATGTGTTGATGTCGAACATCGTAGAAACCACCTGATTATCGGTCGATGATGTAAACCATTAACAGGCGTGAGAGAAACCACCAAAAATGATGATAACCTCCAAGGTACGAAAACACAATCGACATGTGTGAATGAGTGAGTTGAATTCAAAAACTTGCGGAATCATCCGATCGAAGGCCAATGAAGTGAACATGTCGTCGAACATGAAGAACTTACCATTGAGGCATACAAGCTCCAAGGTACTGAAAAGGAGTTTCTAAATCATATTCCTGGATAATAAGCTGAGGTCGACAGGAAGTGATTCGTCGAAGGAGGGCCATAATGATTCCCACATCATCGACATGAACAAAAAGGAGTTCTCAAGATGATAGGAGTGATTCAGGATTGTTGCAGAGAGGGTCAATAAGTAGAGGATGTTTGACTTTACAAATATGAGTTCCCTTAAACATATCGGCAACACGACTTAAGAATTTGGTAGCATTTCACTCAAATTAGGGTCAAAGGTCATGGTGACAATACATAATGATCAAATGAGAGGAAAATGGATTTCCCAAACCCGGGTAGGCAAGTGACGAATAAAGGATATCGCTAACCCGAAACGAAATGAAGATGAGTGTCATGTTCAAGAGTGACATGATGTCTTTGGTACAAAATACAAAATATACTTCACTTCCATTTCGCCCGCTAATTTCTAGCGAGTACCTCTTTATTTTTTATAGCAAGCTTGAAGAGGATACCATATGCTTAGCGTATAAGTTCACCCTTCAGATGAATCCATCCTAGTAAGTTTAATGAGCCCTAGGAAGGAGTAGCTTGGTCTCGTCATGGTGGAAAGTCCTTCGTCGTTTAATTTTTATGAGTTTGACAAAGGGGTAACTTAGTATCTTTTTAATATTTAGGGAGTTTGAAAAAGAGACGGAAAATAAAACTCTAAAAGGTGCCCTTTTCGCAAATAGTATCTCAAATCTGGAAAGGTTGAAAACAATATCCGAGAGAACCTCTTGATCATGATCGACCAAGGTATTCATTTTCCGTAATTAATAAACCTCGGCCCAAAAAAGGGTTAAACTTATACTGATAAAACGTAAATTCATTTACTTTAACGAGTTCGAAATGACAAGTGCTTGACAATCTTTTCATATTTTTTGAGTGTGAAAAGAGCTGAAAGAGGACTCCTCTTGGAGGAATGAGTGCTATAAAAAGGTAGCAACTAATTTCGGTGATGGTGGAACTGCTCAAAGCTCATAAAGGTTAAGAGGCTGGCTAACAATACCACTCATCGCAATGGTTCCCCAGGCAAGGGTAAAAAGCCAAGTGAAAGCGTATGATTGGCCAAAAAAGATGATGACAATGGAAGCATAAAACCAAGGATCATCTGGCAGAAGAGTCTGATAAAAATGAAATCACAAGATATAAGATGAAAATGGTTTCATTTTTATAGAAGCTTGAAACATGGGAAACTATTCTTGAAAATGGTTTCTTTTTTACACAAGCTTGAAACGAAGGAAAAACTATGCTTGAGATTGGTTTCAATTTTACACAAGCTTGAAACAGAGACAAACTATGTTTCGAATGAGTTTGTATGCCCCCTAATCTTCATCTCATTCACCTAAGTAAATTGTGGGTTACTAATAGGTGGATGGAATGAAGGTTCATTTACGAGATCAAGTGAAAGGCTCAACTGGTAATTTACGAGATCTATTCAAAGACTTGAATTGAAAGGGGATTTGTTTCATTTTTAAAAGAGCTTGACACAGGAAAATAACTATGCTCATCGGAACTGGTTTCATTTTTTAATGAGGTTGACACAGTAAAATAACTATCGTCATGACACCTTGTTTTATTTTTAACGATCTTGACACAAGAAAAGGAACTCTACTCCAAAGACCTTGTTTCATATTTTAAGGAGCGTGACACAAGAATAGGAACTCTGTTCCGAAGACCTTGTTTAATTTTTTAAGGAGCTTGACATAAGAAAAGGAACTCTGCTCTGAAGACCTTGATCACCACCCATAAGAGGTCATGGCTTCCAAGAGGGTCTCATCAGATGGGAGAACAACACTCTGGAAGGGACACACATCAAGGGATCTAATGGAAATATCATGTTCCAATGCCCCTAGTACATGATATAGTCTATCACCGACTATATCATTAATAAATGCGGGCATGGAACAGGTTGCCACATAATTAACCTGTGGTGGGGAAGTTACCACTTGCATGTAAGGTCCATTTAGGGATGACGGTTAACTGGGATCCAAATTAGGACCAATGAACGAAAGTTGATCAATGGTCACAATTCTTCCTTCATGTGGGAAGTGGATCACACGAAAGAGAGAAGAGGCAAGAGCTCCTATGACATAAATATAGTCATGGCCAAGGAGTAAATTAAAATCTAGGGGACCTTGAACAACCATCACGTCTATATAGATAGTCTTTCCTCCCAAAGTAATAGGCAACTTCAGAAGGATCCCTAACAGTTGACTAGTTCCTCTACTAAAAGGCAACATATTCTGGGTAATAGGCACAAGTTGCGGAGAACCTAAAGCTTGCTAAGCAGTTGATAACATAATACTAATAGATGCACCTTCATATATTATTGTGCTAGGTACAACCACATTATAGGCTTGTATTGTGATCTCAAAGGGCATGCAAGAAGGCAGACGATATCCTTCTAGTTGACTCTAATCAAAAGAAGTGACTAGACCACTTGGAGGGAGTGTTGTGGGAACGGGAGAACAACCGCCTTTTGTTACGGGAACGGGAGGATCGCCCTCCTATACCATGGGAATGGGAGGATTTCCCTCCAATTCATGGGAATCTGAAGAAAAAAAAAGAACCCGAGTGGTATGGGGTGCAATATCTATAGGAAAGGTCTGATCAACTGAAGGTGGAATCAGGTCAATCATTTTCTCAACCAATGGTTGGTCGGGAACATGCTCATGGGATTCACTTTAGGAGACAGTGGGATTGACCAGAGATGAATTCTAATCAATCACTGAATCAACTAGCAAAGGATCAGGGGAAATATTCTGGTAGCCAGTAGGAAGACAGGGTTGAGAAATTGTAACTGTTTCCAATACTTTGGAGGCTTCATCCATATAAGGACAAAGGTGAATGGGATGATTTCCTTCACATAACTTACATGGAAATTTGAATTTGCGGGATTGGTTGGAAGGTTTTTCAACATCATTTGCATCAGTAGTGATGGTCGCTTGGTTGCCCCATTGCTTAGTTTGCATCTTCTTCTTCTTAGCTTCCTGGTTACTAAATCCATACTTTCACCAGGCGAAGAAGGCGAGGGGTCAAATTTAGAATCAACATGAGGTTAACATTGTTCAGGTGGAGGCGAACTCGGTTGAGAAGCAGCTTGGACATTTGGAACCATAGGGGTTGAAAATAACCAAACTGGAAAACCAATGGTTAATCCTGGGAGGGACAACGTTGCCATATAGGGAGCATCAACATTTCCAACAGAAGGAAGAGGACCAAGATTCCCATTCGAGGGGATTCCTTGATTCGTAAACTCAGGAACTGTTGCCATTAGTCTCAACCTAACATATGCTAAGGAGTTGTGCAGGGGTAAGATATCTCTACAGACATTAAATTTTAGAATTAAACAAAATAAATCAAAAGGGTAATCTAGGAAAAAACATTTACCAAGTATTCATTAACTGCAATATACACCTTGGTGAACCAAGGAATTGACGTACGATATCGAATCTCCCTGAATGTCGTGTTTAGTGTATCACGTCTACAAGGCGGCCGACTTGGTTACATATGGCAGGATTGCAACCTAGTGGGGTCTCCCAAAATATATGCGACGGTACGTGGGAGCTTGGTTCGTAGTAATGTTGTATAATGTGTAGCCGTTCGATGAGAGTGTCCCCATGTACTTACCATAAGTGGAGCATAGTCCTATCTACTTCTATACGTGGGACGAGATATCACCCCCAGGATGCAACACAAGGTGTTAGTGATAGCTGCTACATTTTACGACGTTGAAACACATCTCTAGCCTAGACCTCTGAGTATTTGTGTTAATTCCAAATTCTCCTTAGCTTCATTGAGGTTTATTTTAATGTTGATCTGGAATTAAGTTTCAATTCTGGGATCAAAATGATGTCACCTGAATTTCTAAGATGCAACTAAATGGGAAAAATAATTATTTTGATTTCAATGAAAGCTAAACTAATAAGGGAAGAGATCGCAAAGAGTGATGCATCAAACGATAATGCAACAAACAAAATGCCCCCCAACTAGCTTTCACTTTTTACTTTCCAAAAATGTAGATTCTAAAAAGTAAAATGATTTCACTTTCACTATCCCAAATGCAACTTATTCAAAAGTTAAATGATTTCTACTTTCACTATATATATATATATATATATATATATATATATTTCGCTTTGAATGATTAAAATGCAACTAATGCAATTAATGCACTTAAAAAGCTTTCACTTATTGAAAAATTGTAATCTGTTCTCAATAAGAAATTTAGAAAACTAGCCTTTCAATGCAAGTGATCTTATGCATTTAACGAAAAGTAATTTTTGAATTGAAAACTAAATAGATGCAAAACCTGATTTCATTGAGCAAACACAAATTTCACTATTGCCCTATAGCAAAGAAACAATATTTCTTGATTGACATAAGTAGTAAACATAGATTTTAATTGACTTGCAACAACAAGAATCAACCAAAATAGGAATTTTACCACTTAAATCACAAGAACAATTTATTCTTCTCAAAGAGACTTCAAACGCCCAAAGCAGTAAATAATGTAATCAAAGAAAATAAAACACTTCAAATACCCATACACACTAAGGGTTTTCCATAAGAGACCCAAAAATCTCTATTTTCTAAGACCAACGCGATCCACCAGTTAAAACCAATGGTCTGCAGCGCGACTGTTCTAACAAAAACCAGCGCTGGTAGCTCGACTGTGTCTATAAAAACACGCGCTGAGCAAGGAAAACAGGGATAAAACATGCAATATCTGAAGAAAAACTCTAGACTTTATACTTTTAAACACTAACAAGCCAGACTATACACTGGAAAATAAGCTAAACAAGTTGTCGCTCAATGGTTGGCCAAACTAAGCATGAAAGCAAAAATAAGAAGAAGGTGAAAAGGGTGTAAGATTCCCCATCGGAGTCACCAATTTTTTATGCATGAAATCCCTTATTCGGAAAGAAGCGATCCCTTTATCCAAATGAGTGGGTCTAGTAACAACCATGACAAAGTATACAAGTTTTCCTAGTTTAACATTGAAAGTAAAATAAGAGAGAGAGATGGCCTACCTCTCTCCTTATGCAGTCATTTCTTCGTTGTCGATGTTGATCCTTTTGCTTCCAGGCTCGTTCCTCGTTATGCCTTCTGCGGCCAAGTACCTGTAAATAAGATCACACGACACAAGATGAAAGATACATAGTATATGTGTCTGAAAGCAAACTACATGACAGATCAAGGAGCATCATGCTAAAACAATTAGGATTAACAGATTTATGGGAAGCAAAGTATACTTTTTATTGTCAAATGAACAAAGGGAAGCTTACAACTAGTGCCTTGATGTTGAAGGCCTCCTTAGGAGTGGTGATCCAAGTCCAAGACACGCTCTTCAATCTCTTCTCCTCCTTTGTCAAATCGACAACATATAGGTGCAATTAGACAGAAGTAAGGAAACCAACAATGACCAACCAAGACTCACTAGAATCGCACTCTCTTATAGCAGAGCTCAAGAGGTTGAGTATCCATTAATGAGGGGGAAAGGCATTATCTCAAATGGAAAAATCTTTGGAGATAATATCAAGGGTAAAAAATGGGAGTATTCGACCATATCCTCATCCAATAAGTACCAGAACTTCGTTCTCGAGAATTCTAGAGGCCGAAGCTTCTGCTCCATTTTTGGAGAACATGCCTGAAGAGGACAAAAGCAACTTTACTATTGAATTCACTCGCTGGCAGCACCTTTCACAGTATAGGGACATGGTGACAACGCGAGCTTATAAAGGGGAGAACTGCGTTGGTCTTGCAAAGTAAGGTTTTTACAAACTTTGGAGAAAATCTCTAAGAAATTTCTCTTTTAGGTATTCAGGGATATATTAAGCATGTTGTCCAGGATGAACAAGTATATACACCTTTTGTCGCTTTGTGATGTTTGAGACATGAGCGACACAAAAGACGACACTTGTGATAAGAATTGAGGAATGCAACAAAATATTGTGTAACAAATGCCCCCTAAAGCATGAAAGTAGAACCAAAATTGATGGTTGAATCACTTTACTAGCTATGGCAAGGACTTTGGAAAACCACCATTAGGAGAGTCAATCGAATACAATACAATATATGACATCTCTGACATAAACATGCCTAATAAATTATCTCTGAATAGGCATCAAATAACACATGAACCCACTGCATGGGCACAACCATCCATCTGAAAGAGATCATGGAAATGGATCAACGGTATGGTCGCAACCATCCATATAGATTGGATCATATGTACAATCATGAATACTCAATAACTCCACATAGCCTGGATAATAACATATGGGATCATGGGTCTTCATCTCTATCTCGATCCACCCATTGTACGAGTCTAACCATGTGAATAGATGTGTTGATGTTAAACATGGTAGAAACCACTTGATTAATGGTCTATGATGTAAGCTGTCAACAGGTGCGAGAGAAACCACCAATAATGATGATGGCCCTCAAGGTACTACAACACAATATACAAGTGTGAATGAATGATTTGAAGTAGAACACTTGCAAAATCATTCGATCGAAGGCCAATGAGGTGAACCTGTCGTCGAACGCGAAGAACTTACCATTGAGGCATGCAAGCTCCAAGGTACTGAAAAGGAGTTTCTAAATCATCTTCTTGGATAGTAAGTTGAGGTCGACAGGAAGTGATCCTTCAAAGGAGGGCCATAATAATTCCCACATCGTCAACAGGAAACAAAGGAGTTCTCAAGATGATAGGAGTTATTCAGGATTATTGCAGAGAGGGTGAAATAAGCAAAGGATGTTTGAATTTACAAATAAGACTTCTCTTGAACATATCAGCTACACTACTTTGGAATTTGGTAGTATTTTACTCAAAGTAGGATCAAAGGTCAAAGGTCAAAGTGGGATTGTCAAAGATTTTTGCTTAGGTGGTTGGGGACCGAGTTGATGATGTGCTAGAGAAAGATATCGATATTTTGGGTTGTATGAACCTCAAGGGGCCAATGAAAAAACCAATTGATCAACTTGCATAGAGAGGGAAACAAGTATTTTCTCTAATAAATAAATGTACTAGGTCCATTCCTCAACCAAGTATCCCTCCAAATGAAGGGTATGAGCCCCTACCCAAGTTTGATGACTAAGATGACCTGTCCTACTTGAAACTTGACTTAAGTACTAGAAGAAACCTTGTTTGTTTAAATAGTTTATGAGGGGGATTGAGAGGGTATGGGAGTCCCTTCTCCCAATCCAAGTATCTCTCCCAATAAGGACTTTGGTGCCATCGCCTATTGACCATCAAAGACCATTTATAATGAGGTGGACCTAATTTATGATATCCCTCCATACTATTGACCCATTCAAAGTTTTTTACCTGGAAATCTGAGCGAGTCCATATTAGAGGAGGGATGAATGTAATTTTTTTCCATTATCTAAGACCTTAGTACCTCTCCATTTATGAGTTTCCAAGCTCCTTTTTCTGCCAGTGCCTTTGAGAACCAATTTAAATTCTTTAAGCCCCAACCTCGTAATGCTTTTAGGAGGGCTATTGAAGACCATGCCATGAGAGTGAAGGGTCTACAATATTTTTTACCCACCCAAATATATCTCAGAGAAATTTGTTTTATTTTTCCTAAGATTCCTAGAGGAATCTAAGCTAGAGATGCCCAATATACTAGGATATCTTCCAATACAACCTTGTATAAAACCAATTTACCAACTCTAGACATCGATCTATTTGACCAATTCCTTATTTTGAGTTCCACATTTGAAATTAGCCATGTCTTATGCTTCTTTTCATAATTTTTTGGCCTGATCCTAATACCCAAATATTTCAGGGAGTCTTCTAGGGGATAGGTGCTTTTGAGAGGATCTCATATACAAGATCAAAGTCATTTTGATGTAGCGCATTCCCAAGGAGAGCCAAATTATCATGATTGATAATTATTCCTATGGCCAAGGAGAAAGTGTCCATTATTTGGGATATAACCTGCAAGCTTCTGACATCCTGATCTGTAAACTGCCGTGAATATTCCACTTGACAGGTCGTCACAACAAATCTGATAATAAAATATTAAAATACTGATTTTTTACACTATTTTTTTTTGTTTTTTTGTTTTTGTTTTTTGTTTTTTTAAATATAACTTTAAGATTTGTAGATTAAACTGTAATTAGTGCATTCATGTGAATATAAATTATTCAGAAAAGTAGAGAACGATAAAATAAGCTCGCACACACATACGATATAAGATATGTTCTCTGGGAAACCCTTTCAGGAGAGAACCCAGCTGAAAGGTGAGGCCGCTTCACTCTCTTTATCTATCTGGAAATATGGCTATAGGTACAAAGAAGTAATGCATGTGGGCCATGGGATGCTACAATGCAAAAATCTTAACTGTGTGCTCTACCTCCAATCTCTCCTAACTATCTTTGATCAAATATGAAACTAAATGCTCTCTAAATAATCGAATGCCTCTTCCTCTTAGTGGCCTGGTTATAACATAGCCCAATAGCCTACTAGTGGTTAACTAGATTTGCAATATAGACTCTTCTAGAGTCTTTTACATCAAAAACACGTGGCTAGCCCCTTTTCCATGAATAATGGAGGCTGAAGCGACATCCACTGAAACTATAGGTGTGAAAACAAGAAGGTAAACTTCTTAGTGGCTTGCATATGGACTCTGTTTGACGCGATTCTTGCATTGTTGGAAAGGTATTTGTGTGTAGAATAGCATGAAAATGTTATATAAAAAGAAACAAATTTTTACCGACAAAAAAACATTGTTTGATGCCTCAAAGTTCTCCCGGAAGGTTTTAGACCCTGTTTCGCAAAACTGTGTCCTTGAGTTGATTCCTCCATTTTTTCCACTCCAAATGCATTGAGATGGATGAAAAACAATATAATGATCCAATTCGGATCACACCTCCCCATTTTGGGAGGATTTTGGTCCCCAAAATATTTTAATGAATGAGGTGAGGAATTTTTTCCGTCCACCTTCTCTCTGGTGTACCATTTATCTTTGCTTGGAAGTTGTCCCTTCAACCCAATATTCCAAAGGTCATGTTGCCCCTATCTTGTAGTTATGGACCTCTTCTACAAAACTATATATTCTTTCAACTCTTCCTGAGCATCTGGTGCCAAATCCTCCAGAGAAGGTAGGACTTGTTCCTCTTCCTGAACTAGCATGGAAGCCTCATAGAATTTCAATTTCTCTACATTCAAAATTGAGTAAATGCACATATATCGTGGTAAACTAAGTTGATATGCATTATCACCCACCTTTTCTAGTATCTCAAAGGGACCATACCTCAGAGCCTTGATTTTTTTACCAGGCCTCTACAACCTCTCTTTGTTCAACTATAACCAAACTCTCTCTCCCACCTTGAATGAATTCTCTGTTTGTGTTGATCACGCCTGGCCTTATACTTCTCATGCGACTTCTACACTATTTCTTGTACCTGTAGATGGATTTGCCTTATATTTTCTATAGATTTTCCAACCCTCAAAGTATCTCCTTTAAGTTCTTCCCTCACTCCTCCTTACTACCCACATGCAATATCCAAAGGTGAAGGTGACAAATATCCAAAACAAGTCTCAAATGGGGACTTTACCGTAGAATTGTGGACTACTCTATTATAATAATGCTATATATATACCAGATTTTCATCCCAGGTCTTCAGATGCTTCTGGTTGTATCCCCTTTGAATATGCACCAAAGTCCCGTTGACTACTTCTGTCTGCCCATATGTCTCTGGATGGAATGTTGTATATCTCTTCAACTTTGTATCTATCTTCTCCCACAATGTAGTCTATAATGCACTGAGAAATATTGTATCCCTGTCTGAAATGATGCACCTTGGTATCCCAAAGTGCACCCAGACCTGTCCAAAGAACAAGTTTGTTGCTTCTTGTTCGCTGATGGTATTTTTACAGGGCATCAAAAGAAACATCTTGTTGAACCTGTCAACTACCACGAACAAGTAGTCATGTCCCTTCCTGGTAAACCTTCCACAAAATCCATGGAAATTATTTCCCAAGGACGAGTGGGTACATGTAAGGGATGGTATAGACCCTGTTTCTTATTGCTAGGCTTGCTGGTACAACAAATCATGCATCCTCTTACGAACCTAGCTATCTGCTCTTGAATATTGGGCCAATACACATACCTATGCAAGTTAGCCACAATATTCTCTTCACCAAAGTGCCATGCAACATTGGAGGTGTGAGCCTCTCTAATATGTTGCAAACACTCACCTTTAGGAACACATAACTTATCCAGCCTGTAGAGTAACCCATCCTGGAGATGGTAGTCAACAGTGTTATCGCCATTGTGCACATGACTCTGACTCTGCAGTTGCTGATACACCTCCTTGAAGTCCTCGTCCTTTGAATATGCCTCTCTGAATGCATCATGGATAAATGGCTCCATGTGCATAAGAGTCCCCAAAGTTGTAATATTTGATGTGGGTGGCCTTGACAACATGTCGACCAACTTGTATGTGTTGCCCTTCTTATACTTGATCAGCAAATGAAACTACTGTAAAAACCTCATCCCCTTATAATACCTGGTCTACTATAGCTTACTCTAGGCCTGCAAGTACTATAATTGCTAATGATATGTGTGGATTACTATCTCCTTTCCCATCAGATAATGCTTCCACTTCTTCATAGCTTGCGCCATGGCATAGAGCTCATTATCGTAGGTAGGGTAGTTGAGAACTTCCCCATGGAAAACTTCAGAATGGTAACATACAAGCCTTCCTTCGTGCATAAAGAAAACTCCCATAACATACCCACTCGCATAATTGGTGCTTGAATGATCTTCTTCTTTAGCTCCTCGAAAGCCTTCTGCTGAAATTTTCCCCACTGGAAAGTCTTGCCACTTGCTGTTATGGCGCGAAGCGGTGCTGCTATTGCTGAAAACAAGGCTATGAATTTCCTTAGGTACTGTGGTGCCCCAATGAAACTCCTAACCTTAGAAACATTAGTAAGAACCGACCATTTCATGATGGCCTCCATCTTGGAAGGATCTATCTTCAACTCTCCTCCACCGATCACATACCCTAGATACACCAAAGGCTGATGCAAAAACTCACACTTCTTAATATTTGATAGCAACTGGTGCTTCTTCCATGTTTCTAGCACTTGCGTCAAATGTGAAATATGATCCTCCCAGGTAGCACTATATACCAGTATATCATCCAAATAGACAATAACAAATGAATCTATAAAAGGGTGGAATACATCATTCATTAATTATGTAGCTGGTGCATTACATAGGCCAAATGGCATAACTAACCACTCATACAAACCTTGCCTAGTTTTGTAGGCGGTCTTCCATGTATCTTCTTCTCTGACTTGAACCTGGTGATATCCAGACTTCAAGTCCAACTTGGTGAAATACTTTGCTTGCTGCGACTGATCTAGCAAATTGTCTATCTTGGGTACTGGGTATTTGTTCCTGAACGTGATTTTATTCGACGCCCTGTAATATATACACATCCGCCAAGTCCCATCCTTCTTTGGCACAATAATGATGGGTGACCCACATGGTGATGTACCCTGATGAATGACACCTTGTTCGAGTAGCTACTGCAAATTTTTCTCCGCCTCACTTTCTTTTATCACAGACTGCCTATACAACCCAATATTTGGAAATGGGGAGTCTGGCAATTGTTGGATCTCATGTTTCACTTCTCTCTTAGGTGTTAACCATTTAGGCTCTCAGAAAACATCCTTGAATGCATGTAACAACTCCTCCAATTGTTGTTTTTGTTTCGTCGTACACCCCTCCAGGGATGCCTTTCCTCCTATTTGGACTAACTTTCTCTTAAAAACAATAAAACATACTTCTTGTTGGAACTAATCAATTTCTTGGCTTGGTTGGCACTTACCAGTGAAATTTTCGACTTGCCTTTGTGCGCGTTGATGATGAAATTTTTTACATCCTTGATGAGATGGTACTGGTTATATCTCCTCATGAATATTGCATCACGCATGTACATGTATGGACTCCCAAACACGACTCCACATACACCGAAGGGAACCACATCTAGATCTACTTCATCAATAAAATCAACACTGATAACAAATCTAATTCTAGACTATTTTGTTACCTTCAACTCAACATTCTTATTTACCCATCCCAATGGATATGGGTTTCGATGATCACGAATTTATGCCCCCAACTTCTTGACCAACTTTGCTGCAATGAGATTCGCCTGTGATCCTGAGTCAAATAGAGTATCAATCTTTGTCTTCTTAGCCCGTATCTTTATATGGAAGAGTTTGGTCATTTATTTCTCTTCATGTTGTTGAAGGCTACTTAGATTCACCTCCTTCTATATTGACGTAAAAATGATATTCTCATCCACATCCAAGCTGATTTCAACTTGGTTGCTCGAATCAGTGGCCATGAGATTCTTCTTCTTGTTGTCTTTATTCTTGCTCTTAGGGTTTATCTATGGATGCAACTTCCAACACTTCTCCTCTGTATGGACATAAATATTAAAGTGGTTTCTAGGATATTTACACTGCTGTGTTGTGGCTTTTGTCATCTTTTCCCCCTTTTTTCTTCTTCTTCCCCTCCTTAGAAGCATCTTGTTGCTCCTTCTACTTCGATCCACTTGATTTCACTCTTTTCAGGCTTATGTTCTCCAGGTACGGTGCCTTTACACGAGCCTCGTCCACCGATTTGGGCTTGAACAACATCACTTGCTCACACAGATGGCAGTGCAGACCCCCTAAATACTTGAGGGATACATATGGGTTCTTTGGAGAGATACCCAACATTATAGCCATGTTTTTTAATTATATGGTGTACTCCTGCATGCTTTGGCTTGAATTTTACTTGAAGTAATGACATTGGATCCACTGATCCTCGACGTACCCAATGGGATAAAACTATGAATTAATTAGGGTTTTGAAATATCTAGTCACTGGAGGTTCTACCTCTAACCTCAGGGTTTCCGTTTGGATCTCCCACCAAGTCAGTGCATGGCCCACCAATTTTAGTCGTGTGAATGAGATCTTTTCCCCTTCCTCGATTTAATGGACACTGAAATAAACTTATAGTTGATGCAACTAGTGGTTCAACTTTAGAGCATTGATTTTGCCATGATACGACTTGATATCAATTTTTTCTTCCACTTTAAGTAGGGATTGATTCACGACACTCGAACTGGGTTGATCTTTTCTGGGTTCTTTCTTCGACTGGTTCTCCGTGTCTTCTTGATCTTCAGATCCCCCTTCTGATTTTTCCTCTACATTCAAACCCCCATCTTATCCAAATATCCCCAGCTTATTACTTAGGGCCGCCATGAAGAGGTTTACATTGTGTTTTATATCCCTGACTTGTTTTTCGAACCGCGAAAACCTCACCTCTATAGGATCACAAGGTTTGTTTGCAGATTTATCGACCATAATTAGGGTTTTACGATTTTTGGCCTCGTCGATCTAGATCGTTGAAATCTCCACAAAATACCCAAATCAACCTGCTATAATACCAAATGATCTATAAAATGCTGTGGATATTCCACTAGATAGTTCATCACAACAAATATGATAATAAAATATTTAAATATTCATTTTTTAAACTATTACAGTTTTATTAAACTTTAATATCTTTAGATTTAATTGTAATTATTGCATGCATGCAAACAAAAATTATGAATAAAAGTAGAGAAAGACAAAATAATCTCATACACACATAGGACACAGGATATGCTCTCTGGGAAACCCTTTCGAGAGAAAATCTAACTAGAAGGTGAGGTCGCTTCGCTCTCTTTCTCTATCTGAAAATGTGGCAGTATACTAAGAAGTAATACATGTGGCCTGTGGGCTCCTATAATGCACATATCCTCTTTGTTTTCTATACCTCCTATCTCTCATGGCTATCTTTTCTCAACTATGGAACAAAATTCTCTCGAAAGAATGGTATGCCTCTTCCTCCTAGTGGCCTGGTTATAACACAACCCGATAGGCTACTAATTGTTAATTATGACTACATAAACTCTTAACTAGAGTTACAATATAGACTCTTCTAGAGTCTTTTACATCACAAACACATGGATAGCCCATTTTCCATGAATATTGGGGGTTAACGCGACATCCTCCCGAACTATAGGTGTGAAAACAAGAAGGCTAACATCTGAGTGGCATAAATTTAGCATACAGACTCCGATTGATGCGATTATTGTGCTGTTGGAAAGATATTTGAGTGTAGTATAACATGAAAATGTGATGATTTTACCAGCCAAGTTGTACCCCCAAAAAACATCATTTGATGCCTCAAAATGCCCCTGGAAGGTTTCAGACCCCGTTTCACCAAACTAGGTTCAATAAGTAAAAACAAACTTGTGAGCTTATTCCTCCATTTTTTCCACTCCAAATGCATTGATATGGATGACAAGGAATATAATGATCCAATTCAGATCACATCCATAACTAAGAAAATAATAATTTCAACCACAAATAGAAGATGAGAGATAGATCACATTCGAGTGATCTAAATCCTATTGGGTGTGTGTTATATTCTTTCCACAAATAGTGGCACGTGCAGGGGGGGGCGACAAACCCTCCTTGTTCGTTGCGCTGGGCGCAACGAGGAGGGGGGGCATCCCCCCCTATCTAGGGGTTTGCAGGGGGCGGGTAGCCCCCTGCACAGGGTTCGGGGAAATGGCCATGGAAATTTTTTTTGGACCCTATTTTAGGTGGGCGGACCCGCCTATGGTTTTCTGCATGGGTTTGCACATGGTTTTGGGGCATGTTGATTTTCTGCCCACGGTATTTTGTAGATCCGGTCAAGGGGACTACGGTTATGTTCTAATCCAGGGTTAATGGATTGGGGTTTATGAATGCTTCAGCATGTATATATATGTGTTGTAACACTAAAAGGAATATAATGAAAAATCAAGCTGGTAGTCTCGATTTGGGATCTAGGGGAAAAATCTCTGTGTATATCTATTTTATGTTTTATGCTCTCGCTTTTGTTTATTTTCTATTTTTAAGAGTTCGTTTGCAGATACTTTTGTATAGGGTTAAAACCTTCATTTGGTATCAAATTTGTTTCGGCTTCAAGGGGACGCCTTTGCTGCTAAGGGGTTTTTTGCTTAGGCCTGTGGTAGACCATGTTCAATGGGAGATATGTGGGATCAATTCTTGTGGTGAAATAAGATGGAGAGAAGTGGAAAGATAGAGATTGAGAAATTAAATGGTCAAAGTTTTGCGTTGTGGAATTTCAAGATGGAGGATCTGCTTGTGGATAAAGATTAGTGGATCGTGGTAGATACATCTACTAAACCAATGACAATATTAGATTAATACTGGGCGAAGTTGGATCAGAAGGCAAAGAGCACAATACAATTGTGTATCTTAGATTTGGTATTGTTGAATGTATCTGGGGAAGCTACGACGAATACTTTGTGGGTCAAGTTAGGGAATTTTTACCAATATAAGTCTCAGGTGAATAAATTGTTCCTGCGAAAAAGCTGTATAACCTGAGGATGAATGATCCAGCCTCGGTGACAAAGAATATGAATGCCTTCAATACTGTTGTAATTCAATTGTCATTTGTTGATATTAAAATCTTAGATGAAGATAAGTGCATCGGTTTGTTGTGTTCTCTATCAGATTCGTGGGACAATTTTGTTATTGCAATAGGTAGTAATACAACTACCTTGAATTTTGATGAAATTGTCTCAGCCTTGCTGTAAGAGGAAATGAGACGGAGAAACATGGAGGGCCAGAATGGAGATGCCTTATCTGTACAAGGAAGGTCCCATAACATAAACAAAAATAAGTTTTTGCGTGGGATATCTAAATCTACCAGGAGATCTAAATCTCTAGGAAAGCTTGTAAAGGTGTGTGGGAAATGTGGAAAGGAAGGGAACTTCAAAAAGGACTATAGATCTAAAGCTCCCGAGAAAGGAAAGGGATCCGATGATGCTCTTTCTATAGAGGCAAAAACCACCTCAGATGAAGGTGGGGATGTGTATTTGGCTTCTTCTTCAAATACACATGTAGATCATGAGGCATGGTCGATTGACTCAGGTGCATCCTTTCACTTCACTCCCCATAGGGAGTGGTTCTGTGAGTATGAGAAGTATGATGGTGATGATGTCTTCTTAGGGGATGAAGAAGTCTAGAATCGTTGGACGTGGAAAAGCCAAGTTGAAGATGCAAGGTGGAAGTATTAGAACACTTCTTAGCGTCCTTCATATTCTTGCATTGGCCAGAAATTTGATTTCTATAAGAAAGATGGATGATGCAAGTGTAAAAACAGTGTTCGAGAAAGATACCTGCAAGATGGTTCGGGAAGCACTGGTATTAATGCAGGGGGTTAAGATTGGAACTTTGTTCAAGCTTCAGGGTAGCAATGTTCTTGATGGGTGCAACAATTATGTGGTTCCTGAAGTGGAGTGGAAAGCCTAGTGGTCTCTGGAAAAAATACCATGCTATGGCATCAAAGGCTTGGACATATTGGAGAGAATGGCCTTCAAATACTACATGGTAATGGTATGGTAGAAGGTATGTCTAATTTCTCTTTGGATTTCGATTTTTATGAACATTTTGTATATGGGAAGCAGAATCCGGTGAGTTTTCCTTCTGGTGCTAAGAGGGTGAACACAATATTAGAGCTTCTGCACAGTGATGTGTTTGGACCTGTGTCGGTTCCATCACTGGTTAATTCTGTGTACTATGTTTCATTCATAGATGACTTATCAAGGAATACATGGATATATTTCTTGTGGAAGAAATCTGAAGTCTTTGACAGATTTAAAGAATTTAAGGCTCTGGTGGAAAACTAGATAGAAAATAAAATAAAGGTGTCGAGGACAGATAATGGTGGAGAGTTCCGCAATAAGGAATTTGAAGCTTTTTGTAAGAAGTGTGGTATAGCACGATAGAAGACTACTCCATACACACCTCAAAAAAATGGAGTTGTAGAAAGAATGAACATAACACTGATGGAAAAGGCAAGAAGCATGCTTAGTGGTACTGGGTTAGGACAAGAATTATGGGCAGAGGCAGTGGAGATTGCATGTTACCTGGTTAATAGATCACCTTCATCAGCATTGGAGGATAAGAATCCACATGAGATATGGAATGGTAAGAAACACTCTCTTTCACATTTGAGGGTATTTGGATGTGATGCATATGTACATGTTCCAAAGGGGCAAAGGACCAAGCTGAAAGGTGCATCTTTATTGGGTATAAGAATAGTTTAAAAGGTTACAAGCTTTGGAGCCCAGAAACAAGGGAGGTTGTGTACAACTGAGATGTGGTGTTTAGATAGGTGAAAGATGTTGTTAAACATGGAGTCCTACCAAAGGAACCTAAGAAGACAAAGTTTTATCTAAAGGATGATGAATCAGACTCTACAACAAAACACGATTCAAAAGAGGAAGAGCCACAAAATCCAGCTGTGAGGAGATCAGTTTGGGAAAGAAGACAACCAGAAACGTATAGTCCATCTGCTTTCTGTTCAAGTTTTTCTTTAACTATCACTGATGATGATCCCAGAACTGTCAAGGAGGCAGTGTATTCATAGGATGAAAAACTCTGGAAGGAGGCCATGGTTGATGAAATCGCATCCAACTTACACAAAAATGAGGCATGGGATCTGGTGGAGTTGCTAGTTGGAAGGAAGCCCATCAGGAGAAAATGGGTGTTTAAGAAGAAGATGAATGTAGAAGGTAAGGTGGAGAAATACAAAGATTGGTTGGGAGCAAAAGGTTATTCCCAGGTGTCGGGAATTGATTTTGGTGATATTTTATCTCCTGTTGCCAATGTTACTTCTATTAGATTACTTTTATCTGTTGCTGCTGCATTTGATTTTGAGGTAGAGCAGATGGATGTGAAGACAAAATTTCTTCACGGGGATTTGGAAGAGGAGATCTACATGAAGAAACCTGAAGGATTTATGGTGAGAGGTAAGAAATAATTGGTATGCAGGTTAAAAAAGTGTCTGTATGGGTTAAAACATTCACCAAGGATGTGGTATTAGAAATTTGATACCTATATATGGGGACTTGGCTGCACCAAAAGTAAAGAGGATCACTATGTGTATTTTAAATTAATTGGTGACCGTGTTATTTATTTGGTCTTGTATGTGGATGATATGTTGCTGGTTGGAAATGACAAAGAAATTATCCAGGATTTGAAGACCCAATTGTTCTCCAATTTCGACATGAAGGATCTTGGTGTTGCAAACTATATTTTGGGCATGGAAATTAAGAGAGATCAGGCAAAGAGGAAGCTCTGGATAAACCAGAGGAAGTATGTCAAGACAATATTACAGAGGTTCAATATGAAGGATAGTAAACCAGTGAAGGTCCATATCCCTGTAGGTGTAAAGCTATCTATTGAACAAATGTCCCAAGACACAAGAAGAAGAGGAGGATATGTCCCGTGTTCCATGTGCAAGTGCAGTGGGTAGCCTGATGCATGCAATGGTATGTACTAGACCAGACATTGCACTTGCAGTGGGAGCATTGAGCAGGTTTATGTCCAAACCAAGGAAGGAGCATTGGACAATAGTGAAGCGGGTTTTCAGATATTTGCGTGGCACTAGTGATTATGGTTTGTGCTACCAGGGAAGACCATGATTGGGCAGAATTTTGGACATCCGTGGTTTTGTTGATGCAGATTAGGCTGGAGGTTTGGACCAAAGAAGATCTACAAGTGGGTATGTGTTTAGCCTATTTGGAGGTGCAGTCAGTTGGATGCCATTAAAAGACATTCTGTAGTGGCTCTTTCAACTACAGAGGCAGAATACATGGCAGTCATTCATGCAAGCAAGGAATCAGTTTGGTTGCAGAGATTGTGTTCAAGTATGGGGTTGGTGCAGCGAGCTATAAGGATAGACTGTGATAGCCAAAGTGCAATTTTTTTGGCTAAGAACCATGCTTATCATTCAAATACAAAGCACATTGATGTTCAATATCACTTTGTGAGAGATATGGTTGAGGATAAAAAGGTGTTTCTATTAAAGGTGGACACCTTGAAGAATGTTGCAGATGCATTTACGAAGTCTGTGAGCACTCAGAAGTTCTTTTGGTGTAGAGAAACAATGGCTGTTGCAGGTCCGGACTAATGAATAAGCTCTCTTGTGCCCCCTTGCGGAAAGAAAACAACATGTGGGAGAATTTTGGTTGTGTGTTATATTATTTCCCCGAATAGTCGCACGCGCGAGGGGGGGAGGGCAATAACCCCCCTTGTCTTGGGGTTTGAAGGGGGTGGGTAGCCCCTTGCACGGGGTCTGGGGGTAGCGCCCCGAGAACATTTTTCTAGACCCTATTTTAGGTGGGCGGACCCACCTATGGTTTTGTGCATGGATTTGCACATGGTTTTGGGGCATGGTGGTTTTCTGCCCCTAGTATTTTGTAGATCCGGTCAATGGAACTACAGTTATGTTCTAATCCAGGGTTTATGGATTGGGGTTTATGAATTCTTCGGCACTTATATATATGTTTTGTAACATTAAAAGGAATATAATGAAAAATCAAGATGGTAGTCCCGATTTGGGATCCAGGGGAAAACTCTCTGTCTATATCTATTTTACGTTTTATGCTCTCGCTATTATTTATTTTCTATTTTTAAGAATTCGTTTGCAGATAATTTTTGTATAGGGTTAAAACCTACAAATCCATTTTATGAGATGTATTTGTCTAGCATCCAAGATGGCTCTATTGAGAGTCTCAACCACAAGAAGGAGAAGGAGGGGGGATAAGGGGGATCCTTGTGTAAGACCTCACCGAGGATTGAAAAATTGAGAATCTGAACAATTTATTTAAATAGCCATGGATGAAGTGTTGATACAATTGTATACTCAATCCATAAAGAAAGGGCTAAACCCCATATGAAGCAATATTAACCTGATGTATAGCAACTCCACTCTATCAAAATATTTTAAGAGATCCACTTTGCAGATGACTGATTTTTGTTTGTGGATGTGGAGGGAGTGGAGTCCCTCTTGTGCCATACCAATAGGCTAATGTATATGCTAACCTTTTATGAACCCAAGTTTCTCATGGGAAATATGGCCACAGAGAATGTCCTTTAGCATTAGAGTGATTGATTTTGAGATAATCTTGTAAATAGATTTGCATAAGGAGATCATATGAAATTGATTAAATGTGTTGGGCTTTCTAGGTTTTGGGATGAGTTCCAAAAAAGTAGAGTTGAAGGGAGCTAAAATACACCCATGGATCCTAGAGTTTTCAATCACCCCCCATAAGTCGCCCCCAATAAATACAAAGCATGGCTGGTAGAATTTAATGGGAAGACAATCAGGTCCAAGACTCTTGTATTTTTGGAAACTATGCAACGCTCATTATAGATATGCCTTAGTAACTTCCCTCATCAAGTTCTCATTTCCATCCTTATCAACAAATCAGGGGAAGAAGTTTGCTATCTGAAGATTTTTTTCAATGTTTGCACGATCTCCCCTCTTGAATATGGAAGTGAAGTAGGAGCAGATTTCCTCAACAATATCCTTGAAGGTTGTGTCTTTTGATTCATTAGATTTAGAGATTTCCCATATAGTGTTGATGGCTTTCCTATGGTTGGAAATTTTGTGGTAGAATTTTGTGTTCTCATCCCCCGCCTGTAATAATAGAGCCTACTCTTTAATCTCCACTCCTTTTCCTTATTGAGGGGGAGATTCTATTTTTTTCTCTTCAAGGGATTTAAGATTTTCTTATTAGATATCATTTTTGGGATTCAACTGCGTTAAGTAAGTCATTTATCTATGGCCATTTCCATGAGATGTATTCGTAACAGACTAATTTCTCATGATTTTTGAATAGTTCACTTAACACTCATTGCATTGGGTGATACTGATAATTTCCATGAGATGTAGTCATAACTGACTAATTTCTCATAATTTTGGAATAGTCCACTTAGCACTCATTTCATCGGGTGATGCTCATAGGGGTGAAGAAGTGGGACTGAAACTAGTGAAATGAATCACATAATGTCAGTCATCACTTCTGGGGCTTACACTTGGCAACAAGGACTTCCCAAGAGGTCACCCATCCCAAAACTCCTTTGGCTCAAGCGCGCTTAACTGTGGAGTTTTTCCCCATAATCAAACCCACTTAGCTTGTTACCCCATTTGCAAAACATTAGCAAGTATTGTACCTCATGAAGCATTCAAGTAGAGCTCCCTTTACTCTTTGTATTTAAGTATGAGGGGGTTTCCATGAGATGTAGTTGCAACTGACTAATTTCTCATGATTTTTGAATAGTCCACTTAGCACTCATTACATCGGGTGATACTGATCATTTCCATGAAATGTAGTTGTAACTGACCAATTTCTCATAATTTTTGAATAGTCCACTTAGCACTCATTTCATCGGGTGATGCTCATAGGGGTGAAGAAATGGGATTGAAACTAGTGAAATGAATCACATAGCGTCAATCATCACTTTTGAGGCTTGCACCTAGTAACCAGGACTTCCCAGGTGGTCACCCATCCCAAAACTCATCTAGATCAAGCGCACTTAACTATGGAGTTTTTACCCACAGTCAACCCACTTAGCTTGCTACCCCATTTGCAAAATCTTAGCAAATATTGTGCCTCATGAACCATTCAAGTAGAGCTCCCTTTACTCTTTGTATTTAAGTATGAGGGGGTTTTCGTAGTGCATTATATTATATATAATTTTTGGGATTCGACTGCGTTAAGTAAGTCACTCATCTATGACCATTTCCATGAGATGTAGTCGTAACTGACTAATTTCTCATGATTTTTGAATAGTCTATTTAACACTTATTGCATTGGGTGATGCTCATAACGGTGAAAAGGTGGGATTGAAACTAGTGAAATGAATCACATAGTGTCAATCATCACTTCCGGGGCTTGCACCTGGTAACCAGGACTTCCCGAGAGGTCACCCATCCCATAACTCCTCTGGATCAAGCGCGCTAACTTTGTAGTTTTTCCCCACAATCAAGCCCACTTAGCTTGCTACCCCATTTGCAAAACCTTAGCAAGTATTGTGCCTCATGAACCATGAAATCCTAAGATTTTGTTTTTGTTCATTGAAGGAGTGGTCTGTGTCGAGGAGGAGGTCATGGAGTTGGGATTCAATCTCCAAGAGGAGATTTTCATCTTGTAGTTTTTTTATCTTTTTCCTAGCGAGAGATTAATTTTTCCGCCTTTTTCAAATTCTCTTGAAATTGGATAGTGGAGAGGAGTCAAGAGAGGGGTTTAAATATACCCAAGATTCTTTGATTTTCTCCAAAAGGGTAGGATGGCCTATCATCCTGGATTGATTTTGAAAGGGACCATATGATTTGAGGGCCCAACTTCCTAGTCCAAAACAATAGGATTATAATTCAAAGCCTCTCCTAAAGCAACCCACTGTCAAATTTTTAAGTTTTGGTCCAAGAAACTTTCCGAGATGATAAACCGATCCAGTCTCTTAGCTATATATGCATTTCTAGTTCTGTTATTTATCCAAGTGGGAATCAATTTTGCAGGGAAAATGTCCACCATCCCCATAGAATATAAAATATCAACAAAGAAGTCAATTAGGTGGTCTATGTGCACCTAGGGTACCTGACCAACTATAAAATTCAAGTCACTCCCAAAACATATCAGATCCAAGCCAAAACATGAAAGTTTGGAAGTCTTACCAAAAAGGTTTCCTTTCAAGACAAAGTCCATAAATGTTTAGGCCCATGAACGCAAACACATTATCTATGAATACAAAGTAGGTGGTCGGACAAGAAATTGATTCCCATGCCCGAGTGCAACATAAAATGGATAACTACCAGTTAGCTATTAAACCTTTTGATCTACCTAAAGTGTTCATGTGGTGATATGACCAGGCGGGTAAAAAGGATGATAAGATAGCTTCTGCCTTTGTCCCTTCAATCACGATCTTATGAAGAAAGATAATTTGAAGGGAGAGGGATGAAATTCATCTTCAATGTGCCAAGGGTTTTGAGGAGTTGGCTAGGACCTTGATTTTGAGGGAGAGAATTACCATCCCATATTTTTTGCCAGGGTTGATGCTTTAATCGCCCCAATAGTGTTTCTTTGGAATTGGCTTTCGGAATAATCACATCTTCAATATTTGTTGGTTGAAGTTTGAAACCCTCTAATGTGGTACATCATCAGGACCAAGATGAAAAAATCAGTTTATCCATAGGAATAAATAACGAAGATACATCCAATTCTAGAACTAGTCGTTAAATAAAATTTAATTTTAAGTAACAGAAGAATGTTAAGAGAGATTTTAGTTGAATATAAATAATTAAAATTAATTAGTTCAAGGTCAAAGAATATAAGAAAGTTAAGGGGAGATATTAGGTCAAGATATGATAAAATATAATTTTCATGTTAAATATATAATATAAATTTAATAGCCAATATATAAGTAAGAGGTGATTTTAAAATTGGGTTTATCTCCGCTATTTATTCCTATGGATAGACTGATTTTCTCATCTTGGTCCTAACGATGGACCACATTAGAGGGTTTGAAACTTCGACCAAAAAATATTGATGATGTGATTATTACGAAAGCCAATTCCAAAGAATCAATATGGATCACAAAAGTATGCGATACACAATTATAGCCCAAATAGTATGTTTTTGCTTTCTCGATCTGATCTCCAAGGAAGCCCACTTCATAGCTAGAGAGATATGGGATTTATTACCCCTCCTAAAGGGTAGCAAATTCTGATCCTTTATCATTCTAAAACCTCCATCAGTCTCTATAACATAGTCCCGTTCAGTTTGGCCCTCATATAGGGAAAGAGTTTTGTGCGATCTTAACGAATAGGGGTGGGAGTCAATAAAGACCTGCGAGGTATGGGAAGCTGATAGAAGTAGGGAGAGATTTGAAATAGGGGACAAAGGATTTGAAAAGGTGATGGAGGGGCAGAGCTGAATGGAAGGGGGGGTGGGCGGAACGATATATTTTGTAGGTCCAATAATGGACAATAGATCGAGGAATTAAAAAAAATCAAGGGGTAAAGTTGAAACAAGAGGGAGAAAAACATCAAACGAAAATGAGGGGTTAGAGGGGTGTAAATTGGTACTCGAATTGGAGGCTGCAATATCTGATTTTAAAACACCTGTAGATTTGAAAGCCAGATCCAAATGATCCTTTGGGAGATATTTTAGCACTTCCATCTAAAATATGCCTTTGCTAACTAACTCAGGGGACAGAGTTGAGTCCTTTTGTCCATGACCTTGCTTAGAGTTTTTCGAAACCGAAGTAGGGGGGATTTCCAAATCAGAAACCTAGGGCTATTTTTTTTACCCATCCCTTCTTTAATTTCCCGAGTGGGAAATATCCCCCCATATGTCCATAAGAGTGACATCTAGCACACATGAAGGGAATTCCTTCATAATCCAACACTTGAATATGGGTTTCCCCCCCAACCTGGATTGATATGGAGTTACAAAGCCCATAAATTAGGTATAAACCCGCCAAGATTCTTTCCATGGTTGTATATCTTGATTTTTTCTAGAAGAGATCAACCTAATAATAAAAACCTAGAATATTCTCAATATCATGAAAGACGTCTTCATACCAAAGTTGTAAGGGCAAGGCCGAGATATGAACCCATATATGAACCATCAAAAGCTTTTCACACCAAACATAAAATTCCACCATCCATATTTTTAGAAATAGGGCTTGTGACTCCCACTGCTAGTGACACTCTAGGAGTTTTCTCACGTCCTCCTTTGATTCTAGTTGCTAGCCCAACCACTCCTTTGCCAAAATGAAACACTCGGGTGAATATCCAGGAAATTTAGTGAACTTATTTGTAGTCAATGAGCTCATTACTGCCATGACCATTCACTTACTTGTAAAAAGGCCAACCATCATCATTTCTTCCATCCTAGAGATTCCATTTAGTTGAATTTCTGAGCCAATAGCAAGGTTAGTCATGAGAATTTTCCACTTTACACATTTTTTCCTGTGGTTAGAAACCCCTTTGCCTGCCAATTAGAAGGTCAACAACTGGCATGAAGGTAAAAAAACCCCATTATGCATTTCCCATGGTAGAAAGGGGCTCAGGAAACCTGATGGGGAATGGGAAGAGTTGTTAGTGGAGACCAGGGATAGAAAATGAAAGGAAGCAAGGTCTTCAAGGTTAGAGGCCTCTATGACAAGGAGGATGGTTTGAATGCTACCGACGAAAAAATTCCCAGTGAGTTCGAGAAGATAAGGGACAACAATAGGATAGGGATAAGGGAAGACATCGGTCAGAGTGCAAGGAATGGATGACAAGCTTGATGATGAAAACGTAGATGCATGAAATGAGGATGTGCGAGATACTAAAGAGACTGTACCTGCAACCTAGAGTGGGATTGTCAAAGATTTTTGCTTAGGTGGTTGGGGAGCCCACAAAATATCATTAGGTTGGGTCCATATTTGAACCCCTTCGAGGGGATTTACAGAGTAGTCTACCAAAATGTCTTCCAATGGTGGGATCATAATGTGTCCACTGAAGCAGACCCCTTCTGTGGGGCTATAAGCCCTAGCTGAAATGATGTTAGAAGTATATACCATAAAAAACCCTCGCCACATACCAATTCTCGTTATATATATAATCCACCCATTGTTACGTTTCCATTTTTTTAAAATAGATAATTTGTTTGATTTAATTTTGTTATATTTTATTTAAATTTTTGAAATAAAAGTTTTAAAAATGGTTGGTTATATATATATATATATATATATATATATATATATGAAATTATGTACTCTTTAAGTGTTTTAATTGGTTTTTCTTAAATTGATTTTTCATTTATTTTTTGAGATTGTAGAGTAAAATTTAGCTTTTTCTAATAGTTTTTAATTTTTTTAGATATTTGTGTGTGTGTGGTTGTTGTTGTTGTTGTTGTTGTTGTTGTTTTTTTTTTTTTTTTTTTTTAAACAAAATGGTTATAGATTTGTATTATTAAAAAAATCTAGATTACAAGGTCATAACCTTTACATATTCCAATCTTCAACAAAATGGGTATAGATTTGTATTATTAAAAAAATCTAGATTACAAGGTCATAACCTTTACATATTCCAATCTTCCTTGTAGGTTTGAAATTGAGCATGGAGGCTCAATCCAAACCCTCAACCGAGTTCCCCATGACACAAAAATTTTAGTCCCTTTATGACTAAATTTTTTCCAAAAAACCCCCAACATCCAAACACATTGACATTCCATTATTCACTATTTTTTTTTTAGTTTGACTTCTTGTTTTTATTGGAGAAGTACTTTTTCCTTTCGTCCCAACTTGAGTCCAACTCGTGTTTTTTTGAAGATTTCGACGGGTCATTCTTCGACAAGTGCACAATGTTGATCTTGAAGTCTTCTTCATCTGTTTGATTTGCCCAATAATTTTCCTTTCCAACATTATTCCTTATGGTTTAGGGAGGGGATCCGTTTTCCACGAGGGTTTGCTACTTTTCCACTTTCATTGAGTCGAAAGAATCTTCACTGGTATGCGATTTTTCCTAATCGCCTTTTGTTGCCTCTGATGCATTTTATTTGATAGTATAATTTTATAGTTTATCTTCTAGATATTTATTACCCTGAGAATATTTCTCTTTTTATACCATATAGTGATCATCTTGAGCTCCTGCCCACCATTTAGACCTTCGATATTTTTTCTGATCTTTTTTGCTTTGGCGCTTGGGGTAGTTTTTTATTACATGCCTCGTTTCATAGCACACTTCACACCAGAATGAAATTTTTTTGTAGTTGAAATTGTGAACCCAAACACAATTTTGGGTCATCAAATTGATCTCCATGGGATAAACCTTATTAAAATTAATATCCATATTTATTCGAGCATAAGTAGTTTTATAATAATTTCCTATATCTGGGTTGTGACATCAAAACTTTCCAAGATCATTTCCAATAGAGGATAACAATTGGAGATTCAAAAGATGTAAGAGTAGGTTTAGAAGCCTTACCCAACCTAGAGTTGTGGAGATTGATTTTGTTACCAGATCAAAGGTGGAAGACCGAGGATGCATGAAGACACCGACACTACCCTAAAACCACGACCCAATTATACAAATGGCCTTCTTGTCCTCAATATTGTCGAAAAAAACAACGAAAAAACCCCGAGCCATGGGATAAATATTCATATCATTCGTTAAACAAGGTTTCAATGTCTCAGAGATCCATTTATGTATATCTGTTAGCCGCAACCAAAATCCATTAAAACTACAAACCTGGCTCTGAAAAAAATTTCCACATCTAAAAGCTTCCTCATTTAAAGGAACATTGAGGGAAGGAACTTCTTGAACTACTTGGAGGCCAGATCCAGATTTCAGAATGGAATTATATGAAACTGAAGAAGAGTTTTCTTATCCGAGAACCATTATGCAAAAAAAACTATCTTCATCTCTAAATCACAAAGATACGCCATTGATCAAATTGCTCGAGGGATTTGCAAAGAAATCCATGTGATCTAAGCATAGATCGACTGGTTAGGGAAAATCCCTAGTTTCCGCAAGGATTTTTAGAGCTCCACCCATAAATGTTATTTATAAGTGAAATATTCCATAAATATTAACTTTTGTATTAGGAAAATATGTTTTGTTTTTTTTCTTAACAATTTTTTTTAATTGATTTTTTCCCCTTTAAAAGAAATTACATTTTTTTTTCTCAATTTAATTAAATCTACAATGTATATTTTTTTTGTTGTAAGCTTGGCATGAAAACTTCTTCAACATGTCCAATATATCACCCCGATCGGGCGGGGAATTGAACTGGTGACTTCACATCAAGGAGTGCCTTAACATAACACCCACCCACCGTCTATCTAAGACCCCATGGACTACAATGTAAATTATTAAAAATTATATTAATTAAAAAAATCCAAGTAATAACACTTTTGTATTTAAGCCCCTTGGGGGAAGCTCAATTAGTGATGGGCATGAAAATGAAGTGTTATGTGCGAGGAGGTTCGAGCTTCAAATTCCCCCAAATCACTGGTGCCTACAGAAGGGGTATACATAGGCACTTAGAGATTATAATGGTAGTGGTTGGAACCGACCCCATGTCATGTGAGTATGAGACCAACCCGGTTGTCAATTCCTTTAGATATAAAAAACATAACAATTTTGGATTTAGAGTTGATCATATATATATATATATATATATTTTTTTTTTAAATTTTTTTTTTTTTTTTTTTTCACTTTCAAGAGTACTAGTCATCAAGGCTATATTTACAATTAATTCATAATTTTAGCCTTTTAAAAAAGACAAATTTGAAAACCACTTAAACAATCAACATTTGGAAAAGAAAAAGAAAAAATAAAGATAGACAAACTTGAAAAACAATTTAAAAACCAACATTTGAAAAAGAAAAAAAGAAGAATTACTCAAATTTGAAAATGTTTGGAAAATCAAGATTTGAAAAAAATAGATGAACTTGAAAAATTCTTTAAAAATGACATTTGACAAAAAATTATCAATAATTTATTTATAAGAATATTTAAAATGTCAAGAAATTACCCCCCCCTCGAAAAAACAAGTGATGTGCCATCACAACTATTCAATATTAGCATAAAAACTAACATTAATTACAACATCTAAAAAATGAGCACCAATGTTGGTTCCCGCTCTAAGCTTTGAACCTCCAAAACCCTAGTTGACCTTTTGCAATTCCTATTGGTGTTTGGCTCTGGGGGGCTTGTCCCCCCATGCCCCCTAGACCCCGACATCAACATGTTTAATGATCGTATCTGAGCATAGTAAAAAATTCCTAGCTCACGACCTACCAAATTCGTGAAGAAGACTGCAAAAATTCCAAAATTCGTGGTGAATGCTACACTATAGTGCATTATGGTGCTTTGGTTGGTGGACCAAGGTTTGGTGGGCCAATTCACAAGGATTTTTCCCTCCCCTAAATCCTGGAAGGATGGTATGCTTAGTTGTGCCCACATTTGTGTTGAATTTGATTTGGAGAAATGCATCCCAAAAGAAATACAGCCATCATTAGATAACTGAACCTTCCTCCAAGAAGTTGACTATGACTAACTTCCCTTCAAATGCAAGGTTTGTTGTGAATATGGTAATTTTTCCATAAATTGTTCAAAATTTTCAGATGCCCCCTCCTAGAAGGAAGAAGGAGATAAATTTTAGACTACTCAGAGAAGAATAGGTCCGTTAAGGCCAAAAATTCCCCGTCAGGGCCCAAAGAAACAAATTGGTCCTAAGGTATCACTTCCTCCTCAACATCATTTAGTGGATTTCTCTTCATCAAATTTGCAAGTTGGTCATCAAAACTCTCTCAATGGACCATAGAATATAGAGGAAACTTACAATTTTTTTGAAGATCTTCATAAGAAGGAAGCTTCCCTAGGAGAGTAATAGGAAGAAGTAGGTATGCCTCCGCTTGAAGATGTCCCAAAAATCCCTATGCAAGTTGTATAGGAAGAAGAATTAGAAGAAGGAGAAGCCCTTCTCTCAACAAAGACCTCCATCAACCCTCTATGCATTTTTCCACAGGATGAGGAGATCTCCTATAAGTGATACTGGAAATGATATTCCTATGTAAAGGCCACACAAGAAGCAAGAAGAAAATCAAATATATATATTCACTTTGAGCAAGATGATAAGGATTTAGAGTTGGGGGCTCAAAAATAAATCAAAGAAGTATTAATTAAAGTCACTAGAAGTGAAAAGAAATATATAGGTGTGGTTCCTCCCTAAGGGGTGTGTACAAGATCCACACATAATTGATGAAGGTTGTATCCTAGAATTTTTAAAGACTAGGGAATGAAAAAATAATATTAGGAATTAATAGTCTTCCTAGAGAAGAAAAACCGGTGATTCTTCTGCTCCTAGAGTCGAAAATGAAAAAGGAGGACATTTTGATAAAAGGAAAAAGTGCATGGAGAGGTTGTGAAGCCTCATCAACAAGCCCCAAAGGCACTTCAAGAGAAGTCCAGACTCTTTGGGCCCTTTAATTTATCATAATCTTCAAGAATGGAAATATCCACAATGTGTATCCCTCAACCTTCTCTATTTACCTTTGTAAAAGGTGTGTTCTACTATTAATGTCTATATGCTAGTTTCTTAGCAAGGCAAATTGTTTTCTTGGGATTCTCTTCCTAGTATGGGTGTCAATCCTCCATCATTTTTGGAGGTGATTTTATTACCAGTTTTCATCCATGGGAGAAAAGAGGTGCATCACAAGTCAAAGATATGTCTACAAAAAACATGGAAGATATAATAACACATTTAGACTTACTAGATTTAAAACTAATAAAAAGAAAATTCACGTGGAACAACCAAAGGGTTGGATTAGGGATATGATTATAAGGCTAAATAGCTTTATGGTATGTAGTGGATTTTTGGTTCAACATTTTTCTCTATCCTCTAGAGCACTAGCTTGGGGATCTTCAGACCATAAGCCTATTGCCTTAGAACTTCATGAAATAATAGATTATGAACCTCTTCAATTTTGGTTCAATCCTCTTTGGATCCCTTCAGAAGACATCTTTGATATTATTTCCAAAGTCCTAGATCATTTGGGTCATTGGGTTCCCTATTTATGTTTGGGAGCAAAGTATTAAAACAACTAAAGAAACTATAAAATCTTGGGAAAAAGAAAAGTATAAATCTAGAGAAAATGAGTCAATATTTCTCAAATCATATATGGAAGAAATTCATCAAAAAATGGAAGAAAACCCTCTATTTGTGGAGATTTTAATGGAGGAAAAAAGGATATTTGAATCTTACCATTCTGACTTGGAAGTAGAGGATGAATTGTTTTGGCTTAAATATAGGAGGCTATGGCTCAAGGAAGGTGACAAAGATACACAATTTTTCCACAAGAAAGCAAAAACGAGGCCATGTAAAAACAATGTTAAATCAATTTTGGTGGAAGGGAAAAGAATTTCCCCTTTGATAGTATCAAAGAGGAGGATTAGAAACACTATAAAACTTGCATTCTAAATAAAGCCCCCCTCTTCCTCAAGTTGAGGACGAAACACTAAAAAACATCCCTCTTCTAGTCACTCAAAAGGATAATGAGTTATTATTGAAGCAAATTACAGAAGAGTAAATTTGGAGAGTTGTAAAACCTTTTAGCCCAGATAAAGCTCTCGATCCAAAAGGATTTTTAGCTCACTTGTACCAGCACTGCTAATAGATTATCAAAGTCATTTATGTAGGATTACTAATTACATGTTCCATCACTTTAAGATGGGAGGGGGGATCAACTCCACCTTCCTTTCCTTAGTGCCAAAAGAGGTTGAGCCCTACTCCTTTTCTAGGTTTCAACCTATTTCTCTTTGTAAAGTTTCTTTTAAAATTGTGTCAAAAGTTATTGCATCTCACCTTAAGGTGTTATTTCCTAAGCTAATTTTAGAAAATCATAAGGTTTTGTAAGAAAAATACAAACAATGGACAACATAATTTTGGTGCAAGAACCAATTCACTCAAGCAAAACTAAGAAAGAAAAGGAACGATCATCAAGTTAGACATGAGAAATGCCTTCGATAGAGTAAGACACACCTTCCTATTTTTTTATGAAGGAATTTGGATTTGACAATAAATTTATTAGCTAGATAACAAACTATGTCGAGGGCCCTTGGATATCCTCACTAGTCATTGGTAAATCAGTGAGCTTATTCCAAGCCACTCGTGGGATAAGACAGGGATCCCCCCTATGTCTTTTTTTGTATATTGTTATGGTGGATTCTTTGAGTAGAAAGCTAAAAAAAGAAAGTAGACTAGGGACCTTAATAGGGATCAAATTCATAAGAGGGGAAAAGAGTTTAAGTCACTCTTAGTTTGTCCATGATACTTTGTTGTTGGGGGGAGCCTTACTGGCCATTGAAAATTGTTTTATAGTGGTACTAGACAACTTTTTTGCAGCCTCGAGGGGGTTAATTAATGGAACTAAAAGCTTTATTTTCACATGGAATATCAATCCTAATAAACGAAGACTATTGAATCACTCATTGGGATTTATGATTCTATAGTCTTGGTCCTCATTCTCTTACTCGGGAATCATCATTTCACTAAAGCACTTCATGCATCCTTCCTGGCTTTCTTTACTTGAAGATTTTAAATCAAAGTTTTCTAGATGGGAGAAAAATGGCTAAATCTAGTTGGAAAAGTTATCTTAATCCAATTTATCCTTTCTTCTCTTCCTCTTGATCAATTCATTGCTTTGTTGGTTCCTAAAGGAGTAAAGGTTACCTTCTTACAAAAATAAATAAATTCCTTTAGAAAGGTGGAAAATCAAACCTAATTTCATTTAATCAATTGGGATGTGATACACACTCCAAAAACACATGGGGGCCTAGGGATAAAATATGTATTCCTTATGAATTTAGCAATGGGTGGAAAGTTGTCTTGGAGGATTATTTCAGGGAAAAATGACTGGTGGAAGGAAGTGTTGGTGAACAAATATTTCCCCAATGAAAGGAAACTTGCTTGGAATTTCCAAATCATATCAAGGGAGGTTCCCATATTTTGAGATTAATCTCTATTGTTATCCTGTTAATCAAATCGAAGTTCACTTGGACTTCTAGAAATGGACGCGATGTTAACATCTAGAATTCATCCATTATGGGGAATTCTCCCCTAAAATCTTATAATTATTTTAAGAATATCATAAACTAGCTTTAGAACAACACAAATTCACACTATTTGATATAATGGCTAGAAAACAGATACTAGAATGGTTTGTATTGGGGAATGGTCCCTCCTCCTTTGTCTCCTCTAGTGCAGGATCTAGAACTTCAGTTTTCTGGCCGTGCTCCCATCTCCTTATTAGAAAAATATCATAGAGGCTAGGTTCATTCCTTATACATGGTGAAATATCAGTGTAGTGTAGTTCTCTTTCCGAATGACATTCCACCCAAATCAACAATGTGATCTCGTGTATAGAACTCAGATTGTTGAAAAGTGTAACTATGTCGGTCTTCATATTGACTATGTAGTTATGGATTTATGTAAAGTAGAAGACAAATATAATAAAATGAAATATGTACTTGCTTAGTGGGTTTCATGGGCAAGAGTTTATTATAGGTTAGTAGACTTCTTCTTGATGTCTATCTAGGATTTTGTCTTCTAGATATAAATGTAATAAGTGTCATATATATGAAGGATCTAGTCAAAATAAATGCTCCAAGACCTTGTCCTAGAAAACCATGGAAGAAAGGCTCTAACAACCCTCAAGATAGCTCTCCTTCAAACGCTGGAAAAGATGTAGTATAGTTGGCACTATATGCAGTGAGAAGTTGGCCTCATGATAGTCATGTCGGCTCCCAAAATAGTCACATCGGTTCACATGTCAGGTCGGCTTATATACAGGGGAAAACAACTATATATACCCTCACAAAACTCACAAAAATTAATAAAATATTTTCGGATATCATCTGAACTGAAGTGTGGATTTAGGTGCAGGAACTGCAGTGTGGAGGTGCAACAAATTCAGTGTAGAGGTGCAACAAGAGAAGTGAGGATCACTCTGATTTAATGAGGATACATCCGTGATTGACATGAAGTTTTGAAAGGATAAAAATGCGGGTCAAGGAAAGATTATAATGCGGATACATCTGAGGTAAGGAAAATGTGATGAAGTCTGGTTAAATGTAGAAATAAGATAAGGTTTAAGGAACCAGTGCGGGCAATATCTATCTGTTTTTGAAGCTGGCCTAAGACATAGATCCATGCGGATTTAAGATAGAGAACCAATACAGGAATATCTAATATGTAACAACATGGTGTAACCTGGATGTAGTGTGAAGTTAAGGCAATAATGAACTATGCTAAATTACTGTGAAAATACGCAGTCAATCTGAAGTAAGATGTGGATCCAGTAAAGTGATACGCACTTGTAAGTACAAGAATAAAAGGAAGGTAAATATATGATTTACCTTCCTATCCTTAGTAAACAAAATAAATGTATGTCAAGTGAAGATGAAGCAAGAAGAAATGTTTTTGGTGAACAAAGACAAAATCAAGAAAGATTGAAATAGAGACCGAGTTCTCTAAGGTCAGTGCAGGTCAGTGTAAGTTGGCACATAAATGAAGGATCAGTGTTGGAGACAGAAAAAGAAGCAGTGACAAGGTTTTGGATGCATATATATAGGTCAAGGGTCTGAGTCTTAGTCATGGTACTTGTCATTTGAAAATCTATAAGAAGAATTTCTCGCGGGTTTTCCTCTCCAATAGGGAGAGGTTTTTGCCTTGGCTCTAGGAGCCTAATTCTTGTGTCTTGTGCATTTTGATAATTGACTTCATGAAAGACTAAATAAGTGAAAGAAGAGAGGACCTAAGTAACCAGTAACTCAAGTAAGCTCACAAGTAATTATCAAGAAGAGAATTTGAATTAATCGCCAACCCTCAAAATTCTCAACAGATATGGGAATACGTCTTAAAAAATCCGCCCATTGAATTGCATGGCCATCAAATATCATCCATTTCTTTGATGTGTGCGATAAGCATTATGGAGGTTCTTTATAAGGAAAACCACTTAAAAAAAATATCTGGTGGGATCTTCCTAAGTTTATATGATGGAAAATATGTCTAGCTAGAAACATAGCTATTTTTCAAAGTAAAATCTCATCCCCTCCAGAGGCTGCAATTAGAGCCTCATCCCTTCTAATTGAAGCATTATATTTTCACAATTCCATCTCATCTTCCTCCAAATAAGTGGATAAGATTGAAGAAAAATAGATTTAAGGCTCCAGTCTGTAAAAATAAATCAAACCAAGACTACAAACATACATACATATAGTCTTGGTTTGCTTTGTTCTATTCTATATATGAATATACATATGCACATGCACATGCACATGTGAAAGCTTAGACTATCAAAGGGGGAATTTGTTAAATGGATGTTAGGACAAACTCCTTTAGTTCTATTGTTTGACAAGGCCTCAAAATCCAATCCAGGTGTGGCAATGGTGTGGGGGCCGGGGGAGGGGTGTTTGGGAGCGGGGGGGGCGGGGGGCGGGGCGGTAAATTGTTACCTCAGAGGAAAAAAAACATAATTTTTGTATTCTTGGGTTCTAGGTTCAACCTCAAACAATCAAGAAAAATCCTATAACCTTCATCAAGGCCTACTCCAAACACTATCATTGGAAGTCACCAAGTTAATTGTAATGGGAGACTCTTCTCTCCTCTTCTCTTATTTAAAAAAAGGCTTTCCTTGCAAGAATAAGATGCTTTCTTCATAAATTTGAATAATATGAAGCCTTTCATATTCTAAGACAAAACAACATTGAGGCTAACTTCTTGGTGAATCATGGAGTGAGATTAGCAAAAGGGAACTTAGTGGATAACAACAATAAAAATAAATTTTTGATTCCCTAAATAATGTAATATGATCATGCCCAAAAGCACAAGGTGCCTTTTAAAAGATGAAAACAGGTGGAGCAATGAGTTGGCGACTAAATGAAGGTTCCTCTATGTTCCTAAACCTCAACATGCCAACAGAGGAGGAGAATGCCGAAGAGGACAAGAAGGACTTATTAGCAACAAACCCCCAATAATACATTGGTACCCAATGAATTGTAATTTTTTTTTAAGGAAGTTATTGGAAGATTTATACTTATAGACCGATAGATAATTCTGAATGGTATAAAGAAGAACATTCCCAATTTTGGATATTATGGTTTGTTTCTCACTCAAACTCTCTGCCTCTATGAATCATTGTGCTTTTTGATGTACACATGTAGTATTACTACATGCCTTATATAGATTTTTAATACAAAAAATTTAGTTACAATTAAAAACAAAAGTCAAGTAACTTCTCATTAAGTTGGTAACTTTGTTTATAACATTATGGGATGCCAAATACATCGATAAATTTGTTTTTTTGTTTTTTGTTTTTTTTTTTCAAATTTATATTTATTTAATCATTTCAAATAATAAAATAAATAAATATAAAAATAAAAACAATAATATAATTAATCTCAAAATTCATGTTAAAACAAAATTTGT
The DNA here is from genome assembly GCA_034641835.2 of Pinus albicaulis. Classification (NCBI taxonomy): domain Eukaryota; kingdom Viridiplantae; phylum Streptophyta; class Pinopsida; order Pinales; family Pinaceae; genus Pinus; species Pinus albicaulis. Next base: position 670,466,122 of record CM076577.1, on the reverse strand, counting down.
CAATAAAAAATACACAAAATTTGTCAATAAAAAATACAAAAATACAATGATGACATATAATGAATGAGTTTTACTTTTTAACTATAAAGCTTCAAAATTTTCTACCCAACTCCCCTCATTTTTTTTGAAAACATAAGTTTATTGCAATAAAACTTTTTTATATTGTTTTTAAATGGAAAAATTTAGTATACTTAACTCATAGAACTTAACTCGTAATGGAACTCTCATTACCATAATTACCATAAGATATTTATTGAATTTATGTTATGTTTATAACCTTTGAGATTTTCTTTTTTCACATTAACTTACATGATCACATCGTTAACTTACTATGATAATTCACGCGAGGCTTTCAAAATTGTGGGATATCGTTAACTTGCTATGATAATTCACGCGAGGCTTTCAAAATTGTGGGAATTAAGTGATAGGAAATTTAATTTTCCATAAACCTTGATTTTTTTGTTTATTGAAAATTGGGTAAAATTGTTAAACCATTAAAAAAATACCAAAATCCTTGAAAATATCACTTGTAAATCATGATAGGCCTTTTAATTTTATTTTATTTTAAATGGTAAGGATACTTTAATACTTTATATTCATTGAAATTTTGTTTTTGGACACAATCTTAAAACAAAACAGGGCCAAAATTTGGGTGGCAAATTGTTATATTGATTTGAATTTATGTAGGAATGTATCAAAATAAAAATATAAACATGGACATAGAGATGTAACAGAAATATAACTTCATTTTATTAATATCAAAGATTGAAATATGCTTACGTACATAATATAGATAAACTAGCTCAAGCGATGGTAGCTTATCTCCGAGATGAGATGTGGCGGCTACATGCCTCTGAACTATGTTACAATGAGGCTCGATGGCCTATTTATTATTGAGAAACAATGGAAAACCCTAAACATTCAAAAGCCTAACCCTAGGAGATAAAGCGCCAAAATTATGGGCCTCGTTTGGGTAAATTGGTATATCAACTTCCCGGGGATGTAACTTTGGCATACGATCTCCGTTTGACGTGCACAATGCCTCATTAGAAATATATATCTGAGGACTACAACTTTTGAGCGGCCAACATTGGTTAAAAATGCTTATTGGCCCCGATTTTCCCAAAAAACATTGTTTAGGGCCTCAAAACGGCTCTCGAAGTTTAGGACTTGAAAAAATGCCAAAAATAGTAAATTGTACTACAATTAAGGAAACTAAAAAACTGAAAGAAAAAATGGTGGGGGTCCAAGTGGAATAGGTGGGTAGCCACCAATATACACCTCGATCATTCCTCCCCCCTTATGAAGCAATGGTCCTCATTGCGTTGAGTTCCTCCATGAGATGAGGAAACTTCTGCTGAACTTGTGCCCTGGTGAGCCACTTGCCTTGGTGCAAGAGTTGGCCGACTTTGACAACCTGATACAACTAGATCTTCTGACGAGAAGTGTTATTGATATGCGTGTCCACGATCCGATCAATTGTGGCCTGTTTCATGCATTCGAGGTTTAGCTCTGTTGGTGTGAGTTATTTTTCAATGTCTGATGTGTCTAGTAATGGTGGAAAAGTATTGCCGAAGGCAGTCCATATTGAACACTAGACGCGGGCCAAGGAATGGGGGAATGATGAGCTCAAAAGAATTGTCTCCCACATCCTTGATAATGGTGTAAGGCCCATATCAGAGTGGTCTGAGCTTCCAATGTGCTCCAGTTAGGCATTATTTATGCAAATACAACCAAACTTTGTCACCCACCTAAAAGTTGTGTGGCACTTGATGTTGATCATGTCGTTGCTTATACTTGGCATTGGACTTCTCTAGGATTTCGTGAACCTGTTGGCGGACGTGTTGGATGCATTCAATAAATCTGGTTGTTTTATCAACCTCAAACAGTACATGTGTGGATTATGTCTGTGTAGTCGTATGAGGTATGACAACATCAATATGACACAATTGTTGATATCCTAGACCCACTTGAAAGGGACTGCGACCAGTCAAGCTATGGAGAGATCTATTATAACTGTGATGCACATAGGGGAGGCTCTCATCACAAGTTCGTGGATGCTTGCAGTTGTACATGCAGAGTATGTGCACTATCATCCTGTTGACGACCTGTATCTGATCATTAGTCTGGGGATGGAATGCAATCAACTTGGTGAGCTTGGTGTCCAATAGTGTCCAAAGGCTTGACCAGAATGTGCTTAGGAACGTGCTATCGCGATCTAATATAATGGTATGCGGGATCCAAAAATGTACCCACACTCGTTCAAAGAAGAGTTTGGCAGTGTCCTCTACTGTGATACACTTCTTGTAGGCCACCAATATAGCCATCTTAGAAAAGATGTCTACGACCACAAATACACAGTCATTACCATGCTTGGTAGAAGGGAGGACAGACATATAGTCCATAAATATGGATTCCCATGGCTGGTTGGGAGTAAGAAGAGGAGTGTACATGCCTTGCTTCTTGATGGTTGGCTTGGTTATGGCGCAGACAGTGCAAGATCTGATATATTTTCCAACATCCAGTCAGAGTTTTGACCAATAAAAGTACTTTTGTAGTAGAACCACAATTTTCTCCACACCAAAGTGTCCTACGACCCAACTGTAGTGCGCGTCCCAAATCAACTTGGCACTCTTGCTCAAAGGAACACAAAGGTGGCCCAGGTAGAATAATAATGTGTCCTGGAGGTGGAAATCAGGAACTTGCTTTCCATCTACTAGAATATGGTATGCAGAGGTGAACTCTAGATCATTTTTGTATAATTGCGCCCATCCAGAGGTCTCGTGGCCACAAGAGTTGAGAAAAATAGTTAGTGCTGCAATTGGGGGCCGATTAAGGAATTCTACAGCATGATTGTTGCTGCCTTTTTTATATTTAATGTTCAAGTGGAATTGTTGCAAATATGTAGACCACTTATGATGCTGATAGTTTTGCAACTTCCTTTGTGTTTGTATAAATTGAATAGGTCAGTGATCAATGTGGATGACCGTCTCCTTCCACAGAATATAATGCTTCCATTGCCAACAAGCCTGCACGATGGAATAAATCTTTATCATAGGTGGGGTACTTTCGAATTGTATCGGAAAGTGTCTCACTATGATAGACCACTGGATGCCCGTGCTAGGTGTGGACTGCACTATTAGCATAGTCGAAGGAGTTTTTCTTAATTTCAAATGGCTGTTGCAATTATGGAAATATGAGTATCGGTGTAGAGTAGAGGTAGTGCTTCAAATCAATGAACACCTTCAGTTGGGATTCAGACTAGGAAAATTTTCTTTTGCGTCGCCCTTAGTAATTTGACTCAAAGTCCGAGTGATATGGGAAAATCCCAACACGAACCTCTGATAAAAAATTGCAAGGCACAAAAAGCTACGAAGCTCTGTTAGAGTGTTTGGGGATGGAAAATACCAAATGACTTGGATCTTAGTTAGATCGACATGCACGGCACACTCATCTATGATGTAACCCAAATATTACTTTTGGTTCATGCAAAAGGTGCATTTCTCCAATTTGGCACACAGTTTGTGCTTCCGAAGGGCTTGAAGGACTTGCCAAATGTGTTGCAATTGTTATTCCCAACTCTTACTAAAGATGAGGATGTCTTTCAGATAAACAACCATGAACAAGTTGGTGAAAGGGTGCAAGTTGTCATCCATCAACCTCATAAAAGTAGCAGGGGAATTTGTCAACCTGAAGGGCATAATGGGAATTTGTCAACCCAAAGGGCATAACCAACCATTCAAAAAGGAATTCCTTGGATTTGAAGGCGGTCTTCCATACATCTGTGGGCTCTATTGGAACCCGACGATATCCATACTTCATATTGATCTTGCTGAAATACTTGGTCCCCTTGAGTTGGTCCAGAAGGTCATCAATCGATGGGATAGGATACCTGTTCCTGATAGTCATTTTTTTTAGTGCCTGATAATCAATGCAGAGCCTCCAGGTCCCATCCTTCTTCTGTACAAGTACAATCGGGATCCCATAAGGTGAGGAACTTGGTCAAATGTGCCCTTTTTGCAGCAAATCCAAGATTTTCTGCTTGATCTCTTCATTTTCCAGAATGGAGCAGTGATATATCGACCCGTTGGGTAGAAGTGCCCTGGGAGTCAGATCGATCGAATGCTTGACTTGAAAGTGCAAGGGTACCCTTGCGAGTGAGGAAAGATGTCCAAGTATTCTTCCACGAGTGTATCCACCTGCTTTTGCTACGTGGAGGAACCCTTCTCGAGGGCCATGGATGTATTTCAATATTCCCCTTACTTTGAGAAAAAATCAGAAAGAAAACAAATTTCTTGGTCTGGGAGATGATCTTACTACATTTATTAGCAAAGATCAAAGAGATGCCGGTACGCGGGGTTACCTCCGATAATCCTAGATAACTTATTACTCAAAGAAATAATAACAGTGCAAGGCTTAGATTAATACATGACATGACGCTTCCACAAGTATGGTTGGAATTATAATACATCAGAAACTTCAAGAGGAGCTATATCACACAATCCTCATCCATGAAAGGCTTGATGCTATAGGTAAGGCGACATTGTTGGCTGATGCGAATATCTCATCCTTGGTGAAGCCACCCGATGGTGTATGATTGGGGGTGTGGTGTGGTCAGCAAGCCTAACTGCTTCACGACCTCTTTTGAAATGAGGTTTTTTTGTCTCCCACTATAAAAAATGAATTGTAGCTGCGAGCCCTTCAACCACATCTATGAGTGAAAGAGGCACTCCCCATCCTCTAGATATTCAGGTTCCACCTTTTGGAGGTTGGTGGTGGCTACCGTCGCAATGGGTTTTGTGTCAATCACATGCTTATCCTTGTTAGGTTCCGTCTAAGAATCAGAACATGCATCTGTCTCTGAGTCTCTTAGCTTGGCCACCGGTTCCTATTTTGTGAAAAATTCATGTGTCTTATGAGTGGGGATTTTATGGAACTCACACCACTTGCTGATGTTCTTCTTTGCCTTCCCATCACCCTTGGCTTGTTGCTTTGAGTTTCCCTGGGGGGTTCCGGTTAGGCTCTATCATTTTCTCTGTGGCTTAGGGGCGCCTTAATTTTGCTTTGGGTTGGCGGATCCAAAGTCTCACTTCCTCTACTTGAATTTATACTAAATTTTGGTAGCATATTGGTGTGTTGCACCAAGCGAGGAAATGTACAGCAACTCCATTTCCTCTTGAATGTATTTGTGCAAACAACTGCGGTACTTGAGAACCAGATGTTTCTCAAAATATTTGATACCCAAATTTGTGCGTGTTAGGTCACTATATTACTATTATAGTCCCTTATTGTTGTTAGTGTAACCCCCTTATTGTTATTGTTGTACCCCTGTAACCCCCATATTGTTATTGTTGTGCCTTTACATTATTATTGTTAGGTCGGCTAGGATTACATTGTGGCCCCATGGGCTCCTATATATAGAAGGGAGGTTTTTTAATTTGTATCATCCAATAATTTTTCATTTATGTAATGTATTGGAGGTTTCCCCCTCGAAGTGGCTTATTTCTAAGGCGTTGATATCTCTTTTCTTCTATTTTTGGAGTTGGTTTCAAAACATTTGGTATCAGAGCTTTGGATTCTAGGGTTTTGCTGCTCCAAATATGTCATCGTGGAATTTTCATTATAAAAAAATTTCTACGAAGCTTTAGAAGCTAAAATTTTTACAGAGCGAAGCCAAAATCCTGAGGAACGTTGTGTAAAAATTTCAGATCTTGGTTCACAATTTTTTCAGAGGTATGATCTGCGGACGTTAGGGTTTTTTTTAGGCTCCCAAATTTCACCTAAAACAGGTCATCGTGGAATTTGCGCTATAAGTGTTTTTCTACAAAGGTTTAGAAGTTGAAATTTTTACAGAGGGAAGTCAAAATCCTATGAAACTTCCTATACAAATTTAATATCTTGGTTCGCAACATTTTCGGAGATATGATCTGTGGAGATTAGGGTTTTTTTTCAAGCTCCCCAATTTCATCTAAAGAGGTGACTGTGGGAAAATCGTCACAACTCTCTCTCTGAGCATCGGATTGGAATTATGTAAAAAGTGGCCAAAATTACATGGACTGTAGTTTCCTATGTATCAATTTTAGAGCCGAAGGAGGAAACAATGACATGTGGCATGTCGTACAAGTTCGCTCATTGTGGGAGATTGGGAATAATTTTGCCTTGAAGAATCCAAATCAGGTCAGACCTGTGGCATTCGAAAGAAGATTCAGAGTGCTAATATAGGGCCAAATTTCAGATATTGAAGATCCGAAATCACAAAGATAATTCAATTTCAATATCGAGCTCCTCAAAAGCAAGAAAAAGGTGTGTTTTTTTTTGTTTTTGTTTTTTTTGTTTTGTTTTTGTTTTTGTTTTTTGTTTTTTGTTTTTTTTGTTTTTTGTTTTTTGTTTTTTGTTTTTTGTTTTTGTTTTTTGTTTTTTTGTTTTGTTTTTTGTTTTTTGTTTTTGTTTTTTTGTTTTTTGTTTTTTGTTTTTTGTTTTTTTGTTTTGTTTTGTTTTTTTGTTGTTTTTTTGTTGTTTTTTGTTTTTTTGTTTTGTTTTGTTTTGTTTTTTGTTTTGTTTTGTTTTTTTTCTTCTTCTTCTGAATTGCATAAGTCTTGTTTGAAGAATCAATTTGAATTGATTCCAAGGGCATATTATAGAATAGATATCAGTATTGGGTTCTAAAATGCCCCCTAAAAATAATTCAACACCCATTAAGCCTTCAAATGTCTCTACTATGGATCATGAAGATGAAGAAATGCAACATGACATATCAAAATTACAAGAGCAAGTGCACCAAATTTCACTTTCGCAAAGAGCAACAAAAAATGAAATGAATGTTTTTAAGAAAAGCGTCGAAGCTAAGATGGATGGTTTGAAGAATGGTATGGAAGAAAAAAATGGAAGGTTTGAAGGAAGACATGGAAGGTTTGAAGGAAGGCTTGTCAAAGTTGATACAAGAAATGATTCCTAATGGCGAAAAGATAGTAGAGGAAACTCATGATGAGAACAAAATAAATGTTAATCGTGATTTCATAAACTCTAATGTTGGATTGAAGAACCACCATATTCCAAAGATGGATATGAGGAAGTTTTATGTCAAGGATCTCGTAACATAGATAATACAGATGGAACAATATTTTGATCTCAATAATGTGCAAAACACACAAAAGGTACGCATTGCAACTTTAAATTTAGAACAAAATACATTTGTATGGTATCGATGGCTTTTCTCCCGTAAAAAAATTGTCACTTGGTCAATTTTTACGGAAGAAATGATAGCACATTATGAGGATACAAAGAGAAACACCTTCTTTAGCCAATTGATAAATCTCAAACAAAAGGGTTTAGTGGGGCAGCACATTGAGGACTTCCAAAAATTGAACATAAGGGTAACTGATATTCCAGAGGAACACAGGATTGATCTCTTCATAGGCACTTTAAAGGATAACATCCAACATGAAGTTCGTGTTCTAGAACCTGATTCATTGGAGAAGGCATTCAGGTTGACAAGAAAAGTTGAATGTAAAATTATGGCGACAAGGAAGCCTACCACTCAATTCTATAAAGAAGGAAGTGTTGCTACGCCTAGATTTCCACAACCTACAAGGTTGACACCACAACAATTGGAAGAAAAAAGAGCAAAAGGGCTTTGCTACAGTTGTGATAGAAAATACACGAAAGGTCATAAGTGTGCTGAGAAGAAATTATTTTACATAGATTGTGAAGAGGAAGAAGAAAATGAACAAGAAGAGGATATACACCAGGAACCAACCCTAGAAGAGGAAGAAATGAATCCGACCATATCGTGTAATGCACTGGCAGGAATTACCACTCCTCAAACTCTCAAGATAGAAGGACAAATCAAGAAGAAAAAGGTAACAGTGTTGATTGATTCAGGTAGCACCCATAATTTTATTCATTGTAAGGTAGCCAAGGAATTAAATTGTTTCCTATACCCAGCACCAGAATGTCAAGTGATGGTTGCAAATGGAGGAACTATAAATTGCTCTGGAAAATGCCATAATATTAAGTTAACCATGGGGGAATATGTATTGACTAGTCCAATGCTTTCCATTCCTATGGGAGGTGTCGATGTTGTACTAGGAGTACAATGGTTACAATCTTTGGGGACGGTAGCTTTTAATTTTCAAGAACTTTTCTTGAAATTTTTTTCAGAAGGAAAGGAAGTCGAATTACGGGGTATTGCGGGGAAGCCAGGAAGGATAATACGCTCTAATGTCATGACAAAGCTTCTAAAGAAAGAACAGCGAGGCGTAATTGCACAATTATGCTCACTAGAAGTTCCAACATCAAAATCATCTATTTCTGCAGATCTCCAACAAGTCTTGGACAATCATTCCAAGGTGTTTGAAACTCCCAAAGGACTCCCACTTATTCGTGATCATGATCATGCTATTCATTTGATTCCAGGAAGTGTTCCTCCAAACATCAGGCCTTATAGATATCCTTACTTCCAAAAGAGCGAAATTGAACGTATGATTGCAGAAATGTTAGAGGCGGGTATAATTCAACCCAATCAAAGTTCTTTCTCTGCTCCTATAGTATTGGTACACAAGAAGGATGGATCATGGCGAATGTGTCCAGATTATAGGGAGCTCAATAAGCTCACCATTAAAGACAAATTTCCCATTCCTGTGATTGATGAATTATTGGATGAATTACATGGAGCAATTTATTTTACCAAGTTGGATCTTCGTTCAGGATATCATCAAATTAGAATGAAGACTGAAGATATTTCGAAAACAACATTTCGAACTCATGAGGGTCATTATGAATTTTTGGTCATGCCTTTTGGCCTTACCAATGCACTTTCTACATTTCAAGGGTTGATGAATTCCATTTTCAAACCCTTCCTTAGAAAATTTGTGCTAGTATTTTTTGATGATATACTAATCTACAACAGGTCTTAGAAGGATCATGTTCAACATGTTGACAGGGTGCTCAAACTATTGGAGGAGAAACAATTATATGCAAAAAAATCCAAATGTTTCTTTAGAGTAAATGATGTGGAATATCTGGGTCATATTGTATCTCATGAGGGTGTTAAGGTAGACCCTAACAAAATTAAAGCCATTAAGGAATGGAAAGTCCCCACAACCATAAAGCAGTTGCATGGATTTCTCAAGTTAAAAGGGTATTATCGCAAGTTTTTTAAGAATTATGGGAGAATAGTAGCACCTGTGAGAACATTATTGAAGAAAGATGCATTTTCATGGACTCCTGAAGCAACTAAGGCCTTTGATCATCTTAAAGAGGCAATGTTACTAGCACCAGTCTTAGCTACGCCAAACTTCACAAAAACCTTTATTGTGGAATGTGATGCCTCAGGAAATGGAATTGGTGCTGTTTTAATGCAAGAAGGAAGACCCATTTCTTTTGAAAGTTGTCCAATCAAAGGAAAGTATTTACAAAAGGCTATTTATGAGAATGAAATGTTGGAAATACTACATGCACTAAAGAAATGGTGAACTTACCTAATGGGAAGACACTTCAAGGTAAAAAATGATCATGATAGTCTTAAAAACTTTTTGGAACAAAGAATATCTTCAGAAGAGAAGAAAAAATGGGTCACCAAGATGTTGGGTTATGACTTTGAAATCATCTACAAAAAAGGGAAGCTAAATGTTGTTGTAGATGCACTCTCAAGAAAGGATGAAGAGGTGGAAGCATTGCTTTGTGCCATTTCTATTATCCAACCAGATTGGATAACTGAAGCAAGGGATGAATGGAAGAAGGACGAAGAAGTGTGGACACTCATTCAAAAGTTGGAGCAAGATCCTAGTACATCTGATACATTTAGTTGGAAAAATGGTTCCTTATGTTACAAAGATTGCTTATATATTTGCAAGAATTCCCAACTAAAACAAAAGATTCTTTTGGAATTGCACACTTCTCCTTTAGGAGGACACTTAGGATTTTTAAAAACTTACCGTAGGGTGAAGAAAGATTTTTTTTGGGATGGCCTTAAATCTGATATTCAAAAGTTTGTGGCAGAATGTTTGGTTTTCCAAAAAAATAAAGTTGAGACAATTAAGACCCTAGGTCTTCTACAACCTTTATCCATTCCAAGTCAACGTTGGGAGGAGATTTCAATGGATTTTATCACAAGTTTACCTAAGTCCAAAGGAAAGAGTGTCGTCATGGTGGTAGTTGATAGACTACCAAGTATGCACACTTTTGTGCATTATCTCATCCATTTAAAGCAAGTACAGTTGCTACTGCATTTATGGAAACAATTCAAAAGCTACATGGAAACCCGAAGATTATTGTAAGTGATAGAGATCCCATTTTTACAAGAAATTTTTGGATGAAATTATTTTCTTGTTTGGGTACTCAAATAGCTCATAGCTCATTTTATCATCCTCAATCCGATGGTCAAACTGAGATAGTGAATAAATGTTTGGAAGGATATCTTCGTTGTTTTGTATTTGATAACCAAGCACAATGGGTCAAGTGGTTACCTCTCACTGAATGGTGGTATAAAACTTCCTTCCATACTGCAACAAAATTGACCCCATTTATGGCGCTTTATGGATATCATCCACCATACATCACATCTTCTTTAAGGGAAAATTATAGGGTTCAAGCAGTGGAAGATCACATCGAACATCAAAAAGAAGTTCTCCAACTCTTAAAGGATAACCTAAATTTGACACAAAATCGAATGAAACAACAGGCATATCAACATCGTAGTGAGAGAAGTTTTGATGTTAGATATTGGGTATTTTTATGGTTACAACCATACAAACAAATGCCCCTCAAGCAAGCTAAGAAGGATAATAAATTATCAACAAAGTACTATGGGTACTATGGCATACAAATTGGAGCTTCCTGCTTCTTCGCGAGTGCATCCAGTTTTCCATGTTTCATGCTTAAATAAGGTTATAGAAGAAAAACTTCCAGTTCAAACAATATTTCCAGAACTTGATGAGGAATGAAAAACCATATTGGAACCTGAAACAATCATGGAAAAAAGAACTCTACAGCTACAAAATCGATCAATTTTAGAGTATCTCATCAGATGAAAGAACTTACCCATTGAATATTCTACATGGGAGGATGAGAATTTTATATAGAAGCACCCGGAGAGGAGCATGTTAGGTCCCTATATTACTAGTATAGTCCCTTATTGTTGTTAGTGTAACCCCCTTATTGTTATTTTTGTACCCTTGTAACCCCCATATTGTTATTATTGTGCCTTTACATTATTATTTTTAGGTTGGCTAGGATTACATTGTGACCCCATGGACTCCTATATATAGAAGGGAGGTTTTTTCATTTGTATCATCCAAGAATTGTTCCTTTATGTAATGTATTGGAGGTTCCCCCATCGAAGTGGCTTATTTCTAAGGCGTTGATCTCTCTTTTCTTCTATTTTTGGAGCTGGTTTCATAACAATGCGTAGGGTATGGAAAATATTTGTCATCTCATGCACATCTTGATCCCTCTGTTGCCACAATGTAGTCCATTGTATGTACTTGTCTTCATAGATCTCGACGGGGTAGTACTATTCCTTGATAATGTCTCGGAAATAATACCAAGTGGGTGCATCCGAGAATATATAGGGTTACCCCTCGTCCTTCTAATCACAGTAGGTTTCCCACCAGTCCTTGATGTGGGGGGCGACTTTCAAGGGTGAAAAATTAATATTTTTCCTATTGGAAAAATCATGAACAAAAAATATCCTTTTTGTAAAATTCTTTTGGTAATAATCACATGCAATGGAACATGGTCGACGCGTTTCAAACCAACCAGTGTGGTTCATCATCAGGACTATGTGAGAGATCAAATCAGGACATTAAGTTTAAATAGATGTAGAAATGGCTAAACTAGCTTGGATTCCAAAAAAAACATCCTTCCAATAGATTTAACCATTTATCTACGAAATTTGCATCTATTTGGGCTTCAAATGAAGGAATGTCAAAGTTGACTTATACCTTAAAGGGAGTGGTGCCTCTAGAGTTCCTTCCAGATTAAGATGTGTCACCTGTGGGCATCAGCCGAAGGATCTGGGAAAATTTATGCATCATTGTGTTCCTCTCTTTCTTGAGGGCCTCCTCGAGAAATATTTTGATAGGATCTCCTGTTGCCTAGTATTTATTTTCGTTCACCATGGGAGCCGTCGGGGTTTGCGAGGCTAATCTTGTAAGGGTTAAACCATATTGAGCCCTAACTCCTTATACCCTGACCTCGTTGGGGACATGCAAATAAAAATAGAGAAAGAGCAGACTGCCCTTATACCACTGATCTGAATTTATGTAGGAACACAACAAAATACAAATATAAACATGGACACAAATATGTAGCAAAAATATAATTTCATTTCATTAATATTAATGACTAGAATATGCTTACATATAGAATGGAAATAAACTAGCTTGGGCGATGGTAGCTTATCTCTGAGAAGAGATGTGGTGGCTACATGCGTCTTAACTGTGTTACAACGAGGCTCGACGGTCTATTTATTATTGCGAAACAATGGAAAACCCTAAAAATCCAAAAATTGAACCCTAGGAGATGAAGCGCCAAAATTATGGGCCCCGTTTGGGTAAATTGGTACATTAGCTTCTTGGAGACGTAACTTTGGCATACAATCTACTTTTGACGTGCGTAATAACTCGTTAGAAAGGTCTATCCGAGGAATAAAATTTTATAGTGGCCAACATTAGTTAATGACCTTTGCTGACCCCATTTTCCCCAAAAACATCGTTTAGGGCCTTAAAACGGCTCTGAAAGTTCATGACTTGAAAAACTTCCAAAAATAGTAAACTATGCTACAATAAAGGAAACTGAAAAACTGAAAGAAACAATGGTGGGGGTCCAAGTGGAATAAGCGGGTGATCACCAATATCCACCTCGATCATACACACATTTCTTTCTAGCTACCTATATACTCAAAACCCTAGTTTGTGACTATGGCATACCTTTCACATCTAGTAGTAAAGACTTTCCAAAAAACTCCGAGAAATTTACAATAATTTTCATACATACTAATTTAAAGAGGTTTATGGTACATCATTATAGCGATATTTTTCCTTCTACAAAGCTGAAAATGGGCCATTCTGATTAGGGATTTTCAACCACGCAAGACTAATTGAATTGATAGAGGAAGAAAGGCCTAAATGCCTCTGGCTAATAGCTAGCTACATATATTCCAATTGTTGATGCAAGCTTGAAAACTCATCCTAAGTCCTCTAAATTATAGTTTTATGGTCAATGAGATATTCCATGGTAGATATAATACTTGATACTAATTGATTATATTTTAATTGAATTTCCAAGATTTATTCTTGTGATTATTTCAACTATTTTTCCATTTGCTGTTGTAATGCTCTAATATTTCTATAATTTTTTAGTTTTTCTTTGGAAATAATCCTTATTTTTTGCTCAAGTGTCCAGAACTGTAGGTAATTTGGGTACCCTCGTATTCCACCACCAATATGACGATCCTCACTCAGGATTATCCAAAAGGAGAAGAGAGGAAAAGGGCCTGAATCTAACCCAGTCAACACCCAACCCTACCACAGACTAACCCCTCCAAAAATCAACAACTTATGAATCCATGAATGTTCCTCAACACCTAAGTCATAATCATTGCTAATGTATGCATAATTAAACAAAGTGACAATATATAAAGTTCGAAAAGTAGATCATGTAGAGAGCCACCCAAGTTCAGACCATTACCAATAAAAAAGAATTGTTGACACAATGATTTCCCACTGGGATCAATTGCTTCCTGGGATAGAGTACTAGTAACCTTAAATTCCTAGAGATGACAAAGTTTATAACATGATTCTCCATTATAAGTACTAAATCTCAACGACCCTTCAAAATTTGAAGTAAAGACCTTGGAAAATCTTCCATTCTAGGCCTCACTTTCCAATTATAATCCACATCTATCTAGATATTCATTTTATATAGCAAATCTACTCTAATTCGAGCCACATAAAAGAGTACAATATAGTTCTTTTCCCTAGAAAATTCAAAAAACACATAACAAATTGGCTTTAAACCCATGCTTTAAACAAGAACAATATTATTGATTAACTTTGACATTTACTTTAATTGAAGAAAAACGAGAGTTTGAAATGTTAGAATGGGACTCTGGGATTTATATGAGTTTTCAGAAAAGTGACATGCATGATATGGATCTCATAAAGCATCAATTGAGTATAAATATATGTGGAAGATAAAACACGAATAATTAATTTTAACACCTTGATTCCCTAAACCAACCTAGGAAAACAAATGTAATCCATACATTGACCTACTTATCATTCACACTCGAAATAAAAAATCTAATCCATTCATCGATTTGCTTGGAATTCATATTCAATTGTTAAAAACATGAAAATTGATGTGTTAACATTTTTTTTTTAAAGTTGAGATTCTATTGCTTTATCTAAGAGTACACAAATCCTTAATATGTTATATGTCTTCGGCTTGTCACTGGAGAAAATAGACGAGAGACAAAATGCTTTCTTGTCCAACATAGTCCAAAATAGAGTTGGGAGTAGCAACACAAAAATTAGAAAGATACGAGCTTTCCCATTAGTGGGGAAACCAACTGCTAACATATGGACCAATCTAGAGTGCGAAAACAAGACAACAAAAATAAGATGGTTGTCCCGTATTTGAGATAAACCAACCAATCTAGTTGAAAATGTAAGAACAATAGAAGCAAGCATCATATACATGGTTGAAAATAAAATAAACCAAAGAGTCATGTAGATAAAGAAGTATCAAGGTCGTTGGGATGGTCAACATTATTACTCTAGGGATTCATTAATGGGCCTAAAGATGATTCCATTTCTAGATGAGCAAGCTGGCCTTCTACGTCCATCAACAATAAATTAAATTCTTTCAACCTGTACAGGATATTGTCCCATGCTTCCTGTTTGTCGATTGACACTTTTCCTAGGAGCAACTTGATGTGCCAGTACAAGTCCACTATGTATAGATAATGATTTGATCTCCCCTTGGTATTCCCTGTATTAGGGATATAGGCGCCAAAGCCATCCATCACCTAATAATCTAAATTCCTTGTCTCTCCTTCCAAACCTCGTCCTTGGTTGCATTAATCTCATACGATTTTTTTGGGGTTGCCATAACTTAGTTATGTGGTGTAGAGTCTTCAGTTTGAAGCCCAACATGTGAACGTCCCATGTTTCCCCATCCACTTCCTCAGCATCAACATTTAGATCTTTGGTGTGTCATGGATGTTGAAAGGAGAGAGAAGAAGGTAGGGAACGAGCTTCATAGGCATGAGGGATTGGTGAGACTCGGGCCAAAAAAAACAAGCCCCTCTTGCAATAAAAGGTCGAGTCAAAGGGTATTGCAGAGAGACTTGGACCACTTGTTGGCATAGATGAAGGCAATATGAATGTTGAAGCATTACATCTAGGCGAGGGCTAGAGCAAGGATGAGTTATAGCCGAAAGGTATGGTTGGTGAAGGAAACAACCAGAGGGAGAATGTTGAGACAAGAATAGAAAGCAATACCACCAACTGCAAGATGGAGACTACCTCGAAGGATTTAGAGTGGTCAATTGCATGCATGGAATAAATGTGGAGTGACGTGTAGGTTTGTGGGTGGTTTCCCCAAGACTTCATTCAATGCAATGTTAGCTGGGGTGGCAAGTTGGATGGGCTTATGTCCCATGGTGCCAACACATTGATCAACCTCCCATATTATGCCTTTGTTGGACACCCCCATCGTGGAGATGTGTTGCCATTAAAATTATAGAAAAAATCAACATTGATGCACTAAGTTCTCTTATAATTGGCTCTCCTCAAATTCTAATCATAACAGACTCCCCTGATTCTCATATGTGACAACAACCATAATAAGCAATATTGATTCATTATTATTTTATATAATTTGAATATTGAGGAAGATGAGACTGTAGGGATAATCATTGTTATTTTTTATCTACGACATAGATATGTAAATTCTTAAGAAAATAAATCAATTCTAGCATTCAATCCATAATTACCAAAACTAATGACAAAATAAATAAGATAAGAGCTTTCGAGTGGAGATGAAATGATTTGGAAAGTTGAATTATGTGAAAAACAATGGAAGAAACGTTAAAGACATTAAAATTAAATATAAGTTGAAGAAATGGGCTATAGGAGCACACCGGGTAGGAACACCAAACATGTCACATGATTGTATATTTGAGAAAGATCACAAATTTATCACCTAGTCATCCATTTTCTTCATCTTATTAATTGTTCTATAGGGACATGACTAATAGCTTTAGTTACTCAAGACTGAAATTACATAAGCATACACTCACTTTTCACTCACCTACATTACAATGGAGAATTCCTAAGTAGTAGCTTATAAATAGGCTTTGTTACATGCAATATCATGGGTTATCAAGACCACATGCCCAAATATCCATAAGTCATTTGACTTCTACCATAACATTTTAGAAACATGAAGTCAAGAGAATATTATATATATATATATTTTATTTTATTTGAATTGGTCTCAAATATAACAAATTTTCCACTACAAATTGCATTTCCGTGAACTCAAAAATTGAAGGTACCATAGCTAGTATATAAACAATTGATAATAATAGAGGAGAATCCAATTTAAAAAATGATATAATTTATGATGGAAGGGATATAATTACATTCAACATTAAATTTATGATATGGTATATTGTAGATGGATGTTTAAATTTATGATATTGTAGATTGTACAACATATTTTATGAAATAAATGTTGAAAATCCATTTAAACACCCACTCTTCTTTTGAAATATTCCTATTAAATCACAATTTCGCAATTGGACGTAAGAAATTTAAGTTTTAAATTTTTTTTTGAAAGGAAAATTTTCTAATGGGTCAAATCTAGTTGGAAGGGCCTAGATTGGTTCAAATTTGTATGCTTCTTCCCACTGATTTTAAGATAATACACTATGCTTCAGTTCAATTGAGTCCCTAATGTTGATTGCAAACTTGTCCAAAACTTGGATGTAAACCAAGACTCTATATCTGAAATAATCTCCTTGGGTAACCCATGTAGATGAACAAATTCACTTATAAACAATCATGTCACATAAAGGATATCATATGTATCTCTAACTAGAATGAAATATGCACTTTTTTTCAAATTATCATCTCTAACCAATATGGGATTATGCCTTTGCAATCTTAGTGGAAATCCCATAATGAAATCCATAAGAATGATGTCCCATTTGAACATAGAATTGTCATACGTCCGATTTGGACATAGGATTGTCATGTGGTTGTAGGAGTCCTACTTAATGGTGATGCTCAACCTTAACTTTATGACACTAAATACATTTATTGAAAAATTGGACTACATTTCATTTCATTCTTGCCTAGAAGAAAATATGATTTATGTCCAGATACATATTCACACCAAGATTAATAGAATACAGTGTTCTATGGGATTCCTTAAGGACAATGCTTCAAATATATCCTTCCTCATGAATGTGCATCCTTCCTGAAAATCTCAATAGTCCATCTACTTCAAGGACATACCCTTCAAACTAAGGTTCTAAATCCCTCCTAATATGGAGCGTTGAAGTAACCTTCGAATACCAATTACCTCCAAGAGGTTGTCCAAACACAAACTCCCTCAAATTGTCCTTTAAGGGAACTAGGGAGAAGTTTCATGGCCTTCTATTCAAGGCATCAACCATCACATTCACCTTTCCCTTGATGTACAAAATTCCAAAATCATAGTTGCTCATGAATTCTCTTCACCACCTTTGGTTGATATTTAGATCCTGTTGAATGAAGATATACTTCAAGATTTCATGATTTTTTTTTGGGTCAAAGCTTCACCTAACAAGATAATTCCTCCAATGCTTTAGAGATAGCACCATAGTTTCTGATTAAAAAATCATCCATGGCATAAACCTTAAAGCTGCTTTTGCTTCCTAGACAAACATGCTATCACTCCCCCATCTTGCATTGACACAGGGCCCAACCCTTGTTTCAAGGCATCCATAAATTGAAGGCTTTATCGATATCATACACTCATAGGGTGGAGCACTAGTTAGTAACATATTAATCTCAATGAATGTGTGTCACATTCATTGGTCCATTTCTACTTGATTCTCTTGCGCTACATGGTCGTGATAGGTTTTTCAATATTCAAGAATCCTACAAAAAACCATTGATAATGTCTAGCGATCCCCATGAATCTTTTCACCTCAAGAACATTTCTTAGTACTGGAAAATCCATTATGGCCATCATCTTTTCTAGGTCCACCGAAATTCCATCTAAAATAAAATGACTAAGATAGTTAATCTCATTGTGAAATAAAGAGCATTTCGACAAATTTCCATACGACTCATTGTTTCTTGAGAATGGAAACACTAATTAGAAGTTCTCTTCATGTTCCATTTCATTCCTAAAATATATGAGAATATCCTCTAGAAATACATGCACAAAGCGATCCAAGTGCTTCCATTATACACTATTGATGAGACTTATGAATATAGCTAGTGCTTTGGTCAAATCGAATGACACCACTATGAACTCATAGTGCACAGAAAATTTCAAAATATGGTCTTAGGAGGTCACCTTTGTTAATCCTTAATGGGTGATAACCTACTCACAAATTGATTTTTGAGAAAACTACTACTCCTTTCATTTTATCGAAGTGGTCATTTATCCGAGGTATCAAGTACCTATTCTTTATTGTGGATTGATATAAATCCCTTCAAAATATGGGAAATCGCAAGGGACCATAATTTTTCTTGATTGATATTATTGGTGCACCCCAAGGTGAAACAATAGGTCTAGTGAGTCCTAAGTCCAATAGTTTAATTGCCTTTACAAGTCAAAAAATACTAGAGCTGCCATCCTAGTGTGTTAGGCTTTAGCTCGATTGTGAAACCGGGTTCCCTGTCTTGAGGTAACTAAGGACACTTTTGGAAAAACATCCTTGAATTCTAAAAAAACTAAGTACTAATATAACAAATGTCCCCTCCCATCATTTATGACCTCTATGAAATAAACCCTAAATCCTTGCCTCAAGTATTGTTTAAATTTCATTGTTGAGATTCTTGATACCATGGATCTCAGTTGATCTTCCTTCATAATCTAAACATATCACTTTCTTCTCAAAAAAATATATGAAAGCTTGATGAGATTCTAGCTAGTCCATATCAATAATTAGACCATATGTCCTCGATGTAGTGACAAACACCTTTACATACCCCTAGGTATAATTTGTTTTTCTCAACACTAGGTCCTATTGCTGGATTTACCTCATAAGCCATCTCAACCTGTTTAAAGGTTTCATGCTCATAGGTTTCCAACCCATATTTTTCTGATGTTTATGGTGAAATAAAACTATTTTTTACATTAGAATCAAATAATATTTAAATTTGACGTTGTTTAGTGTACATGATGACTTCACCATATTAGATTGATATTTTTCTTCATGATTATTAATGTTTACAAAGATTTGGTGGTTATTTCCTATTTTCTCCTTCAGGGCCTTCCCTTCTCTATGCATGGTGCCTAATTGTGACTTAGGGTAGTGACATTGGTAATGAGGTCCCTCCCATCCCCAACAAGCAAAGTGAGGTAGAATATACAGAATATTCTACGGATACTGCTGAAATAAGATAATTCCCTTGGAACCCATGCCCCTAATAATACTGTAACAACCCCAACTTAAAAGTTTGTGTAATAAAATTTAATAAAGGAAAAATAAGACCAAGGTCATGGGACACTTATTCCAAGCTGAATGTTGGGAAAAGCATCCTAGTGGGTGTCACTTTCGGTTCATATGGCTAAGGAAATTGGCAAAGGCAATGGAAAAGGCTTTGAAAAGGTGAAGAGGAATTACTTGGCATTTTTGTAGATAGATAGAAAATCTTTCGGATTAATCACATCATTAGGATTTCGTCGACGTTTCGAACCATCTAATGTGGTTCATCCTCAGGACAAGGCGAAGAAGGAAAACGATCTCAATGAATAAATAGTAAGGATGCATCATTGCCCGGAGTTAGCTGTTAAAACTAGTCGTTATTTAGTTAATTAGTTAGAAAATTATAAGTTTTTTAATTATTTAATTAGTTAGAAAATTAAAAGTTTTTAATTATTTAAAGATATAATAATTTAGGAAAAAGGTTAAATTATAAAAACCCATAAATTATAATTTAATCTTTTTATGTTTTCCCCTATACTATAAGCTACCCCTTCCCCCTTATGGGTTTTTATAATTTAACCTTTTTTCCTAAATTATTATATCTTTAAATAATTAAAAACTTTTAATTTTCTAACTAATTAATTAAATTAATTAAAAAACTTTTAATTTTCTAACTAATTAAATAATTAAAAAACTTTTAATTTTCTAACTAATTAAATAATTACAAACTTTTAATTTTCTAACTAATTAACTAAATGACGACTAGTTTTTAACGGCTAGTTTTAACAGCTAACTCCGGGCAATGATGCATCCTTACTATTTATTCATTGAGATCGTTTTCCTTCTTCGCCTTGTCATGAGGATGAACCACATTAGATGGTTCGAAACGTCGACCAAATCCTATTGATGTGATTAATCCGAAAGATTTTCTATCTATCTACATTATGGATCACAAAAGTCTTAGATCTAGCATACTTGGAATTTTATCTATGAAAATAAATGAAATTAGGAGAAAAGGAAGGTGAAAGGTTACAGGTTGCATGCGAGGAGGAAATTGAAGGAAAAATAGAGGAAATTGAAGAAAATAGAGGCATCAATGATAAAAAGGATTCCGAGGATTAGTTCAAAACCTTTGGTATATTTATTTTTGGAATTGGTTTATGAGAGGAGAAGAGCACCAAGAGGGGAAAGAAATCAAGCAAGGAAAGGAAAGGAAGGACAAGGAAAGCAAGGATTAAGCGGCTTCAGCAGGAATACTTGCAGGTAACAGGTTGCATGTATGATTTCCGAGCTGGTTTTGATATGCATGGTATGTGCATGTTGGTATTTGGTTTCTTTGCTTTCGTTGGCATGGATTTTGCCAAGTTTTGACAGTGTTTTTATCCTTGCCTTGCCATTTCTGGATAACCATGGTGTGATGGGATTCATTATCGTTTGAGCTTTGTATTTCCAAAAGGTTTTGGATCCGGGTGAGGTAGTAGCAAGAAAATCCAAAGGGTTGGGGGTGGAGATGGTTTTCTCTGGGAAGCCCTAAACAAGTGGGCAGAGACAGGAAATTTCCTTAAGGGATGGTGAAGGAATTCTGAGGCATCCAAGCTCGGTTTGGTTTTGTGAACTCGTGACCAATTTAGGTGAGATCATGGTATAGTGAGGGTGGACGTGGTTTAACCTATGGATTCTCTTGGTTCTTTTTGGATTGGTTTATCCCATGAGATCCCACATTCATGCTTGGAACATGGCACACGAGTGATTGGCTAAAAGAAAGATTTGGTTCAACCCAATCTATTGTCGGGTGGTATGTGGAAGTCCTGAACCTGGTTGGATTTTTCTTATGGTTAATAAGAGCTAAGTTTCTCTTGCTTTTGATGAGTAATTATACTTTTTATTATGTGTCTCTAATGGCTATTATATCATTGTTATTTATCTGGTTATATACTGGTTATAATCATGGTTATTTGATAGATCCAAGTATGGCTCTTATCACCTTTCCTTTAATGGATGTTTGGTTAATGAATGCATGAACTAACTGGTGATATGAAAACTATCGTGAGAAGGCATTGTTCCATCTTGTTAAACATCAGATAAGTTTTTAGATCCTTATGTTCATAATACATTCATGACATGTACATTGCATGTTTACCATGTGTTGACAAAGTGTCAGTCCCGTTTGGGAAGGGTCAGCTCAAGCCCTAGTTCAATTTTCCATGTCACTAATCATTTCTGGAAGTATCATTTAATTCTGGGCAGAGGCCTAAGTCATAGCCCTTAAAAATTGGCTTATAATTTGGGGTCATTTAAATAGAATTGACTGGAAAAGTCAACAATTTATAGCAGGTAGGCCTATGGGAGTGACTAGAGGCTTACAATCACTTGCATGCCTTGGAAAGGGAGCATCTGAGTCTCTAAGATAGTGAAAAGGAGAGTTATCTCAGGGGTTGGACACCTGGAGGGGTTAGGTTGCTCCTGGAGGTCTTGTAGCACCTGAGGGAAGTCAATAAGGTATTATGTTTCGGAATCCATTTCCTTAAGGTCATATAGGAGGTTGAGTCTTATCATAGTGACCCTCATCTCATGTTTACCCTGGGAAAATTGGTGAAAATGGGTAAATGTGGGAGGAGTGGGTTACAAGGTCTATGAAAGCTCGATGAGCTTATAGCTAGTCCATACCAATAATTAGATCACATGTCCCCAACATAGCAACATACGCCTTTACATACCCCAAGGTCTAAAAAATACTTCTCAACACTAGGTCCTATTGATTGCTTTACCCCATAAGCCATATCAACCTGTTTAAAGGTTTCATGCTCATAGGTTTCCAACCCATATTTTTTTTAATGTTTATGGTGAAATGAAACTATTTGTTACATCAAAATCAAATAAGATTGAAATTTCACATGGTTTAGTGTACATGATGACTTCACCATATTAGATTGATATTTTGCTGAATGATTATTAATGTTTACATAGATTTGGTGGTTATTTCCTATTTTCACCTTCAAGGCCTTCCATTCTCTATGCATGGTGCCAAATTGTGACTTAGGGTAGTCACATTGGTAATGAGGTCCCTCACATCCTCTACAAGCAATGTGAGGTAGAATATACAAATTATTCTATGGATACTACTGAAATAAGATTCTTCCCTTGTAACCCATGCCCCTACTAATACCACCCTATGAATTTCTTGGACTTTCATGAGTCCCTAATGATGTCTGAGATGCATGAGTCCCTCAAAATAGTCTATGAAATCTCAATGAGCTTCTAGCTAGTCCATACCAATAATTAAATCATATGTCCCCGACGTAGTGACATACACCTTTACATACCCCTAGGTCGAAAAAACATTTCTCAACACTAGATCCTATTGCTTCTTCACCTCATAAGCCATCTCAACCTATTTAAAGGTTTCATGCTCATAGGTTTCTAACCCATTTTTTCTAATGTTTATGGTGAAATGCAACTATTTGTTACATCATAATCAAATAAGATTGAAATTTGACATGGTTTAGTGTACATAATGACTTCACCATATTAGAGTTATATTTTTCTTAATGATTATTAATGTTTACATAGATTTGGTGGTTATTTCCTATTTTATCCTTTAGGGCCTTCACTTCTCTATGCATGGTGCTGAATTGTGACTTAGGGTAGTCACATTGGTAATGAGGTCCCTTGCATCCCCAACAAGCAATGTGAGGTAGAATATACAAACTATTCTATGGATACTGCTGAAATAAGATCCTTCCCTTGGAACCCATGCCCCTACTAATACCACCCTATGAATTTCTTGGAATTGCATGAGTCCGTAATGGTGGCTGAGATGCTACACTTTTTTCCATTAAAATACTTGTCATAACCACTCTTGGTGTAGATCTGTTTCCTTAAGGAGGTGGCCTAGAATTTCCTCCCTTGGATAAGGTTTGCGAGGCCTTCCTCACAAATCTTAAGTACTACAGAATGAAATATCTCATGCCCCATTTATATACAAAATTTCTTATGTGTAATGCAAATTTTCATCTTCTTCAACGATTGAAGATGGTTTCCACACTCACACTAGGGATGCTATCTCATGATTCAACTTGCCACATAAATCTCTTGTCATTTATTGGTGTCCATATATGAGAAATATTTAACCAGTTCCATGAAAATTTTCTCATACTACACCATCTTACTTCCTTGAACTAGATGTTTGTTTATGCATTTTCACACTCCTATTTGTTTTCCTACCCAAAAATTTTCCTTGACTTGGGTTATTTTTCAAGACAAATGTGCAGAAACATTCTTCACTCTGCACTCCACACATATCCACACACTCCACAAATCCATGCACTCCATATCAAGCTTTCTGCATTCCCAATGCTTAGTCATTTTTCTTTATGCGCAGAGAAATCCATCCATTGTTTCCTCGCACATCGATCCTCCGCATACGCCGAGCCTCACACATCATTCTTTCCACACAACCATATCTCCACATACCCATCCTCCTACACAATGACATCTTTTCACAATGTGCCATACCTCACCTATCCACTTGTGTTACACACTTAATGAAAAAAATAGTCGTTTGCTCCTTTCAAGGCTAATTGAAAGCTCATTTAAGGAAGTTCGATCATCGAGGTGGAGAAAGATTCTTGTTATTGTACTACATTAACCATATTTGCTTCCACATTGATATCATTTTACGTAAATTATCTATGTGTCATGTCACATCCTTGCACTATGAGGATTACTAACTTCATTACCTTGACATTATATTAATCAAGTTACTTTCTTTGACACCTATTTAAGATTGGCCTTAAGCTATTAACTTACACTATCATTCTCACATGGATCAATGAAGGTGGTACCTGAAAAAGAAACATTCTATTAAATATTACCATAAATCAAGGATTTAACATCTAAGACTTCCATTAAGTCATTATTGATCTGCCATATATATATATATATATATATATATATATATAATACATTAAGCCACTGAGAAATATGGTAAATAAAGGAATAAATGAGGCAATTTATGGAGACACATCTAACTCACTATCCAGGCAAGACAAAAGTTTCCAGTGGTCCACTAGATATCAATGGTACTTAACCTTGGCCCCACAGGAGAGAGTGGAATAAAATTTGGAATATAGGGTTAGCAAATGTTGCATGCATTACGAAAGTCTTTGAGTTCAAAGAAATAGTGCACTAGTGTGCAAGTCAATTTGATTCAAAGACCATAACTATTTTTATCAATTAAAAAAGTATCAAGTACTTCTAAATCCCAAGGATTTAGAAAAATTCTTAAGTTTCTTGATCGAAATTGGAGGCTTCAACTCCTCAAAGCCAATTCTTTCCTGCGCTTGGAAGGTGACAGGATAAATATTTTACAAGACTTTATATTTCCTTCTACACCCATCCCATCTAATATCACTTCCCAAGATATCTCTATTTTATCCAAGCCATATAGAGATTTCTATTGGTTGTTTTCCAAAGTTATGGGGCGTGAATAAATTGCAATTGTTCCTAGGTTAGTACTATATATTTTGTATTTTTCTTTCAAAATAGATTATCTCTTTGATTGGGGGGGGGGGGGGGGGGAATAATATCTAATGAGATTTCATATTAGTTGGTCAATTTCCCTAAGACCCACAAATTCTATATGATGGCCTACCTAGTAATGGCGATAATTTCACGTAATATCTTCCACTGGATGCCTTGTGAAAACAACATGGACTTACAAATGGAACCAACTCAATTATGGTATCTCATATTGTGGAAGCACAAGGGTCCATTCCATTTTGTTTAGGTTCAAGATCATTTTGTTGGAGTTTATTTTGTTTTGTTTTGTTTGTTTGTTTGTTTATTTTTGTTTTGTTTTGTTTTTTATTTTTTATTTTTTTTAAGTCTGAGTATTTTTAATTAAGCCAAAAGTGACATAATTGTCTGCAATTTTTCAAATTTTTGCTAGCCTCACTCCTATTAGATTTATTGGCTGGAAGTTGATTCATTAAAATTTTAACATTAGGCAGAAAATACTGAGATATCTAGAACAAAAGAGAGCCCTTAACCAGTAGAATTACAAGATTTTCATGCATCCTTTAGTCATCAAGCATCATAATAAGTTATTGGCATTAGATTCACCAGACTAGAACTTGGGGGTGGAGGCTGAGGGAATTTACACTCTGCCACACTAGTTCCAATCCTACTCAACCATCCCAAACATGCCGAAGCTCCTCTTATAGACAAAATGTTGGAACGAGGTTCCCTAACTTACGTTTTGGTACAATTTTGTAATAGTCGGACTTGCGTAGGGCTTTTGGGGTGGGTCAAAGCCCCTAATGTTTTGTAATGGGTTAAAGGGTAGCTCTAGGGTCCGCAAACCACGGTTTGCGGACCATAGGATAGCGAAGGCTACGATATTATAAATAGATAGATATTTTGGGTCTAGTAAGGGGGTAAGACATAAGATTTATGTTACGTGTGAATTGCTAAGATCTGTCTGGGTTGTTTTGGGTAAGGAGTCCTGTTAGCTGTGTGCGCGGAGATCCTCAGTCCTACTGTGTGCAGACCCCGCTAGGCTGTGTGCGCAGGCTGTGTTTGGGTTGTAAGTGGATTTTTGATGCTAATGAATGTGAAATATATTTGAAGTACCTTTGTGTTATCTCGATTGATTGTGTTTACTACTAAAGCATATCTGTGATAGTTATTTAAGCTGTGAATGTATCTGTGATATGGAATTGGTTGCGATTATAATGTTATGTGATGGTATTTGCTGATGTGCACGTGGATGAAAATGTATTGATTAGATATGTTAGTGATAATAGATTTGCTACAATTATGTGCTGATTATATTGTTAAAAGATCTGCGAATAGATTCATTCTGTGCGAACCTAATAAGCTGCAACATAGATCTACCTTAAATTACCTACTCTCTCTCAGGGTGCGGAAACCTAGTTCCAACACCCTCCCATACTACTTCGGGTGAGACCTTGGCCTGCCAAGTAGGTCATTGCTGAAAGGGCCAGTAGTATAGGGGTTTGTTGGAAAACCTTAACCTTCGAACCTGGGTCAGGACCCCTCAAGCCAACAAATGGTTCCGTTGCCGGGACCGGGGGAATTTGAGAAAGAGATCGGGTAATTCCACGAGATCATTGGAGACCTGAGAAGTTGGAAATTGAAGACTGGTTTGAAAGACAGATTCAGGAGTTTTTTGTAAAGGATAATCACAGCACGAAGCTGACAACCGAGAAATGAAAGAATAAGTACATCTTCACCGAAGTCTATGAAATTTTATTTGTAACTTTTGTGCATGAGCTTCAGGAGTGGTTAGCGAGGCTCGTAGAATTTCAGACGTGTTGGAAGGACAATCAGGTTATGCAATGAATGCCAGAATTGATTCAAAAATTGGAGAAGACTGACAACACGATCAACCGTACGGTAGATGATTGGGTGGACAATGTGATAGGGGGATTTGTAATAGAATTCGCAGTCGATCAATTCATATCATATTCTGAAGCAGAGTGGAGGTTATTCAAAGGTTTCAGAGGTAAGTTCTTGCAAACACTGCCATTGCTAATTAAAATATTACTGTGTGAAAAATGTGTTCTGTGCAGCCACACCGAATGAATGACCTTGGATCAGAGTGAAAGTACAACACGAAGTGGTAATTACTACTGAACCAATCGAGAGGGGGATAGATCCATCTACAGTCCATTAAGAGAGCCAGCTGCGCACGTAGGAAATAGTCCTCTAGCTACACCACCTTCAAGTCAGCATAGGGGTAAGAACTCACCCACACCTCCTCCCCCAACATAAGAAGATATGGCCACACACATGAAGCTACCCACCTTTAAGGGTGTAGGAGATGAAGAAATGGACCGATTTTGGTTTGTAGCAGAATCAGTATGGACTGCGCAGAATGTGGCTATCGATGCTGTAAAGAGAGCGCAACTATCCCTCACCTTTGAAGGAAGGGCCTTGGACTAGTATATGGGGTACGTAGGCCAACATGCCGATCTGTCTATCTAAGAGATTAAGAAAGCTTTAAAACAACAATTCCGGAAGCCTAAGTCCTACTCGTAGCTAGTAAATGACCTGAAAGACTTTAGATAGGGACCCACTGAGTCTGCATGGGAAGCTAATTAGTGGTTAAAGAAGGTTATTAGAGATGGAGAATTTCAGTATGATGATAGTGTAATATCCCAAAATAGGGAAATTCTACAACAATGAGAATATATTTAATATATTCTAAAGTTGGAGCTACAACAATACATGAGCACAAATAAAGTATTGCAGAAAATTATCTCATAAAATGTGTCTTAGACACTCTTTCATAAAATTATGAACATATCAGCAAAAGTATGCCCTTATACACTGTCTCCTAGTGGGGAAAAGCAGCAAAATAGATCCTAAAAACGTTATTCCTAGGTGACTGCGTGATAACAAGGGGAAATAATGGTTTGATCCCTTAGCATATGGATTAAGGACTTTACATACAAAAGGTTATCAGAAATAAATACCTTTTGATATGTTAAACAGGTCTCCCAGCTTTACAATGGCTTAGAAACACTCAAATCCCTTGACTTTGATTATGCAGAAAAGACTGAAGTATGTACAACATTATTTCATGAGGGTTTATGCAACATTACAATAGAAAAACATATAAATATAGATTGATGGCACAATATTCTAAGAAAACAAAGATCTGGCCTCCTTATTGCATTATAGAGAAAACTCGGCAAGGGTTTCTTGAGACACATGTAAAAAAAGAGCAGATCTAATTTATTCAGCTAAAAAATAACGCAGCCTCATTTCAAAATTACATGGACATGGCTGAATAATGTATAAGAGGGATAAGAATCCCTTGTTCTAGCTTTCCGAGAGAAGGGGTGGCCCTTTCCCTAGGAAACTAGCTCAGAAACAAGGCCTATAACCTTGCTGCAGCAAATCTATGGAAAATGATGCAGTTCCTGCAAGGGACTACACTGTAGGAGAGCAGAGGTGCTTTGGAAAAGTGCCAAGATATGAAATGAGATCAGAAATATCCTTTGCTAATCTCTCAAGAGAAGGAAGCCACCCTCTACTGAGAAACAGACTCGGGAGTGGAATGATCAATCTTCCACTGCAACACCCTACAACATAACATTACACTGCTACTGAAATAACGCTGTGACTGAAGATTTCTGATTGGCCTCAAGCCTGGATGTGGAACAAATCAATACAATACTCTCCCAAGAGGCCTCTCAAGGGAAGAGGTGGGATTCCCGCTCGGGAACACCCGGTGCTCAACAACACTAAAACCCTGCTAAACAACAAGAGGAAGCCAAGTCTAAGCAGACAAATAATAATATAAAACATGAATTGAAAAGGCTTCCATCCTTTCCATATATAGCAAGTGAACCTCTTCTCATTAGGTCCCATCCACATTTGCCTCCAAGCTCATGCAAGTTGTCCTCCACCAATTCTGTGCAGTTTATCAAGGAGATGCAATGTATCTAGACATCATATGTTGATTTGGTCAAAGATGTTTGAATCAACATGATACCCTCCTTGTTCACCCCTAAATTTGCTCCTTCCAGCTGCTTATTCTTCCTCTTTTCACATGAGGAATGTTATTCTTTCTGTCAATGGGCCTCCCTACCCATTTATTCATTTATCTAAAGATAAAACCAACTATAATATTCCATTTAGATGAGGTCTAAATTTTGAAAATATTACAGTCCTCCCCCTCCAAAATTTTGCTTGTCCTCAAGCAACTGCAAAGGTAGAGAAAAATTTCTCCCTCCCTCTTCTTGTGGCCTCCTCATCAATATATCCCACCATTGCTTAGCAACAAAGCTATCCTCCAATGATCCCTCCCAAGTGTGTAAAACATGAGAAAGTGGAAGGTGCAAGTGGAAATATCCTTGTTGTCCAATGGCCTCCTCAAGGTAGGAGTGATGACCAACATGGGGAATCATGTTCCCAATGAGTGATTCCATCACCCATGCTATCATCCAAATGAAATGAGCCATTCTAGGTAGCTCATCAAAACAATCATCAACCCCCTATTTGTGCAATGTATTGGGGCTGCATGGAGAGATTAGTTTTACCCTCTTCATTTGTTTCTCTCTCCATTTATGATAAGTATGGGTTGTTTATGTCTTTGGGCTGAAACAATATGGCCTCCAAGAATAGCCCAAGCTACCCCATCAAATAATTCAGCCATGAAGTGCCTCCTCCAAGCACTCAAGTTCTTCAAATGGCTCACTCCATATGAAGAAAAGAGTTGTGATGTGGCAATCATGGTTTGTCCATTGCTCCTCCTTAAACATACAACATGAATAGTAGGGAGAATCATACTCCCAATGGGCATCTCCATCTCATATCCCACTCTCCAAACAAAGCTTCCCATGAACATATAAATATCAGCAATACATGGAAGAAAAAACAAATGAAAACAAGCTGTAACATGACAACTGAAAAGTGGATCATAGTTCCACACATGGAACCAGCGCAGTGCATCCTTTGCCTGCATCAAATCAAACAATAACAAGTGCCTTTCTATCCACTTGTTTGCTGCCACAATCATTTTACAAGATAGCAACATGAAAGTACAAAGTGGTGTCAATGGTGCACACCAAAAATCATGTGGCTTCCCCCATAAACCACCAATGAGATAGCCAATCTCAATGCTACAAATGGCTTCAAGTACATCGTCATACAATATGCAAGAAGGAATAATCCTCCTTGGTACAATATACTGCTCATATAAAGGAAATAAATACAAAACATAAAGTGAAATTGTACATCCTCCATCATGTACTTGAGATCTTGAGCTGAAATGGCTCAATCGGAAATTTTCCCTCACCTCCAAAGAGCAGGGAAGTGGCTGTGACATCCTCTCTATCACCATATGGGCTATGCATCTCTCCATATGCTGAAATATGTCATGCTGGATGCCCTCCCAATTGAACTCCTCTGCCAAGGAAAGATATGCATCAAAATGCATGGAAAAGAAGTCCTCATGTGATGCATGTAGCAGCTTCTCCTTGAGCTTAGAAGCTCTAGTCAAGAAGACTCTGCCATAAGAATAGATGACCATATCATCCACCATATATCTATTATCTCCATCTGGGTCATCAAGAATCATGTAAGCACCAAGATCCTTGGAGTACTCTACCAAGAGTTGAGACCTCCAATATAGATCAATCCTCCTAAGAGACAACGCTAGTGATCTGGCCTGTGAAGCTCTCCTCATGCTGCTGCCTGCTAATTTGATATCCCCCATGCTAAAGTATTCCTCCAAACTTTTCACCTCTCCAAAATCCAAGAGTGGTGAATCCAAAGACAAGATGTCTTTCATCAATCCTAGATCGGGTGGCCTCCCAGGTGGAATGCCTCCATTTAGTGAGACATCATTGTCAAGAGTAGACTATACATGTGGTTGGGCAACCTTTCCCTTGCCTTCACAGCGCAGAACAGTCTACTTCCTCTTTGCATTAGCTCTCTGAAATAGAGAAGGGTGTGTGCCTCTCATCAAGTGATGCTGCTCTTCCTTTCTACCTTCTCCTTCCATTTGCAATGCTTCACAATCATGCTGCTCATTGATTGTGCTTTGACCTCCATGTATGAGATCCTGGGGAACTTCTTGCAAGGATACAAGAATCCCTCCTGTTGGAGCATGTGCTACTCCTTCCTCTGCATGAGGTATTGGATGTGCCCTAGATGTGACAGCACTGTTGCCATCATCTTCATCAATGTGTATGGGCAACCCTCCAATAATTGGATCCTCTTGTGAAAAAGAGATCCCCATGCCCTCTTGTTTAGGAATATGAGATAGAGGTCTTGTGGCTTGCCTCTAATAATGTATGATGCAAGATGTCAGCTTCTCCCATGGTTTTATGAAGTGGAGTGAGGTCTATAGTTTCCTACATTACATGCGAGGGTTTTGTTTTCTTAAATTTTTCTTGCTCCAATACATGTGTCTT
The DNA here is from genome assembly GCA_034641835.2 of Pinus albicaulis. Lineage (NCBI taxonomy): Eukaryota > Viridiplantae > Streptophyta > Pinopsida > Pinales > Pinaceae > Pinus > Pinus albicaulis. The sequence goes on along the minus strand of CM076577.1, from coordinate 670,434,514 downwards.
AGGAAGTTTCCCATCAAACCTTCCCACCAATGTTTTAATGAATCTTGCATAAGAGGAAGTATTTTCATTTTTCAAAGAAAAAGATTCAAAAATCCACCATGCATAAGCCTTACCTCCAAAATGCAGCGTTGCTACTTTGATGGCTTCACTTTCAGAAATTTGATGCTGCTGCAAAAAGGTGTCTAGCTCTTCCACCCAAGCCCTGATTGAATATGTAGGTGAACCATCAAAGGTGGATAGAAGGAATCTATCCATATTCTGCTACTTGCTTCTCTTCACTTGGATCTTGCAAAACTCTTGGAAAGTGGTATGATCTCTAAACCTCTTAGTTTTAGATTCATACTCCTGCAAAAAATCACTAAGAGTTTTCCTCTTGGGCATTCTCCCTCCTTTCATCCATCTCATGATAGATTTGGGCATTTGACTGCGCTGTTCATCATGGAGTGTAGCTGCATGCTCACACTCACCAGGTGCAAATCTAGATCTAGCTCTAGATCCAAACTATTCTGGAAATTCCATCTCCATCCGTATTTTCTTCAGATCTTCTTGAAAGCTCTGTATAGATCTTGGAAGTAGCTTTGTAAGCCTATCTTCCTTCCTTCCTCCACATAATGGAGTCTTCTCTTTTCTGTACATCTCCCCTTCTGTTGATGGCATAATGGCTGAAATCCACAGGCTGTGCCAAGAAAGAAGCTTTGATACCACTGTAATATCCCAAAATAGGGAAATTCTACAACAATGAGAATATCTTTAAGATATTCTAAAGTTGGAGCTACAACAATACATGAGCACAAATAAAGTACTGAAGCAAATTATATCATAAAATGTGTCTTAGATACCCTTTCATCAAATTATGAACATATCAGCAAAAGTATGCCCTTATGCACTGTCTCCTAGTGGGGAAAAGTAGCAAAATAGATCCTAAAAACGTTATTCCCAGGTGACTGCGTGATAACAAGGGGAAATAATGTTTTGATCCCTTAGCATATGGATTAAGGACCTTACATACAAAAGGGGATAAAAAATAAATCCATTTTGATATGTTAAATAGGTCTCCCGGCTTTACAATGGCTTAGAAACACTCAAATCCCCTGACTTTTATTATGCAGAAAAGACTAAAATATGTACAATGTTATTTCATGAGGGTTTCTGCAACATTACAATAGAAAAACATAGAACTGGAGATTTATGGCACAATATGCTTAGAAAACAGAGATCTGGCCTCCTTATTGCATTATAGAGATAACCCGGCAAGGGTTTCTTGAGACACATGTACAAAAAGAGCAGATATGATTTATTAAACTCAAAAATAACACATTCTCACTGCAACATTACATGGACATGGCTGAATAATGTATAAGAGGGATAAGAATCCCTTGTTCTAGCTTTCCGGGAGAAGGGTGGCCCTTTCCCTAGGAAACTAGCTCAGAAACAAGGCCTATAACCTTGCTGCAACAACTCTTTGGAAAAGGATGCAGTTCCTGCAAGGGACTGCGCTGTAGGAGAGCAGAGGTGCTTTGGCCAAGTGCCAAGATATGAAATGAGCTCAGAAATCTCCTTTGCTGATCTCTCAAGAGAATGAAGTCACCCTCTACTGAGAAACAGACCCGAGAGTGGAATGATTAATCTTCCACTGCAACACCCTGCAACACAACATTACACTGCTACAGAAATAATACTGTGACTGAAGATTTTTGCTTGGCCTAAAGCCTGGATGTGGAACAAATCAATACAATACTCTCCCAAGAGGCCTCTCAAGGGAAGAGGTGGGATTCAGAAACACCCGGTGCTCAACAGCACTGCAACCCTGCTAAACAGCAAGAGGAAGCCAAGTCTAAGCAGAGAAATAATAATCTAAAACATGAATGGCAAAGGCTTCCATCCTCTCCATATATATCAAGTGAACCTCTTCTCATTGGGTCCCATCCACATTTGCCTCCAAGCTCATGCAAGTTGTCCTCCACCAAATCTGCGCAGTTTATCAAGGAGATGCAATGTATCTAGACAACATATGTTGATTTGGTCAAAGATAACTGAATTAACATGATACCCTCCTTGTTCACCCATAAATGTGCTCCTTCTAGCTGCTTATTCTTCCTCTTTTCACATGAGGAATGTTATTCTTTCTGTCAATGGGCCTCCCTACCCATTTATTCATTTATATAAAGATAAAACCAACTATAATATACCATTTAGATGAGGTCTAAATTTTGGGAATATTACAGATAAGCAGCAAAAGGAATGGTTTATCGCGATGCTGCTACCTCACCTTTGTAGACCTATGGGTAAGCAGGCGATTGAGACGCAAGAGAAAGCCTTGGAGATTGCTATGAAACTAGAGGCTGCGCCAAGAGATGATGCCCAGTTTGGGGTGCAACAGATTCAGGGATAGTTGGAGGCAATGCACCTTGAAATCTAGAACCTAAGGAAAGAGTGAGGAAAGGAAGCTAGCCCAGACATATGGTGCATAAGATGCAGGGTGGCCGACCACACCAAGGATCAGTGTCCTCTGCTAGAAGACTACATGCAGGCTGGGGGGCCCAGCCCGTTGCGTCCTAAAGAGGTTGCGAGACCAAGTGGTCCGACGTTGTGGTGCGCTGATTGTTGCGTAGCTGGACTACATGATAGCAACCACTGCCCTCGTCTTGGTGCGTATGTTCCAAAATTAAAACAACAATAACACTGTTACCGATGAAATAGATAACCGCACTATTACCTACTTTTTTTTGATAGCATAAAAAGCACCCGATTTTGAAAAGTGGTGATGCAGAATCACCCCCTTTTTTTGTGCACATTTTTGACACCAATATTTTTATTTATGAAGTATGAATATTTGTTTTAAAATGTTAGTGATTTTCATGCTAATTTTGAAACGTATTGATGCAGCATCAATTTTTTTTTTTTTAGAGCGGTGATTTTCATGCTAATTTTGAAACGTATTGATGTAGAATCGACCTTTTTTTTAGAGTGGTGGTTTTCATTGGTAATAAAACACAAAACTTAGATAAAAAATATATATATATATATATAAAAACAATAAAAATGTAAAAAAAAACAAAATTAACTCGTAAAAATAAAAAAATTTAAACAAAAATAAATTAAAAAAAACAAAAATATTCGAAAATTATATCAAAAGAAATGACAAAAAAAAAAAAAAAAAAAAAAAAAAAAAAAAAAAAAAAAAAAAAAAAAAAAAAAAAAAAAAAACAAACATTTTTTTCTAAGTTATTAAAAAAAACCATATAATTAAAAAAAAAAAAATAGAAAATTTAAAAATAATTAAAATTACAAAATTAAAATTTAGATTAAAAAAAATAAAATACAAAAAAGAAAAAATTAAATTAAAAAAATAATAATAATAAGAAAAAAAAATACAAATTTTAAAATTAACCAAAAAAAAACCAATATATATATATATATATATATATATATATATATATATCATTAAAAAACAAAAAAAATTGAAAAAAACCACGTGAAAATAATTAAAAAACAAATATCCATAAATTTACTGCTGTTGTTGTTTTTTTTTTTAAATGAAACAATTTTTAAATTTTAAAAATGAAAAACTCAATAAACTAAAAGATTAAAAAAAAAAAAAAATTAAATTAAAATTTAATAAATAAATCTTAAATTTTAAAAAATAATTAATCTAAAATATTAAATTGGCAGCCTCCCGCCTAGGTGGCGGCAGAGGCTGATTCTGGGAATCGGCCTCCGCTGCCACCTGGGCGGGAGGCCGATTAACGGCGCCACCACGATCAAATAATTTTTTTTTTTAATTTGATTTTTTTTTTAAAATAATAAATTCAAAAAATTTAAAATTATTTTTTTTTAATTTAATTTTTATATTTGAAATTTAATTTGTTTTTATTTTTTTTAATTTTTCTTTTAATTTTATTAATTTTTTTGTTTTTAATTTTTTTTCTAAATTTTGTTAATAATTTTTATTAAATTTTGTATTTTTGTATTTATTTAATTGATTTTTTTTTATAATTTTATAATTTTTTTTTTATTTTTATTAAATTTTATGTTTAGTTTTTTCATTTAATTTTTTAAAATTTAATAAATTTAGTTTTTTTAATTTATTTGAATTTAATATTTTTTTTAAAATTTTTTTATTATTATTTTTTTAATTAAATAAAATTTATATATATATATTTTATTTCAATTAAAATTGTGTATTTAAAATTATATATATATATATATATATTAAATTAAACTTAATATTTTAGAAATATTGCTTCTGTGATTCACAAATTGTGAATTTTTTTTTTTGGTAAAAATCACATCCAAATAAATTTGGTCAACGCGTTTCAAACCAGCCAGTGTGGTTCATCATCAGGACTTGATGAAAAATCTGATCAGGAAACCCAATTAAATAGATACGAGAAGCTTCAACTAGCCGTTGAAAGATAACGGCTAGTTTGACTGAATCAAAGTCATAGAAAAAAAGAAAGAAAAAAAGAAAGAAAGAAAGATAAAAATAAAAATAAAAATAAAAATAAAAATAAATAAATAAATAAATAATATAAAAATGATTAAAGATTATAATATGAAATAATATGAATATATATTTTTTTTTAATTTTTCTAGAAGATTAAATAAATATAGGATTATTTATATTAATAGAATAATAGTTAAAATATTTATTTTGTCTAATATTATTTAAAAACATAAAGAATTAAATGTTACTATAATATATATATATATATATATATATATATATATATATATATATATATATATATAATAAAAAATAAAAAAATAAAAAATAAAATAAAAATAAAAAATAAAAAATAAAATAAATAAATAATAATAATAATAATAATAGTAATAATTTAATTTTTAACCATTTTTATTTTATTTGATTTTATTAATTAAAATAGATTTATTCATTTTATTAATATTAATATTTATTATTATTATTATTTATTTATATTTATTTTTTACTTAATAAATCTATTTTAATAAAATAAAATAAAATAAACTAAAAATTAAAATCAAATAATTGTTAAGAGTGCAAGCTTCTGTGATCCATAACAATTTAAAAATATAACTTCTCCGAGAAATCACATAATAAATTTCAGAATCGACGCGTTTCGAACTACCAACTGTAATTCATCATCAGGATAGTTCGAAATGCGTCGATTTTGAAATTTATTATGTGATTTCCCGGAAAAGTTATATTTTTAAAATCAAATAAAATAAAAATTAATAAAAATAAATAAATAAATAAATAAATAAAATTTTTAGGAATGAAGAGCAGGAATCCAACACCTGCTAACCATCCACCCATCGTCCCTGTTGAGGTTAAGAGGCCTCTTTTCGATTTCCAAGGCTTCTCGCAACTTGCGGTGGTGGAAATGGTCAATCTTCGCAATCACCTTAGCATCTTCAATGCAAATGTGATTATTAGTCTTCTGAACATGCTCTGCTAAGATCGAGGAGCGCGATCTATTATGCTTAAGGTCAGCGACATGCTCATGAATTCTTTGATTAATATATTTTTTTCAATTTTTCATTTTTAATTGATTTTTAAAGTTTTTTAGCTTCTTCTTTTTTTTTTCTTTTTTTTTTTCAAAATTTATTTGTTTATTCATTTATTTATTAAAATTTAATTAATTAATTAATTTTTTAATTTAATTTGTTATTTTAATATTAACATATATATATATATATATATATATATATATATATATATATATATATATATATATATATATATATATATATATATATATATAATAATAATAATAATTTAATAAAATCCAATATATATATTTTTAATTTAAATTCATATATATATTTTATTTTTTATAATTTAAATTCAATTTATTTTTTAAAATTTATTTGTTTTTTTAATATATATTTTTTTAAATTTAATATTTGTATTGTATTTTATTTTTAATTAATTTTTCATTTATTTACTTATATTTTTTTTTAAATTTTTATTTTAAAGTTTTAAATTTATTAAAATTTAATATATTTCTTTATATTTTTATTTTTTTATTTTATTTATTTTTAAATTTAATAAACATTTTTTTTCTTTTTTAAATTTAATTTCTATATTTTATTTTTTATAATTTCTTTCTTTTTTAACTTTTTTTGTTTTTTGTTTTGTTTTGTTTTGTTTTTTTATTTATTTTTTATTTCTATATATTTTGAAATTTTAATCTTTAAATTTATTTATTTAGTTATTTATTTATTTTTTTAAATTTTAAATTTTAAATTTTAGGTTTTTTTTGTTAATGTTTAAATCAAAATTTTTATTTTTTTATTCTTATATATTTTTAAATTTTAAGCTTTAAAATGTTTTTATTTTTTAAATTTATTTTTTTCTTAAATTTTAGGTTTTTTTTTAATGTTTGAATTTTAAAAATTAAAAAATGTTATTTCTATTTTTAAAAATGTAAAAAATATGACACAATTTTTTTTTTTGTTATTCCAGCATCAACTAGTTTTGTTTTGAGGGTTTTTTTTCAATCATTTTTTCAAGAAACAATTTTGTTTTTAGCATAATTTTATAAAATGTTGAAATTTGACCTTAAAAAAAAATGAAGTGCGTTCTGGAATACACTTTTTTTGTTTTTGGGGTGTTTTTTCATGTTTTTTGAGTCTTTTTGGGCTAGAGTTCCCGTTTTGAGGTCAGGTTACCTATTTCATCGGTAACAGTGTTCAATGGTGCCGATTCTGCTCATCTATGGGACACGACGAACATAACTGCGGGACCTATGACTTAATGATAGACTGGGGAAACCTATACAGGGTATAGGCTGACCCTTCTTCCCCACTATCTCCCTCAAACAAAGGAGGCTCCCCAACAAGAGGCAGGGGAGGGGGAAGGGGTGGAGGTGCAGGTCGGGGAAGAGGGAAATTGAACTGTTACAATTGTGGAGAAATAGGGCACTTCGCAAGGCACTGTCTGAACGCTGAGCGACAATCTTACCGATATTGTCGACAAATGGACCATGTGATTGAAGACTGTCCAGTCCTGATAGAAAAAATGCAGGAAAAACAGCAGACACCTACGCAGAATGTACAGAGGGTTAAAGTTGAACTGTGTGATGAAGGACCAAGTATTAATGTCATAACGCGTAGCGGCATGGATACTGGAGGAGATGAGGAGAAGGCTGCAGCTGAACCCCTTATCCGGAAGGTTGCTATCAAACAGGAAAGCCTGGACCTACAGAAAGAGAAAGAAACCTTTGTCGTAGCTCGCAAGGACTTTACCAAGGATAAGGCATCTACCTCCAAGGCTCCCACAAACCTAAGAGCAAATGACGAAGTTAAGCCATTCATACAAGCATGTATGAAGCTTCTACGCAATCAAAAGGTGGTAGAAAATCTCCGGACACTAATAGACAACTGTGCGAAAAGAACTGACCCTCCTACAGAGTTTAGAGATGTTCACAAGCTGTACAAGCACAAGAATCACACTGGGCGGGAGATGCGGCTAACAACACAGATTGGCGACTATGAAATGGATCAGGTTATCTTGGACTTGGGGTCAGATGTGAACGTACTGCCCAAGAAAACTTGGCAGCGGATGGGAGAGCCTAAGCTGGAATGGTCTACTATACAAATGCGAATGGCTAACCAACAAAAGATCATACCATTGGGGAGGCTGTCAAAGATTATGGTAGATATCGCAGGAGTTAAGGTATGCGCCGACTTTGAGGTAATTCAGATTGTGGAAGATGCAGACCCTTATCCTACGCTCTTAGGACTGGATTAGGTGATAAACATGGGAGGCATTATCAACCTAAAGAAAAATAGCATGGTCTTTGAGAATGAGAGTGATAGTCCCACTAGACCCTGCAGAAGGAAAGAGATATACAAAATCGGTGCGCGAAGAAGAGGATGTGGATCACATTTATAAATTAACCACTCAGGATGAGGATTGGATCAATCCTACAACTGATGGTGTGCTTTGTTGGGAGAAGGACAGTGAATGCCTCTCTGACTTTGATGGGGAGACAGAAAATTGGCAAAATCGGTTACATGATGTATCTGTGCTGTGATGCCTTAGAATCACGAAGAGCTTTCGGTGTATCTCCTTAGAGGTAAGAGAACTGCCCTACTTTGATGGGTCTGGTAGTATTAGGGAGTTTTTGCAAAAAAATGAAGCTGAAGTCCCAAGGGAGCAAAGGATGTGGGCACTTAACCTAGCCATGTGCGTAGCCCCTGTGAGGTGGTGGGAAACACATAAGGAGACATTTCAGGATTGGGAGGAATGTTGCGAGATGATGGTCTTGCAGTTTGAACCCCCAGTTCACCTGCGTGTGCAGAATTTCCTTGGCCCAGGAGACCCATGCAAGCACTTGTCTGCATGGATGGAGGAATGGTGCGAAAGAACTACATACACATTGGTCCACCTTTTCATTCATGCCTTGGGGCCAATCCCCACCGCATGGTATTTAGATGCATAACTACACCAACGCACCCACCACTAGGAAACCCTAAAGGACGAGTTTGTAGGGATGTTCTGGTTGATAGGTGGAACGGAGGCACTCGACGAAGCCCTGCAAGATATAGATGCCTTAGTATTTGATGACTCACACGCCTCATGCAACATATGGGGCACCAAGGTGGGAGACGCAGATGTAGGATATTGTCAATTGCTGCAATATATTAATGGAAGAATGTGATGAAGGCCCACGAAATATCTCTATCTCGGAGTCGGAGGGAGAGCGCGTAGTTGCTGGACCCCCATTGCAGACCGTCGATGTGACTAAGCCTCTTAAGCTATGAGAAGTCAACATTGGAATGGAGGAGAAACCTAAGATAGCTAAAATTTGGGACTAATGGGATGATGATACTGTTGGAAGAGTCACAGAACTCCTCACAGAATATCAGGACCTATTTCCTACAAAATTCTCGGAACCCAAAGGGATTACAGGGGACCTAGGGGTCATGCGCATCACTTTAAAACCATATGCGCGCCCTGTTAAGCAGCGCCCTTATCGATTGAACCACAAGTATAAGCATAAGTCAGGGAAGAGATTGACAAAATAATAGCCGCAGGTATCTTCGAACTAGTCGAACAATTAGATTGGGTAAGTCCTATGGTGGTTTAGGAGAAAAAGACTAAAGGAGAAATACGGATATGTGTTGACCTGCACAAATTGAATGATGCCTACGTACATGATCCCTTTCCTACGCCATTCTCAGATGAAATCCTTGATAGTGTTTGGGGGGGGGGGGGGGCAGGAAGCATACTCATTCACTGACGGGTTCTCGAGCTACCGTCAGATCAGGATCGCAGCAAAACTACGTTCGCCACTGAATGGGGATCTTTCTAGTACATTTTCATGCCATTTGGACTCAAGAATGCCCCTGCCATCTTTTTGCGGGTGGTGGTTGCAGTATTCAAGGAATTCAAACACAAGTTTTTTGAGGTATATTTTTATTACTGGACCGTATTCGGGTTGGTAAAGAAGCACATCTCAAAATTGCGCATGATGTTGGATGCCTGTAGAAAGCACCAGATTTCCTTGAATATTAAGAGGTGCATATTTTGCATACCCTTCGGGATCTTGCTAGGCCACATAGTTTGTCTACAAGGATTGATGGTTGACCCCGCCAAGGTAGCAGTTATCATCAACCTGACAGTCCCTACAGATAAGAAACAGCTGCGCTCTATCCTCAGACATACAAGCTACTACAAGAAGTTCATTCAAGGGTATGCGCTAATCACAGCACCCATGGAAAAGTTGCTAAAGAAGGACGTTTCATTTTTTTGGGACGAGGAGTGTCAAAAGAGCTTCGAACTAATCAAGGAGAAGATGGTCTCTGCACCTATCCTCATATTTCCTAACTGGGCGAAGGTGTTCCATGTTCATGTAGATGCATCAGGGATCACCCTGGAAGATGTCCTTATGCAGCCTGGGGACATAGACATCGAACATCCAGTTGCAGTTGCTAGTAGAAAACTCTCTAGTGTGGAGCGCAACTACTCCACTACTGAGTGCGAGGGGTTGGCCATGGTATAATCCCTGCAAAAATATTGGCATTACCTGTTACAAAGGCACTTCAAGATGTTTACAGATCACTCGGCTTTGAAGTACCTAGTGAATAAGCCTTTGTTGGGGGGGGGGGGGAAGATTTGCCGATGGCTGCTGCTATTTCAAGAATATGACTTTGAGATTATCGTGAAGCCAGAGAAACTAAATGCTGGACCAACCCACTTATCTCGAATCGAAAGTGGCAAAGAGCCGACCAACCTAGAAGAAGGACTGCCTGATACGAATCTGTGGAATTCAAAGGATGAAAAGTGCATTCAAGATAATAAGGTCTTCTGGGTCCTATTTCAGAGCGGGCTTGCAGCTGCCATCCACTCGCGACTGCACTTGTCACCGACAATCTATGGCAAGTACAAGAGCATCGCAACTTTTCAAGTCACAATGCATAATGTGAAGATCCGAGGCCGCAAGGATCCAACATGGATATCACTACCCTACATGGTTTGGGACGAAGAGATTGATCATCTTATTGCTACTTGGCCTCCACACTGGAAACTAGGCTTCAAATTAAGTACACACGACACTGTAGGTACGAGTACCAAGAAGAATACCCTGCCCGACACTGCCAAAGAGACCGAAGGGCAGGGCAAGGATGCCAAGAAGGGTGCGAAGCCGGAATCATAGAAGGATTCGCAATAGGATCTAGACGCAGAGGGTCTGGATGTAGAGGGTGTTGACTCCCCTCGAGGTACGAAACGAACTGGTGACCCTGTTAAAGGCCAACGAAAGAAACGAAGAGCTACAAGGCCGGGTCGGTAGGCCGAAGTAACTCTGACAGAGGAAGACCTAGAGTAGATAGTGGATACAGTCACCGTCACCTTCGAAGATAAATGGCTGGATTTGGAAGAGCAGTAGAAGGCCACAGTCGCTACACTTTAGTCAGAGCTTCGAGCTCTGCAACTCAAAACTAATACTCTATAGACAAGCATGATTCAAACCAGGCTGCCACCAGCAACAAGCAGTGACTTGATCATCACGACAGAAAGTCGACTTTTCCCTCTGCCAAGTGCAACATTCATCTTGAGCCCACCTGCCTTAGGAGCGCAGGTCTAGGCCTACGCAGAGGTATAATTGGATTTAGCTTGACTGCCACATGAACCACTACAGGTCCTCCACGGATGCCTGTTTGAGGAGATTCAACACAGAGACTGCCGAGTACAACAACAGCTCAGTACAACTAAGCAGACGATTGTGGAGAAAACTGCAGAGGTGTCCCCGGCGCAGGCTGCATGCACCCTCTCCGCCACGCAACAGACCGAGTTGGAACACCTAATCAGTAGGCTCTGTGCATATATAATTGAGGATATCCCGGTTTCTGCTACCCCCAGGCCAAGATTGAGGGGCTTTTTGCAACACTAAGGGCTTCGAGGACCGAAATTCAGACTGTCAAGACGGATATGGAACAACAGATTGCTGCCTTACATGCCAAATTTCAGCCAGAAATTCCCCCTAAGGTAACAGCCCAGCGAGCCGCGCTGGTCACAGAGGCCACCAATACTATTACCGCTCAGATTTCCCAGGTGCAAATTTGTTGGAGACAACTATGTAGATATGGTCCAAGGTATAGTGCGACCCTCTCCTCCATGATTTTACTCAAGATTTGCGCCAAAAGGAGGAAGAGTTTGAACAACTTGAAGCTTCTATGTCCACTTTGGTTCCAGTTCAGCGCCTGGCACGATTGCATACCAGCCACACACTTAGTGACGACATTGAAGAGCTCCGGCACAAAAATAAGGTTCTCAGCGACCACCTTAAGCCTTGGGCCAATGAAGCCCTCAAGCTCTCTCAGGAAGTGGATGCCGTGGTCAAACAACTGAACTAGACATTGGAAAGTATCACAGCTACTATTGAAGGTCCAACTTCGCAGAAGTTGGTGGATATTGCTCAGAATGTTGTTGTGTAGAGTGAAGGAGTGTTGCCCCCACTGGTTGATGCGATCAAGCAACTTCAGGTGAATATGCGAACCCCACGACTGTAGTGACTCAGGACGAGTCACAAGATTGTGTTGGGGGCCTATTGGAACGGGGTTCCCTAACCTATGTTTTGGTACAATTTTGTAATAGTCGGTCTTGCATAGGGGTTTTGGGGTGGGTCAAAGCCCCTAATGTTTTGTAATGGGTTAAAGGGTAGCTCTAGGGTCTGAAAAACATGGTTTGCGAACCATAGGATATCAAAGGATACAATATTATAAATAGATAGATAATTTGGGTCTATTAAGGGGGTAAGACATAAGATTGATGCTACGTGCAAATTGCTAAGATTTGTCTGGGTTGTTTTGGGTAAG